>VXAZ01003764.1:131742-223771 GCA_013399875.1 Gymnorhina tibicen | reverse complement strand
AAAAAAAAAAAAAAAAGAGAGGGAAGGAGAAATTGCAGAAACAGCTTACCAGAACTTTTTCCAAGTTAAGTAGGTTTGGAGGTTTGGGTTATGATTACCAATACCAATAATCCAAAACAGAAAGATGCTGCTGTCCAACTCCCACTGCTAACACTTCATCTGATGATCTACTCTATATTTACAGAGGTGTAGATATGAACTTGTTTCATAAAGTCTCTCTCTCGGAAGCAAATTTTCTTCACACAGAAAATTGTCAAGCTGTGAACACCTTTGTTGTTTCTGTTTCTACACAGCAGTGTTATCTTTTCATACCATGAAATGTTTTTGAAGTGACACTGGCCAAACTTTAATGGAAAATCTCCAGAGCATCATTGTAATACTACTACCCAGCCTCTCTTTTCCTTCAAGTTTCCTGATGTCTGGAGAGTATGCTCATCAGGTGTGCAAATCAAACTCTGGCATTGTTAGAGGTCAATTTATGTGCAGGGCATGGATTTGGGCATGGATTTTTTGTTGTTTTAAAACTGAGTGTGGCAAAAGCTCAGTCTGGTTAAAATATATGTAACCAAGATCTCCTTGTCACTATTCCTATATAGGTAGTTAGAAGAAAGAATGTTTTAAGAGGGGATGTAATCTCATGCTGGTGGTTCTTAAGCTGTGTATATTCATAGGTCAATGACCTTACTTTTTAAAAAATACCTTTTTCTGCTTGTACTGATACCATGATGATTTTTTGCTTTTTTATATACCCCTCTTATACACCCTTTCATATACCCTTTCATACAGCTTTGCATGTATCCTTAGTGCTTTTAGCCCACATACTTGTAATTCCCTAAGTCTGATAACTAGCTTAGACCCAAAGTTCCGTTAAGCCAAGAGACCAAACATCTTGGAAACCTCGCAGTTAGGTCAGAAAGCCCCAGACACCAAGGTCCTCTCCAGAACACATTCTGTAAACCAAGATAGGCCCCTCCAGGGGTATGGTTACTCAGGACAGGGGCTTCTCTTGAGCTTCTCATTAGGGAATCTTTGATAGATATGCTCATTTGCAAGGTCTATAATGTATACGCGAATCATCGGGGGGTGTGCATTTTCGGTGTGCATGCTGGGGTGCATTTTGGTGCATTCTACCTGGATGTGATGCACCTAAGGATCCTTAAATAAATACTGAGGTAAAACCCTTTTTACCCCTCTCACCATGTTTGGCTTTTAATTTTAAGTTCAGGGAAAGGCAACAGTACAATTGCTTTTCCTGGTAAACGATTTCATCAGAATAACATACCTTCCTATTGCAGCTGTCTTAATAAGTGTTGCCTACATGTAAAAGAACTCCTTGAAAGTATACATTAAGATTACTATAAGTTAGTCCTTGAAAGGTGACAGGAAATATTTAACAGAAGGTTATATCCAGAAAAATTTCCAGTATTTGTGAAGAACCAAGTTTCTCGAACCGCTTGAAACAAAACCATAACAGTTACCATTGCACTTACTTTAAAAGAGGATCTTTATCTTCCAGAAATACCTGTCGTATTTTTATATATATTTTTCTATGTCAGTTCTTCCTATTGCTAATATTTATTCATTGTACTAGGAAATAGGACTGTGTATTCATTGGACAAACAGATCTCAAAAAACTAACTGTATATTTTATCACAGATTTTGATGAGGTGCTGAAATGTTTCACAACAACCATAAATTTTCACTACAGAGCTTGAAAATTTTTTTAAACTCACATAACAAATCTGAATTTCTATTCCTTGAACCATGTTCCGTAAAAAAAAATAAAGCAGTGGATTGAAAAGGAATCCCCAAGGTCATGAATTTATCAAGACAAGAAGGAACTTTCCATGTTGTACAGTCAAGAATCCTCAGATGTAATAACCAGTGCTTGAAAAAAAGAAAAAAAGAGTAATGAGATAGATATCAAAACTCATGTTTCAGGCTTTAAAGCAAATTCTAACTCCTGGGATTTAAAATTCAATCTTTATGGAAGAAGATTATCCTCTATTTCCATATTTATCTACTCAGGGGGGTTCTTTTCTCAGATATACATCCTGTGGCTATCTCAAGGGCAGATTATTGTATTAGATAACTTGTGTCTCTGATCCAGTCATTTACTGCAGTCAGACTGCACACACAAATGTTTACATGTTTCCTGTACAGCTGCAATCATTTCTTGAATCTGCCCAGAGACTGTGTGAGGTGGTGTAAGGAACAGAAGAAGAAAGACTTTCCCTTAACTGCAGTAAATGCGCTGGCCTTGCTGGCTGGTTTGGAGGACACCCATTGTGTTATACACATGGGGACTGTCTTTTGTTTCTCTGGCAGTTAGTTGATAACACTTCTTACAGACAATTTTTAAAAATAACAATATAGATTTTTCTGTCCAGCCAGACATTTTAGAACTGTAGGCCCTTTGAACGCAATGTTGATCACAGACACAATTACATGCAAATACAATTCGTGAGTGCTGTAGAAAAACTACGCTGTGACACCCTCTGTTCTCAAGAGTGGTTTTATTTCCAGCCTTTGTTTATTTGAAGTCACAGAGAAAATGAATACATGCAGCTTCTGGGGTGAATTTTCAAAAGGTCAAAAAGAGCACTGGGCATTTAACCCTCTGGGAAACATGGTGTTCTGTTGAGAACAGTGTTACTGGAAAATGGGTCCTCCTTGTGGCTCCTGACCTCTCTGAAAAGTGTGGCCCTAAATTTTATTAAAAAGGTGTAATCATTCATTTCTTTAAATCTCTGTGCTGTCTTATTTCTCAAGTGTAACCCAAATAAGTGGTTTAAATCAACCAGCAATAGGTCTCATTACTGTTGGAGGAGGTCTGGCTGAACTAGTCAAGTACCCTCTGGTACCTCTGAGTACCTTTCACATGGCACTAATCAAAGTTCATAGAAGAAAGAAGGAATAGTTAGGAACCCAGACCTGACCTTGAAGGAAAATTACAGAATGTTTATGAGGTCAGAATCTGTCTTGTCTTCTTTGAAAATGTGTTTTTAAATGTATTATTAATGACATGACATGGGCAATACTACCATGGATCATAGCTACAAGCAGACTAGTAGGTGTTTTGTGAAAGGTGTGATCTGGCAAACATGCAGTGATACTTTCTCTGACCATAGCAAATTATATTTGTGGGTCTCATGAACCAAATGCAATGCATTTGTATTCAATAGGCCTTTTGTAATTTTTTCCATGGATTTGTACAATGTTGTTTTTAAGGCCATATGGAATCATACCACTCACAGCATCCTTTAAATATGCACAGTTTATATGTTATCTACTTCTCCTTTGAATTGGCCCCCTGATAGTTTTATTTTATTTTTCTTCACTCTAATATTCTTACAAACAGTGTACAATTTTTTGCTGTTACCTGCTCTGTACCTCTCTGGATTTCAGAGAACTCTGTCATATTCCTTTTCCCCTAAAGGTAATTCCCAGTATATTTGATTGTTCCAGGCATAAAGACACAAAGACACACATTAGTCATTCCTTATCACGCTCGTCAGTATTTTTTTAAGTGCTCTTTTCCAGAAATCAGTTCATGGTCATTTAACACAATAGCATCATTAAAAGACTAAGGTTAGACTGAGATGAAAACAGATGGGATCAAATAAAGTCACGTACCTTTTCCTCATATAAATATCATTCCAAGAAAGTGTAGAAATGTGACAAACCAGCCAATAGAGAGAAATACTTAATGCAATATTGGTATGGTAATCACAGCAAACACATTTAAAGAAGTTTATTCTCTAATCATTACCAAAAAAGGGAATGGAATATAATTCTTATGATATTTTTTATCTTCATGAATGTTTGCTCTGAGCAGTACACGGATTGGCTATAGAGTGAAACCCCAATACAGTCAGCACTTACACACTTTCAAGCATTTTAGTTAAACAGGGTTGGAACTTCTTGCAAGCGAAATGCATGCACACTTGCCAACTGAATTACTCACACAGTTTTCTGAGATATTACTCTCATGCCTTTCAGCAAAATTCATATGTTCATGAAAGTTTGGTGTCAATTGTCAGAAGAGAAATAAAAGGAGTGACTCACGGGTGGCTCGATGTGTTGGTTCTTCTACTCATGGTCCATATGATATACTGATATTGTTATCTACATTCCAGCTAAGGATTAGCACGCAGAGGTGTGCACAGACCTTTGAATAGAGTCTGAATGACTGCACAGGCAAATGGATAGTTGCATATGCAGTTTGACATAAAGTTTCTCCATTTATTTTGGACATTCTGCTGTGCATGCTAATTAGACACATCATTTTTTATGTGTTCTTTGATTTCTCAGGTTCTTCTTATGCTTTGCCATCCAGGAACATCCATGGCTGGGGACATTCATCATGTCCAAGCATGCCCTAGGTTGCACTCATCTGCTTTCTAAATTTATCATGGCATGCTGTATCTCCTAGAGGCCAACAACAAATGTCAGAAAACAAAATGAAACAGGCCCTTTCTGGGTGAGCTCTCACATTCTCTTCTGCAAGGGGCTGCAGAAACCAGCCTTCACACTGGATTCAGGGCACCTGCAAAGGCCTCTGAATATTATGTGCCCAATGGTCAGCAGTGCCTGTGATTTCAGTGCACCTCCACAGCTTGTCACTCAGAGAGACAGTCATTTTTCCCCTCAGATGTAACTACATACCTTATCTCCATCTTTTCTCTTCTCATTTGGGCCATTTCTTCCTTTAAGTCTATTTTCACTTCTCTTTCTTTCTCTCTTTCTTTCTCTCTTTCTCTTATTCTTTTTCTTTTTTTCTTCTTTTTCTCTCTCTCCCTTTCTTGATACCCAGTGCTTTGAAAACCACCAAAAACAAGAAGAAAAATTCTTACTTCAAACAGAATCATCCTTCCGTGTCTATTTTGTTTTCATTTTTGTTCTTGGCTCATATATTTATGTAGATAATGGTCGTGCCAGGGAGATGACAGAGACACAATTGAGCTGTGATTACCTTTCTTCAAATTAAACCATTTAGCATGCCAGTAAGTGTGAAAGTGGGGCATTTGTCAGTGTTGTGGGCTTACACAGGGTGCAATTGTATGTGGTCTGACCCAGCCTGCAAGAGCAGACCTGCTGCTGAGATGGAGCAGCAACATGATTGGTTTCTGAATCCTTCCTGGGCTGCGGCACAAGGCAGCAGCTCCCCAGCATCAGGACTGGAGTGCACCTTCCTCTGCCTTGGGGTATGAGCCTGGGGAATAACGCCTACATTAGGCATCTGTGGGCACGCTGGGGTGCCAGGCACCTGTGAATTTAGGCACTGAACTGAAGAGGCATTTTTAGTGCTGTAATTTTGGCATGTAAATCAAGAACCAAGTGGGAGCTGACACCTCAGCACACAGTTTGCTCTAACAGCAAGTTCTACTTTGCCTCTGTGGCTGACTGGAGGTTGTGGTGCACAAGGCAGGGTCACCCACAGCTTAGAGAGCACGGACATATGGCTGCATCTAACTTGCATTAAAAATGAAAATAATTGGGTAGTGCAGCAATATGCCTGTTCAAACTCCCATCCTTCACCAGTTTTAGGTCTTTTTAATAGGCGAATATTAGTTCCAGGGGAAAGAGACAGAGTGACAGCACTGACAAATACCAGTCTTCTGTTCAGTCACAACACAGACATGGTATTGGCAGAGCAATTAAAGGCTCCTGTCCCCAGGATGTTCTTTTACTGGGGGAAACGCCAACCTGCCATTGCTTGCACATACTGGGAGCTGCATTACAGCGAAGTTATTTAATAACAATGAGAAGCAAGGGTTTTCTCAACCAATGTCACCTGTAAACACACAAAAAATATCTTTGCAAGAAGTCTAATTTATTGCCCAAATACACTAATTTAAAATGTATCTGGAAACCACAATCAAAATCAATACAACCGGAATTTATATGCAATCTTCTGTTCTGAAAGACTGGAAAATGAGGTGTTAGCTAGAGCATGACCAGTAACTTCCCCTTGGGTCTGTCCATTCTGCCACAGCTGACAGACCCCCTTTAGCTTTTTTTTTATTAATAAATTTGGCCATTCTAAAGATTGGGTAAATACCTTAGCATTTCTGTTAATAATCTTTATCTCCCTTTTAATTCTCTATCTTGAATGGTGATAAAGCACTGCTCTTCACTGAGATATTAGCAGAGTTCTGTTCTGAAGCTTAAAGTTGTTTTAATACTTTTCTTAACATAGTCCAGCACTTGGGCTTGTTAGGACAGCAGAGATCCCATCCTACTGATGTAGAGGGCAAAGCACAGCATAACCAGATGTGCTGCCAGAACCAGATAGCTGCTGATGTAGGAGATACGTTGAAGAACAGCAGTGGTCTGCGGCTACTTTCAGCCCAGTTTCCTAGGAGAGATGACCTTTGCAGTCATGCTGTATGTGTCTTGTCTCTCTTTGACTAAAAGATATTGACAGTTCTGAGGAAGTGGACATCTGAGCAGAGGAGAAAGGTCTTGCATTTGCCTTGACTGACAGCCTGTAATGTGAATGAAAAACTTATTAAATCCTATTCATAGCAGGTAAGAAGGTAAGTGGCTGCCAGTGCCCCCTCAGAACTGCCCAGGATGCATTTCCATGAAAATAATCTCTCCTGTATATACAATGACATTGTTAAATTATTAATTCCCATGACTTCCTAAATTTTGCCTTTTACATACCACTCTTACAAAGGGAGCACCTTCCTGCAGCCATTTCTTGCTCTGATGTTGCAGTCTCCTACTACTCCTCATGATACTGGATTGAACAAGGCACTGAAAAAAGCAGCCCCAAGGACCACAGTTCAAGCTTGTCTTTGTGAAAGGTTAGAAGGATAGTTATTGAGGGAACACATCCTTGTGGACATCTGTAAAACATAACATAACATCAGGGGTGATAAATGAAATTGTCTTGGTTGTAGACAAACACTCTGAAACCAAAATGCCTTCCTGATCAACTGGTGAAACATTAGCATAGGTCTTGTCTGTATTGTCTGTGGAACTGTGCTTAAAATTTGCACAGTTAAAATTAGCGTGTGCTCTTAATGTCACATTTTCTCAGGAAGATGAGAGGGTGCAGAATGTTCTTTTTGCATATGACTCTGCTTTCTGGGCTTTTTTCTTCCCTATATTTTGAAAGCAGACATAAACAAGTGTTAATGAGCAGTCATGAAGAGCCTCTACAAAGCCAGCACACGTGTGAGGCAGAGAGGGTGCAAAGTCAGTAATTCTGGCTGTGTATGATTCAGGAAAGCCATCTACCTGCTCTGTGTGCATTGTAGATCAGCAGGTGAACAATAGCACTGTGCCAATGCCCTGTCTAGCCCTGCTGCTGTGGTGCTCTGTAGGAGCTCCCAAGAGCTTGCCAGCTTTCTTTGAGTCACTAGTAGGGAAAGAGGTAGATAAGGGAAAGAATCAGCAAGGGAAAACTGAATTAAACACAAAATAGGCACTTCAGTTAAAATATCCTATTGCATGTTCCACACACTTTGTACAAACGTTCAGGCAACACTTTGATGTTTGGGGTTTTCTGAGTTTTAGGTCTGCTGTGCCTTACCTACCCACTTGCATCTTGGGCTTGTCATGTATTTGCAATGATCTCCTCTGCCATCCTTGTTATGATCCAATTATTACTATTATTATTAAGGTTCTTTAGAAATTCCTCTGCCCAAATTAAGGTGCAAATGAGACCATATGCCAATGACAATAATATGGGTTTTATAATGGTAGATATGAGAGAGAGAGAGACAAAGAGAGGGAGAGAGAGAGAAAGAAAGAAAGAAGTAGAAAATAGGTGGGGGGGACAGGAAGAAAGTGACAGGGACAGAATAAGGAAAATATCCCCACTCCGTGGATCCCAACGATGTTCCATGGATCCTCTCCAGCTGGTCTTTTGGTGGTGAAGGTCCCCCCGGCAAGCATGGAATCCCATGGGTAGATATGCTCAGGCTGGGCAGGCATGTCCGGGCATGTCCCCCTGGGGAGGGGGCAGCCTCTCACAGCAGTCTCTGGGGCTGTTGCATCACTGCAGTCCTGTGGGGCAAAGCCTCTCCCGTGGATGTCCCGTGGGGCTGGGGGTTCCACAGCTGGGCCAGTTTGTGTAATTGGAGGATGGGCGTTTATTGCCTCTCACCAGAGGTTACACCATGCACCCAAAAACCTCCTCCTCCCCCCTCAGTTGGGGGGAGTCTGTGTAAACCTGGCTTCTGTGAGCTGTGCTCTTCCCCCCACCCCAAAATCAGCTGGGATGGCAGCTGGAGGCTTTGGTCTGTTGTGGATGCATACCTTTCCTTCAGCCTGAGGTGACTGAACAATGGGTTTCCTTTAATCTAATCAGCAGTTTTCAAGGAGGTTTCTGTGGCTGTAGCTTCTTTAAAACTTTATATCAGTGTTTGAGGCATAAATTATTTTCAGTGTCTGACAGGTCTCATCCACATCAGCAGTACAGATCATCACAGGTGTTGGGAACAGGGTGTTCTTTGAGCTCTGCTTCCCTGGGCATCACCAGATAGCTGCCTCACTTCACACTTATACCCTCATGGAAAATCTTTTCTCTCCATTAGTAATGAGCAGTGGAAAAAAACCCCTGAAAAGTGTTAAAAGTCATAGAACTGAGGCTGTCATACACTGGGATTTTAGAAGCTTAGGGTGTATAAGAGCCATTAGTAAAATAATTGCAAGATGAGTCAGGAGAGAAGGAGGTGTCATGGGGAAAAATATCTGCAAAATATTCCATAACAGAATGAAAACAACCAGAATTCAAGTACTGATTCCAAGCACACTCTGCTAGGAAAAATGCTGTATAGCTCTTTGAAACTGTTCCACAGGCAGGGTTTTGGTTAAACAAAAAAACAAGCCAAAAGAACCAATCTAATTTATTTGGATATCTTGCATAAGGTAACATTCACATGAGAAATTGAATCCCTTGCCCAGGAGAGCCAGTTGCTGTCCAGGTGGTTACAGGAGCCTCTGTTGCAAGGGTCTTTGTAATGGTGCCTTTGGCTGCATCAGTCAAAAGACTTCTGTGTGACCATTTCTGCACCTGCAAGAGCAGTTTCCATGGACCATCTTCAAGTGTCTTACCTTTGCTGAATCTCTTTTACAGCAGGAACTGCCTGGGAGGAGCTCACAAATATGCCCCATCCTCTTCTTGGGATGTTTATTTACACATTCAAGCATATAAATAGTACCTGTCATAGGTCTATACACAGCAGGAGCTGTTTGGGATAAGTTCCAAAACTGTCTAAAATTTCCACCTGTACAGTTCCAGTAAAGAATAAAGCATTAGTTTTGTTGTGGAGGCAGCTGGGTGCTCAGCCACTTTCTCACAGGTCTGTCTATTGTCTCATCTATGCAGCAAATCCTAGCCTAGGAGGTCCAGGCAATTAATGTCTAGGGTGATGGAATACCATCATAGTCTGATATCCAACTACAACACTGCTATGACTGCAATTTCCTTCTTTTATCGAAATCATATCTGAAATTCCGTAGAAATCAACACAGCTGTATTTTATTTGAATCAATTATTTTGTGCTTGACACTCTGTAACCCTCCATTTGACCTGGAGAATGGGTGCCTTTAAGTTTTTCATAATGTTCTTATGCAAAACATCCTCACCATGATAGTGAGCCTGTTTTCTTGATCTTACCCTTGTTATAGTATTTCTTGACATGGGTCTCCTCTCTTCTTTGTGACTCTTTTCCTTTCACATCCTGCTTTTGTCTGTCCAGATGTCTTACCTAGATATCATATCTATTTCATGATCATCTGATGTGCTCATTATTCCATCTTTATAACTGTAAAATCTGTTCCACTCCTAAATGTCCTTAAGATTCATTGTTCTTCCTATTATCTCCAAAGCTTTGGTGTACCATTCCCTCATTGTCACTCAACCCTTCTGCCCTGTAGTTCTGCTTGTTCCTCTATGGAACAGCTGCCTTCCTCCTCCTTCCTGTGGAAAAGACACTAACAGTTGTGGAAGTTGTGTTGCTGGGCTAGAGTTGCAGCTGGGTTTCAACACAGCATACTGAAATTGTGGAGGATATTTCTTCCCCCAAGCAGCTAAATGATCTGAACAGCTTTCTCCTGCATGGAGCTCTGCAGGAGAGCCAAAGCCACCAGCAAGAGATGCTACACTGGCTTTCCTCATTTTCCTTCTAGTTTAGAACAAAGGAAATGTGTGAGCAAAACTAAACTAAAGCAATACCATGTAGATTCAAACTATATCCCAGTATATAATTTTTGTAGATGGTCTTTTATTATTGACAGTTTTCCTGCTTTCTAGAGAAATGTGGAATGGAAAAGTTTGTATGGCAGTGCATTCTCGTACTGGTGAGCTTACCCTTACACTTTTTCCTGATACTAACAGAAGTCATATGACCAACCAAATCCATGTACAATATTTACAGCTCTTATTATCTAAGCTCCCTATGAACACTAGCTTTGGCCAGTGGTTAGCTCCTATACATTTAAACGTTTTAGTTCTTTGTGACACTTCAGTCCAAGGCACCTTATGTAAATTAAAAAATATGAGAAAAAGATTCAGACCACAGTTGAGTTTGTACATTGGTTATTACTTCTTGCTGGGATATCATGCCAAGCTAAATATAATTATCTGCCGTAATTCTAGGGTAGAAATCAAATATGCAACAGCTACATGGAAAACAGTTGTAGGACTGAATGTGCACATTACATTCTATTTAGGTGGCATACTGAATACATAATACTAATGTGACCAAAGCAGTTGCTTTTAAATTTCTTGTGGCCTTTCAAAACTGAATAAAACAAAACATTAAAAAAACCAAACCAAACCACCAGACCCACAAAGCTCTGTTTTCTGTCCTTCTGCTAGGAGTTTCAAGTGACTGAAATTTTCTGACTGGGATTTTTCTCATTATTAACGGCAGTGGTAATTGCACATTAATATTCAGATTTAATCAGAAAGGATCAAAATAGTTATGCAAAGGCTAAGCCAGACTGTGCAAAGGCTTCTGTAAAACTACCAGTGAATCAGATGTTTTGTAAACTGTTTCAATGTTGAACCCCTAGGTAGTGGAAAGACAGGAGCGGAAGAAAGTTTTGAATTATCAGGGAACAGGTGAGCAATGTTGTAACGTGTAGGGGAAAAAGGTAGAGCATGTGGGAAAAGTCCTAGCAAACAATAAATTAAAGAAGACAAATGCTTTGCAAAGGAAACAAGCACATGGGAAGACCCAGCGCTGGCAGAAGCCTTCTAGGTGCAGTCTGACCACCAAGCTGCAAACCTGGCCTAGATGAGTGAGACACATGTGGGAGGTTGAGACGTGCTACAAGTGGGGGCAGAGGAGAGAACTTAGGCAAACTGTCTCTGGAGAGCTTGAAACAGCTGTCTCTGCTCCGTAAAAACTTCCAGTGTCCTTATGGGTGAAGGATAGCTCTGGTTTTTGCCTTTTGGGTTATCACTGGGAACGAGTAGATAAAAAATCCTTCTGTATAAATTAATTGTTTTCTTCTTTATGTGCATTTCTTTATCTTTTTATTAGTTCAGTTTGTGTATCTGGGAATCCTTTTGATCCCATGGATTCACATCGAACTTTACTAAATATCAAATTGCAAAAATCATTACCTGCCTTGCTTGGCTTTTTACCTGTACTTTTCCAAGCATTATTTCGTATTTTGGCACCACCTTAATAACACAATGGAAATGCTGTTTCCAACTGAATAATGCTCAGAGGAATGTAATAAGAGATGAAGCAGCAGATTACTCATTCCCAATGGCTATATATATATATAGGGCTTTTCTAAAATAATGCTTTCCAGGTATCAATTTTTAGATTAAACTGTTTTAAAGTAGACTTTTTGTAAGGGAATACATTTGGAGCAGTCCTGACTTCATCCGGCTTTGTATAAAGCCAGTAGCACTAGTGTACTTATTCTGATTCTGTTACAGTTTTAACTGCTCTTCTTTCATATGTGTGCTCTCACATGTTTTGTTTCTGAGTGTCTCTTGGTCAAGAGAAGTTTGTGTATTTATTGGAAATGCCAAAATATGCTTAGAACATAAACATGTTGGTTTTTTTCTTAGGATTTGAATTTTTTGAAACAAGTGCCAAGGAAAACATTAATGTCAAGCAGACGTTTGAGCGACTTGTGGATATCATCTGTGACAAAATGTCAGAAAGTCTGGAGACGAATCCCACCATTGCTGCCAGCAACCAGAACACACAGCTGAAGGACACCCCTCCTCCACAGCAGCCCAACTGCAGCTGCTAATGCAGCTACCAGCAAAGGCAGCTCCAGTGTGTTCTGTTGCCAACAGAGTATTTATGAATGGTCTATATGCCTTTATTTATACTATCTTATTAATTTATTTGGGAGAGCAATCTTGTTTTACATCATTGGATGTTTGAATATGCATATGGGGATGGAGCAGTTTTTAGTCTGAAAGGATGATGCATATTTTAGAATCTGGCTTTTGCATGCAGGTTGTATATTAATTTCTCTTTTCTTTTTAGTGTTTTACATCACACTTCAGCTGGTGCCATGTCCTCAAACCTCATTTGCCCAGAATTGTCTCTTGCTTCATAAGTTTCAAGTTATGCAGTTGAATCTTTAGGGTAGTGGTCAGGGTGTTTTGAGTATGCTTCCTGATGCTACTTGTATAGTTTCCTGACTGAAAATAGATTTAGAAGTATTCCTGTAGTGAACTAATCCCTCATTCTGTCTAGATCACTTGTACAAGGGACACTCCCTGGAGCACATTGCCTTGGCAAATCTACACTCATTATGTTACACATCCTGGCTGACTAAAAACTGCAGAAATTAGAAGGAAGTTAGATCCTGGGCCCAAAACCACCAAAATTCCCTGTGAATTTCCAGCTGGATGTGGATATTCAGTCCAGACTCTGAGATATTAAGTACTTCATCCTGTTTGGATAGCTAGTGTATTTACTTTTACATAGGAGCTGCATGTCTATCTAATAATTTTCTGAAACTGGACTTAATTTCTCATTCCATCATTATGGAGATCCCAGTCTTACCTACCCGTGTAGTAGAAGGCTGATTAGCTCTTTCCATTTCTGCCTGCATAAGACATTAACCACACAGTTCTATATTATGTCTGACGGAGCCAAATCCAGTGTGCTTGGTTGTTCCTAGCCAAAAACTGCCTTGCACGTTGCTGTCAAACCTGCATGCTTCAGTTTTCAGGGATTTCATCTCCCCTTCAGTCACTGAGAGAGCTACTACCACACTGGCTACAAATGTCTGTATTTTACTCAGAAGTGCTATTGCAGAAGTGCTGATGGTGTCAGTGAACTGAAATTTGATACCATTTTTTTCCATTAATTTTTGCAAGAGAATTGGGATTTTTAAAACTTTTAAGAGTAATAAAAAATTTTCAACATTTCTAATCTTAGGCTGAATACATTCAAAAGATCAGCAAAAGGCTGTGAATATAGCAGAATAAAGTACACAAGTTCTTTTATGATTAAGTGTTAAAACAGTTATATTTCACAGTTTTTGCTCCTTTAGTAATTGGTGGAAATTTCTTACGTCTGTGCCCTGAAGTACTTTGTACAACTGCTTTACTTGCATCACAGTGACCTTTTTTAACTAAACAGCATAATTGAAGAAGCACTGATTATTTTATTTTTCCAATTAGACAGAATGTAAGACAAGGCTGACATTTTTTAAACTGTCAGCAATGGGAAAAATCTGAAAAATAAAAAAAGAAAGTAACAGCACACCAAACAACTCACAACTGCAAAGAAGTCCTTCTGTACAGGTTATTTTTTTAATATAACTCCTAATACACACTAAGAGAAAATGGCCACTTTTAAAAAACTGATTAAATAATCTACATACACTTTGACACAGTAAAAATTACTTCCAAACAAGGCATATAGACACATGTAAAATGGATATGCCAGGAGAGTTCTACCTGGGCTGCCTAACTTAAATGAATAAATGTTCCTTCTTCAGTCTGGGTTTTTAAACCGTGTCTGTCCTGTTAGCTAGCTTATTTAAGCACTTTTTTCCCTACTAGACATGGAGACTGATTTACCTCCATGAAGAGAAAGCACCCTGCTCTTTAGAGTAGATGAGCAGCCAAGTGGAAGAGGTATGTGCTGTCCAAACCATGATCCTATCTCTCCCCAGGGTGCTGCTTTTCCCTCCCTAACTTAAGACTGCATGTTGCTAACTCTGCTGAGAGACTTTCACTAGTACCTTTTCACCCACTAGGTACCAGCTGATTTGAAAAAACAGAAGCAATACAAAGTTGAGCGAGGTTCATTTGAGATGGTTGGTGGGCAGTTTTCCATGCTTTTCTTGTTATGTCAGTGACTCCTGCTCAAGAAAAAGGAGCAGGAAAGCCTTGAAGCAGAATTCAGCTTCAGCTCTCAAGTTCTTTAGACAAACTTTGGGTTGTATTGTTAGCCTGAACCATCTCAGGCAAGGAGAGGAGATACATAATCATGTTGTCAATGATCTTGGGCATATCCTGAATCATGCAGCTTGGCTAGAAATGCAGGTATTCTTCCAGCTTTGCTCTGAGATGCTTGATGTGAAATGCTCATCTCCTGTGTACAGTGCAAAAAGGAAAAAAGACTTCAAGATGTCCCTTGCTGCAGCCACACTTTGCTTGTATTCCATTGCAATGAATTTAAGATCCTCCCTGCCTGGTTATGAGCATTTAGACTTTTATCAGTGGTAGAAATACATTATTAGCATATATCTTTTAAAAAAAATTTCGTGGTAGATAAACAGCTCTTTACATAAATGGGATTAATTAATTGCTTTTCATTTTGCATCAGGAGTCTCGGCAGAAGAGTAACAGCAAAATATAAGAAGGAGAACCCCTGCTTCATGTTTTTGAGGCAACTAACCTGCCAGGCCTCCACACATATTTGGCCTTCTGCATGAGATGGGGTGGCTGGAGGAAGCAGCTGTCAGAGTAATGTTGTTCCTTAGAGTGCCAAAAATATGTTAAAAGGAAAAAGCTCATCTGAAGTACAGCAGCAGAACAAGTCAGTATTTAAAATCTCCTAGGAACTTTGCACTAACACTCAGATATTGTCATGGAGTTCAGAATTATATTAATTTTTTAAATGTTCAAATAAAATACTTGGAGTTTTTCAAGATCAGACTGTCTAAAACCATGGGAAAACCACTCAGCCCTCTCAGTTGACTCTATTTTGAGTAGAAGGTTGGAAAGCATGACCTCCTGTGGTCCCATCCACAGTAACAATAAAACAATAATTTATCCTATCATGACCTTCTCTGAAATTGAAAATATGTGGAAGTTCAAGCTGATCTTTTCTTTTCAATTTGGGTTACCTACTGTTGGAAAAGTAGGTGTTGATTTTTCATCACTGGTTGGCGTGTGCAGTCACATGCTTCACAGCAATACTGAGTTATCTGCTATAAAATCTGGTCACATTTGGACCATGAACATCATGATCTCAGTACTCTCTCAACTAGTACTTGCCTTTTTAGAGAAATAGTAAAGACAGAAAAGCTTTTGAGAAGTAACTTACTATGCCTACCCCAATTATTCCAAGAATTCTGAGGGGATTAGCAGTATTAGAATTTTCATTCTATCTAAAATTATGCCTTGGCCTCCTATGGGGTAGAACATCCAAAAGCAGCCTGTGTCAATCTGGTTCGGCTCCTCTTGACTTCCGTGATAGAACCACAGTTTTCTTAAATTCAAGTAAGCTGAACATTTTTGAAGAACCCGTCACAACTTGATCAAGGGCCTAAATTTAAACAATCAATACCTTGTTCTTCACATAAATCCAGTAGTCACTAATCATGAGTTACTGAAGGAGACAAGCAAGTTTTGGTTATATCCCTGATCTATCCAGTGGTGTGGCACAATTCCATCAGGAGCAAGTACCAGGCTACAAAGCACCAAATTTTGTGATGGAAGAGGGGAGGGCTCAGATGAAAACTCAGATAACAGAAATGAAGCTACCGTCAGACTCATCTCAAATCTTGGTTAAATAGTTCTTCACACCTTGTGCTAATTTTTTGTCACTTTCAGCATAGAAATAGCACTGAATGTCACAGCAAATGATTGGTCCAGCCATAGATACCCCCTTCAGTTGAGGTTTATCCACTTGGTGAGATACAGCGGTTGATACATAGAGCATGTTAAATTTCTGAGAGATGAGATGCCTTTGGGCAGAGGGTCCTGAGTTCCACAGTGCCAGCTGAAGCTGAATTAATACTGCACAATCCATTTTCTGAGTTATGATCTAGACTAAAGTTTATAGCAGCAGGCTAATCCTGTGAATGGGCAATGCACCAGCCTTATCATACTCTGACAATGTGTTGCTTGCTGCACCTTCAAGCTACTGGTCAGAAAATACCTTGGGAGCACCCAGGAGCATGGGGATTGACTGATTCCTGCGGTGTCTCTGTCACCGACCAGACAAACAGCTAGCCAGCCCTGCTGGCTAGGGTTGAACCTTCTGATGCATGTTTTTGATTCTTTTAAGAGTTCATGTTCACAAGTTACAAGTGCAACTGACTTAGTACTGTATCTGTTCTTTTTGGTAGTGGTGGTTAGTTTATTTAGACTTGTTCATTTGGTGTTTTAAATACATATGAACTAGCCTAATTTTCTGTCAAAAAATACTCTTTCTCTCTGAACAGTTGTGTAAGTGACTGTTACCTGGAACTGTTTGTTCCTTTGTGCTTATACTTAATGTAATGCCTAGAGAAATCACCTGAGCAACTACATGTATATGGCCTTTTCCAGAGCACCAGTCTGAAAGATTAAGTTTTCTTCCCAGTCTGCTCAGCTCTGTATATTCAGCTGTACCACCTGCACCTTCTTTATTTTAGAAATGAAGTGTTATTTCAGGATGCACAAAATTTGCTGGAGTTTGATCCTAACTTTGAGAATGCTTTGAGTTTGCCATTTTTAGGGAAGAAAGTTGCAAAAATTCTACGTTTGGTGGTTATGCATTTGTTTCTTCAGAGCAGACAAATGATGTTGCAATTGCATTCCAAGAGAAGCCCCCTTCCAAACGCCACCCCTCCCAGCTACTCTTTTCTTTATTCGTTTTTTTGAGAAGTTTTTTTATTTACATTTTTATAGGCATCAACTAAATTTCAGTTCTGATGACAGAATGATTTCTCCTTGGCTTTTTTAATATAGACTCACAATGTATGAGCCTAATTCTTCTCTAGCTTAAGAGATTTAGCAATGTGAGACCATGACTTTGAAGCCTCTTGGATAAACCCGCAGGGGCTGTAAAGCAACATATCTTCAGTTAATTCAATGGGGAATAAGTTGTATTAATTTGCACCATTAATCCATACATTCTGACTCCAGATTCTCTAAGGTTGATCACTTGTCAAGTCTCATTTAAAAACGTAACTCATTTCAATTATTTGAATGAACTCTGGCAGTTTTGTTTAGGGATAAATGTAGTTCACCTTTGCAAAGGAAGCTTTCTTCTTTTTTTCCTTTTGTTTATCCATGGATGTTCAGTGAAGCAGAATTTGTGATTAGACACATATTATATGCACATATACACAGTAGTACATCTTTGATACTCATTCATTTCCCACTGTTACTTGTTCATATTCAGTGCCACCTTTCCCAAATTTATCCTTAAATTGTCATTACCACTGGAAATCAAATGTGTTATGTTTGAAGACCATAGGTTTATTGTCCATGGTTCCAGCAGAGGTAGATGGCTTGTCATTTGTACAATAAGGTACTTGGTATCTGATCCATGGGGGAAGCAAAAGTCCTAATTTTTCCCTAACTTCATGTTCACCTATAACAGACAAAAATGAACGTTAGATAGAGATTTTTTACCACTTCTGGTGATAGATTTTCTCAAGTAATTCTGACATGTACCTGCAACTAGTGATATATGAAATGTTTGTGCTGTAACTCCTGTTTGGTATTTTGTCAGTAGTGTCAGATGTGTTGTGACTCAGTTGGACTGTCACAATGTGTAACATATGTACTAGTGTTCGTGGA
The DNA here is from genome assembly GCA_013399875.1 of Gymnorhina tibicen. Classification (NCBI taxonomy): domain Eukaryota; kingdom Metazoa; phylum Chordata; class Aves; order Passeriformes; family Artamidae; genus Gymnorhina; species Gymnorhina tibicen. The sequence continues at coordinate 205,797 of VXAZ01003764.1, read as the reverse complement.
TTTCAGATGTCTTACATGTTGCATGAAAAAAATGTTATAAAATAGATATTTTTTCTATTTTTGAATACCTCAAGACTGAGGAATCATGGGCCAATAAGTGCAATATTTAATTATTTACTCAGTGTATATAAACTTGTGTGAAAGGGAGAAGCATCATGTATGTGTGATAAGTTGTTGATGATGCCTGTGTGGCTTAAGATTTCTAGTAAATGTACATGTCTTGTAGAAAAATTATATAGTAAACACTTTACCAGTGTAGTGTAAGAATATTCTTAAGTAACTTAAGCTATTTTTCATATATGAGACTATGGTTAAAGATATTTGTATGTTTACTGCAAGTGCATGTCAATTTTACTTTTAGAGTTCTGAGTGTCCTATTTTGAAAATTGTCATGTTACACCAACACTAGTGGGACAGCACCTTCAGTCAGAAAATGCTTAAAACCATTTCTAAACTGTCTGCCTATATTTTTTAAAGCATGTTCTGTAGAAGCGTTAAAAGAACATCTTAGAGCTCAGCATTTATGGTGAGTTAGTTAGTTAGTTATTCTTAAAGAGTCAGTTACATGCTTTGTCTGCCTGTGTTGCATAATGTCACAGGGACATGTTTTCTTTAATCTGATACAGTTAATTCATAATACCTGAGATATTAAATAGGGGTAACCAATATGCTTGCAGATGACTTGTCAAACTTCAGTTGGTGCCCTGGTTTAACATGTTTGGGAGCAGCTTGAAGGTCACAGTCAGCAGCACAGCAGAGTGGAAGGTGACCTTAATTAGTCACTTTTGACAAGTAAGTTTCTTAACTTCTCAGATCTTAAAGATGGAAGATACATCCTTAAAGATACTGACCCATACTCTTCACTCCACTACATGGCCTTCAAATTTCAACAATTCCACTATTAGGAGTAAAGCTGAAGTACAAATGGAAACAAAACGCAGGCCCGAATCTAACCATGAAATTAAAAGGAGACATCCAATAATTTATTTTTTCCTGCTTCCTTGCATAATTCTAATGGTTCTCTAAGAACATGAGCAAGGCCATCGGTACTTAGCAACACCTTTGGGTACATTTGGGACCTTAAACCCTGAATCACTGATCTGCCATGGGTTCCCAGCTGTGCCCACAGTCTGCAGAGAAGCTCATTCTGTTAATTCTTGCTACATCTCTGGTTTCAAAGGCATGTGTCATCTGCATTGGGAATTTGCTAAATAGAGACAGGCCACTGAGTCTGGGCCATGGGGAGGAATTGGTTTTGCCAGACAATTTTCCTAAAAATGTATATTCATTAGAACCACACTAAAAGGTACATAACTAGATTTTTATTTTGATCTGACACATTTTTGTGACAATGTACAAGGCTGATTTAGGTATGGTTGTTTGTTGCTTTGTTTTGTGTTTTTTTTAATTTGCTTGATCTGGAAAACAATGAAATTCTAAGGCCTACTGGATACTGGAAACCGATATCATGGGTTTCCTTTCTGATGTCATCAAATACATTCTCTGAGAAAGTAAAGTAGCCAAATTGCATTAAGTAGCACAGGACAGTACTTGCAATGACCTGAAAAGTCCTTAAAAAAACCCTTTTTTTTCTACCTAATGCCATTAAAACTTCTGCGAAATTATACAGACCAGAGTGAAATGAAAATGTATGCAGAGAGAAATTGGGGATTGCTTAATATAAAAAGGAAATTCTTGGCATCATTGTTGCTGAGCAACAAAGTAAGAGTCATAATATGAGGTACCACTAAAATGGAGATATACAGCCTGCTACAGGACTCCCTAAACTTTTTATTGTTTAGTGACCTGACAGTTCAAGGGCTGGCAGATAATTTTGCCTAGTTTTTTTATAATTCCTCATAGATGTGTGATTACATGCACAAAGATAAATGCTTACCTTGATAACATGTAGCTGTTCTGATTCCCTCAAACTAACTTGTTTGCTGAACTGTTCTTGAAGAAAAATTGCAGTATGTGTTTAGGATACCTTTGTGAGGGGGTGAGACTCAATCTGTGCCTTCTCCTCCAACTCTTACTGCAATATAGCTACTGTGGTTTTAAAAATATGTTAGCTAAAATGCTGCTGGGTGATAAATTTTGTGAATCTTCTCCATACATCCATGGAAGCTCTTGTCTGAATGTTCAGTACAAGTGTTATCCACATGGAGAGTTTGAATTCTGTGTGGATGTAGAGACCCTGTGTATTCCATTGGATATTCTGTTTGTATGTGACTTCCGTATACCAAGTGGATTTTGTTTGTTTAATTTTTTTGCTGAAAGATTTTGTTGTTGTTTTTTTTTTTCCTTTTGCAATTACAATAAATATTCAAGAGACTATATTCACGAATATCTCAGTTGTGGTGACATGGTCTTACACCCCACCCCTCTCCCCTCATTTATTTCCTTTTACTTACTAAAACTGGAAAAGAATTTCATTTTTTACTAAATGATGGACAAAGATACCACATCTGCAATAGTTCATTTCACTAATACCCTCTCAGTAGCACTGGTGACTGTAGTTCTGTATGAATTCCACAAAATTCACTGGAGACTTTGCCCTAATAGTCTGAAGGAGAAAGATTTTTTTAGGCATTTCCCTAGCAAAAGCACGCTGCCTATATGCTGACCCTTTAAAATAGGGCAAAGTTTTTTCTTTTGATTGTTCACTGTCTACACTACTAAACAGTATATGTGCTTTTTGGATGCTGTTATTACCTCGTCATGTAATCTTTGTCCAAATGCACCATCTCAGTTGTGGTGGGTGGTTATTTCACACAAATAATGATGTATCACTGTCCAGTTATTGCTTTTTCCAACACATGTGCACGCACGCACACACATGCACACACACTTGTGCTAGTTTGAACCCTGCTGTGACTTCTGAATTTATTTTCCCTCTACAGAAATCCTAGTCTTCAATCCATCTGTTGAACAGGTTGCACCATGCCCTGTCCTCCCCAGCTCCTGTGAGCAGGTGTCCACCTACAAACTCCTTTAGCACATGTCCCTTCTCACTGTTCTGCTGTGTTCCAGCCAAGTCCCCCAATTTTTTCTAGTATATTTACATCTCATCTGCAAAATATCTCCTGAGAGCTGCTTACTTTTGTCTTAACACCGAATGCTTCCTAGCTTACTGTTTGTGATCCTCTATCTCTACATAGGTTTTTGCTGAAGGGTCTATCTGTGCAGCTCACTGCCCTCACTCATAGAGCTTCTCTTTGTAGCATGGACTCTTGTCATCAAATCACTTCTGAGAATGAAACTTCTTCATTCCTTCCAGATATTGGCAAATGTAGTGGCAAATCTACCTCCTTATGCCATTGCTGTCTGAGATTGGCCCTAATGTACTTACTCTGTGTATTAGGGAGAGTGGAAGATAAGAAAAAGAGGTATAAGAGCGGAAGGATAGCAGGGAAAAAATAGATTACTTCTGATGGATACCTTGGAATGAGAGAATTTTTGAATTGCATTTATTTTGAACATGCTGAAACTTATAAAGAACTAGACTAGGGAAAATCACAGATGGGTAGATGAGAACAGTGATCTACCAGGATAAGACCTGCCTCAGCAACAGGTGTTTCTTGCTCAAGGAAATCCATATTTATCCTATTTCCAGTCAGAAAGCTGAAGACAAAATGTTTCTAACCACCAAAAACAAAAAAAATAGGAAAAGTTTCTGGAAAGGGGAAATGTAAAGTGACACAGAAAAGATTCCCAGCTTTGAGTAAAAAGGTCAAACAGGCAGAATATCCCAGTGAAGTAAGGGTGGGTGACTTAGCAGTGTGATCCACCAGTGTTGAGAAAGACAAGCTCTGGGCTTACACCTTACTGAGGAGACTCAGCAAGGCAATGGAAAACTGAGAGTTACTTGTTTTTTGTATAGATCTATGCAATTCTTGAGCTGCAAAGAGAAAAACAGAGGTGCCTTCAAAAATCTGAAGTGCCTTTCTAAATCTGTGTATCTGTTGGCACTAATGCAAGATCCTGAAGTATTAAACTGTAAACCAGAAGATTTACAGCTTAACTGCCTCATGTAAGAAAGGGATGTGCTTTAAACCACGGTGAACACAGGTCTCCAGCAGCAGGCATAGGCCATGGGAAGCTGATGTGAGGTCCTGTTCTCTGTGATATCCCAGCCAGAGGGTCTGCCATTTGGTCTGGTCCTAATTCTCCACTGGGGTTGGAGAAGCTGGAGGTGCTGAAGGATCAGCAGGTTGAAGAGACAGTCCAGCCCTGGCTAAGCCTAAAAGTGAGCCCAGGCAGTTCTGCAACCCACTGAAGTGTGATGGAAAATGAGACCAGAGACCATTCCACCTGTGGAGAAATGGTGTGGAAGGTCCAAAGCCCACCCAAACTCACAATTCTTAGGAAGATAAAAAACATTGTCTTGGAGAGTTAGAAACTCCGGTATTACACTCTTCACTTCCCAACATCTGCCCCAGGGGAGGCTATCTGGGGCCTCCACAAGCAGGATCATGGTTTCTTGAGGAGATATAGGCTGAGGAGATAGAGGCATATGTGAAGAGTGACCTTGGACTGCCAAATTATTACCCCTATTGAGGCAGTGCAGCTAACCCAAAACAACTTGGCCAGGTGCAGACAATCAGCATGCTCCCAGCAGAGCAGCCTCACTCTGGGGCCCCTGCATTGTCTTCTGAGGCCCCAGGAAGTGCATACTCTCTTGTTTCAAATCAATGCCTGTGGTTAGAAAATAAGCCTATGAATAGCTGTAGAACATCTGGGGATGTCACACAGAATATCTGCCTCTTACCAGAATCCAAAGGTTTTAAAGTTTAGATAGGGTTTTAGGAACATGAGATCAGGCAGCCATTTTTTAAAAACTCTGCCCTGCTTTTCTTTCAAGAAGATTTACCTTAAGAAATATATTATATCTTCATTTTTACTGTTTTCTTTAATACTTATCCAAGCAGGAGAAGGTTTAGCCGCTAATGCCAGCAGCACCAGCCTCTGTGCAGGCCAGCAGCACAATGGTGCACACAGCCCAGCCAGACGTGCCTTGCAGCCGTGAGCCAGCCATCGGCTCAGGCAGCATCTGCTCAGTGTCTTGGGTGGAGCCTGCCTTTGGGCCATCTCCTTTATTTCTGTTGAGGAACAACATCAGAAATTGTAAGGAAAATAAAGCCCACTTCAAACTGCAGTTTCTCTCTTCGGTAATTAACAATAGAGAGATGAGTTTTCTGATGTCTTTGCTTCATGAGGCCACTTAACCATCCACATGCCACCTGGCACAGCAGAAAAACACCAAGGTTTTACTCTATAACTGTCAACATGGAACAAATGTTGTTTTGTGTCTATGCAGGATAAAAACATCTTCACTAGCATTACTGACAAGCTGGTTAAATAGCTCCCCTTTATCTCCCAGGGAATGGGGACCATATACCAGGATGGAGGTACTTGGTGTTCATGTCAAGTCTACAGGAAGTCATTTAACCTTGAGCACACATGGGATTTCAGACACAGCCATTCATTTCAGGAGTCCTATGCCTTTAGTCAGTAGTCTGGCTGCCATCTGCTTTTATTATATGGGTGCTTTCTGTACCATGGTATTAGGGGACATAAGTATCTGGTCCTGGGATGAACATTGCTTTCTGGAAATTGTCTTGTTCCCCTTCTGCATGTGACTCCCAGTTTTCTGCCACTAATTATTTTCCTGAAATATAATAATTGCGATTCCCAGCACATAAGAGGAGGGATTTATTCATATTTCCTTAGCAGACAATATCTTCACAATTACATTTCAGAGGAAGCCAGAAAGACAATTTATTAATTTGCTAAGCCTTCCCTCTTGCCATACCAAACTTGGCTCAAGATAATCCATGTCTGCACAGTCCCATAGTGCACAAATCACTAACTCAGAGTGGAAGGTGCCTGGCAACTGCTAACAAAGAAAAAGGAAGAAATCACAGAACTACATTTTGGAGATGCACTGGCAACAGACATCCCTCTTACAATGGGCTCATTGGTGGGTTAGGTAAGAAGCTTTAGTGTTTTGGTGCTAAGCCAATACACTCTTTCTCCTCTTTCTCCTCCATTCACCACTTATATTCCAAAGAGGAACTGACCTTTTAGTGATGGGATTCTGGGAAGTGAGTCTTCTTGTTTCTTCTTTTTTTTTTTTTTTTTTTTTTTTTTTTTTTTTAATGAGGTCACATAAGCAGAAGAACGATTCATTGTACCAGGAGAGCTGTGGATAAATGTTGCACTCAAATAATATGCCACAGCATACGTGCATGATGATGATGACAGACAAGCCACAGGGGAAAGGAGCTGAGCCAGGATGGTTTTGGTGACCACAGATACCATCTTAAGATACTTCCAAGTATGAGCAATGGAAACTATGATTTTGTGGGCAGCCACATTTCTGGCTGTCTGTTTGCCTTCAGCTACCCTTCATGATCCAGCCACAAGGTTTCTGAGTACTGCATTCGCTCAAAGGTGCTGCTTCAGTGCAACGGTGGGAATCACACAGCTGATGGTCTCATAGTGCTAAAAGAAGATATGGGGAAAGGAAAAAAGGAGGGTGTGTCTATAAGAGTTGCACAAAGTCTTGGTGTAAAGGCAATACTCTTCAAGAATAGGAGTAAAGTTAGTAAATCAGGAATGACTTAGTCCCTTTGTCCATTTTAGCGGTCCAAGGGTTTTTGGCAAGTCAGAGCCCTGATACAAGCACTTTGTAAAGTTGCTGTGGGTCTTACACCCTAAGCTTACACCCTGCATACCTAAGTCCAGAGATCCCACGCAGTCATCAACAGAACTTGCTGCGCATCCTCACTCTGCTGTGATTCAGTCCAGTGATCCACTGGTGTGATCCATGGTCCTTAAACTAGCTGTGTTATTTCAGCATAACACTGAACTGCCTGGTAATGACAGGCTCATCTAAAAATCTTCTTCCTTCTTTTTCCTTTTCTTTGCATTGAAATGAAAATTAGATGCCAGAAATATCTTTTAACTCACCATCTTTTCTGGTCTCACAGTAAGAACCTTCCTTTGTGTTATTCCAACACCCTATACAGATGCTACAGGCTAAAATGTCCCCCATCTGCCTTCCAGCCCCCTTTCCCTCTGCCTCTTGGGAAGGAGCAGTGGGTGCCTCTCTGTGCAGCTCATGATTGCATTAGATAGCCCTCTAATGTGTGCGTGCTGCAACCGCACTGCGCTGTGCAGTGCAGCTGCTCCCAGCCGCCTGGCAGGGACCCATCCTGTCACCTGTCACCTGCCACACAGCAGAGCTCTTGGCCTTGGGAGCAGTCTTCTGTCATTTCAGTTTCATGGGAAGAAGTTTCAGATTTTAACCCACTCACTCAACCCCAGGCTGCTGCTCAGCCTAGTCAACAGATTGAGCTACCCCATCTTGTGAAATCCACTTTTACCATTACCTTTATCTCTGTAGTTGAATGTCAGGCCTGAGAACTAAGTCTGGCTGCATTTTCTGGCTGTGCACTACCCCATTTATTCGCTGCAAGACACAGGGCAAGCAGGCATGCAACACAGTCTGGTGATACAGGACGGGTTGATCCCTAAGAGCTACTCTCCTAATCAGGGCAAGAGCTAAAGTGACGGCTCAGTCAGCTTGCAATGCACACTGCTGCACCAGTGACTGTGTACAGTCACTTTGACTGTCTTCCTGACCCCTGGTTGACAGTGGCTGAACATGAGCCAGCAGTGCCCAGGTGGCCAAGAAGGCCAGTGGCATCCTGGCCTGGACCAGAAACAGTGTGGCCAGCAGGACCAGGGCAGGGATTGTCCCCTTGTATTTGGCACTGGTGAGGCCACACCTCGAGTGCTGTGTCCAGTTCTGGGCCCCTCACTCCAAGAAAGACATTGAGGTGCTGGAGTGAGTCCAGAGAAGGGCAATGGAGCTGGGGAAGGGTCTGGAGCACAAGTGCTGTGAGGAGCAGCTGAGGGAGCTGGGGGTGTTTAGCCTGGAGAAAAGGAGGCAACCTTATTGCTCTCTATAAGTGCATAAAAGGTTTTAGCAAGGTGGAGCTCAATCTCTTCTCACAAGTAACATGCAACAAGACAAGAGGAAATGGCCTCAAGTTGTCTTGGGGAGGTTTAGATTGGGTGGTAGGAAAGATTTCTTCACTGAAAGGGTGGTTAGGCATTGGACCAAGCTGCTCAGGGAAGTGGGGGAAGTACCAATCCTGGAAGTCTGCAAAAGATGTATAGATGTGGCACTTGGGGACATGGTTTAGTGGTGGACTTGGCAGTGGTGGGATAATGATTGTACGTGATCTTAAGAGTCTTTCCCAGCCTAACTGATTCTACAATTCTATTCCATGACTCCTGTGCCTTACCCCACAGCCGTGTGCTGGAGGACAAGCTGTACAGACGAGTATCACTATATCCTAGGGACAGCGCAGCTCTAAAACCAAAAGGGATCATACCTGATAAACGCGCATTTTGCCCAAACCCTGCCCTGGTGGCTCCCGTTCCGAGCGCAGCAGGACGGGGTAAGTCCCGCCGGGAGCCTCCGGGGCTGCGCGGGCGGCAGAGCCGGCGGCAGAGGGAGCGCCGGAGCCGCGCAGCGCATCTCCGCTCCCCCCGGGCCTCGCCGCACGCAATTGGGATTGCTGTGCCCCTTTTGTACTTTACAAGCGTTTTGGTAGGTCGTTCCCTGCAGCTTGCCTTTACACGTGTGCCTAGCTTTCCCCGTGTTCCTGCTCAGAAAGGTAGGAGGGCTGTTTAACCCACGCCAGAAAGAAGTGGCCTCGCTTGGCCACGATGTGGCGACAAGGCTTTTTTCTTAGCTCGTTGCCGTCTGATGGATTCCTGGAAGATAATCTTATCTGCTACTTTTACCTTCGCGGATCCAAGAGTGGGAAAGATTTCTGCTCCAGTCCAGCCCTCTCCTTTCTTTTTCCCAGGCATACCCCGTCCCGCTCTGCCTGCAGCACATATTTTGGTGGCAGCTGCTAACACTTTTCAGCTCTGCATTTAATTAAAGACTTCAATATTGTCATTCTTGTAATCTCCCAAACCATGAGCCTGACTCCAGGAAAGCTGTGAAATAGGCGCCTAAAAGCCATATAATATATTGGCTTCATCCCTTCTATTGTCTGGTACGTAGGGTTTCTTGTCCGTACTCCAAGTGCATCTGAGATGTGTGTTTGTTGTGTTAAGAATTGCTGCTTAGGTGAAGGACAGAAAGGGCAAGAAGGAAAAATACTTCATGCTGTCAGCTCTCAAGAGAAAGAAAAAAAGCCTCTAAAGAAAAATGACCAAAGATGGTCTCTTGCTATCCCTTGTGGGCACCCTGGTCTGCAACTTCCAATTTCAGCTCAGCACCACAGTGCTGCATCTGCTTATGACACCTCCCACATTGTCAGCCTTCCTACAAGCACTGAGGGCTAGAAACTCCCTGGAGAATTAGTGCCAAGAGACTCTTTAATCAATTCCTACCAACTCTAAGGCAAGAAATTATAGTTCCATAGCCAGAAACAACTCCACATTGACAAGCTTGGAGGCTTACTCAAAATTCTGCATTTTTCAGGCACAAGGTTAGTTGTGCATCTGCCAACACTTCCAGATGAGTTCACAGGGCCACCCAAACAGGCTCTCCTGTCCAGGTCCTCCAATTCAGCCAGAAGCAGGAGCTGCTGCTGCACAGGACACACAGCCTATGGTGGCCTGATCAGAGGGCTGGAAGACAGACAGAGCTTCTCACCCACAGCAGCTACAGAGAGGGGGAGACACACGGTTTTAATGTGGGCCCCCTAATGCCCATTGTACTGTTTGTGTGAGAAGAGGTTTCAAGTCTCTCCCTGACATTTTTTGCCCCCACCGTCTGATCCCAGGATAGGAGTAGGGCAGAGCTGATTCCAGTGGTGAAATAGGAAACATCTTTTGCCCCTTCCTTGCAACCTAATGCATCTTATTTTCTAGTGGAAAAAGTATAATGACATAACGTGGGAAGAGGATTCACCAAGACAGTAAAGCAAGGAAATTCTACTCAGTGTATAGGTTTAGCACACTATGAACTACCATTGGCATATGGCAGACACGTGGTACATGAGACTACAGTCTATTAAAATGATGAATTCTACCACTAGTTCACATGCTGTTATTGCAGTTCATACTTCTTGGAGTTTCTTTTAAAACCCTAACTCTAACACTCGGTCTTCAGAAAGCTCAAAAAAATGTTGACATTTTCGCAAACATTTATGATGCAGGTAAGTTCCAAAACCTCAGTTTTAATGGCTACAACACAGACCCACTAGTGAAAGAGCAGGAACATCAAATGCGTTTCTTATTAACTCATTGCCCTGAGAAGTGGGCCTGCTCCTGACTTGTGCTCCTCCACCTGGGCAGTACGCTGGATCTGGATGGGGATCTGGAGAGATTAGGGACAGGCTGGCCCTACTCTTCATCAAGCACAGACTGTGGACATCTCAGGCCTCTTCATCCTTTTATGAGCTCCAGATATGGGGGCCACCAAATTTGGAGGCCCTGGGCAGACATTTACATTAAACAGAGGTTTATGGCTTTGAGAGAGAGCAGGCTGCAAATTCTCAACTGGCCACCTCCTAAAATATCAGGGGCTCCTGCCCCATTCTTGTGTGGGAGAAGTAACTGATTTTCTGCTCTCATCTCCCACATCTAAAATGTGGCCCCAGCCAGCCAGAGGGCAGGGTGAGAAGATGCTCAGTTCAGACAGATGATGCACAATTCTCCTGCCCTCACTAGCAAGCCATGCAGGTTTCCCAGCCCCAGTCTCATGGTGTCAGCAGGAAAGGTGGTTAAAAACACAAAGGCTCCCTTCATGTGGTACCTGGTGCTGTGCCCTCTTAACCTCTTTTCCATACCATGCAAAAATATTTCTTAACAGAGCCACATGCAAGGAATGAATCCCAGTGCTGCCTTCCAGAGTCATCACATCTGGAAAGCATGCCAACCTGATTTCTGAGAGTTTTAGGGGAGGAGTATGTGCTTTTTTGCCCTTTGTGACTAAGCGGACAAGAAGGAGAGCAGAGGGAAAGGGCACTGTCAATACTGCTACCCAAAAATTTGCTCATGGAGTGGGGATGGAGGAAAGGACTTATGTTCCATGTAAAACCTACTTGAGCTGTGGGTTTCTCCCTCCCAGTCTTCCTCATCACTTCTCATTTAAAGATGCAACTCCTTCTATAATCCTTTTTTTCCTCAAGGGAGACATCCTGGCCCAGCCTACAGCCCTCAGACAGCTCTGCTGTGCAGGGTCTGTGTTCTCAGATCACAGTATTCTGCCTTAATGTGCCTGCAGAAAGCAATTAGGAGAAATAGTTCAGTTCTAATTTATATAGCAATGGCAGTGATCATTGCTCACAAGAGCATGAAGCATTAAAAACAGGAAAATAAAAACCCAGAAATGGAGGCAGAGCAACTCATTTGAGGAATCAGGTGGCTCTGCAGTGGCTTTCATGTGGAGGGCTGCTGTGATCTGCCAAGGGGCTCGCCCACCTTCACCCTCTTATGGGCCTGCTTTGTCTTGGCCATCAGTTGCTTGCTTTACTGGGCAAGGCTTTGTTTCTGAATGGTGTCTCAGAGAGAGCTGTGTTATAAAAATCATGCTTTCCTAGCAGACCAAGAGCAGGCTGGGAAAACTCATTCCCACTCCCAACAGACCCTGGTTCTTGCATCTCCTACAGTTTCCACCCTCTCTCAATTTCTCAGTTTAAACTGACTGGGGAGGTCCCACAGCACAGCAGGGTCCCAAGTGTCAGACAGGGACAGGTGCTTGCAACTGTAAGAGGCAGCATGGCAGAGGTTGCAAACTTAGACCTTACTGAGACATCTGGAAGGGAATAAAGCCATTTATGAGGTGGTTTGGTGGAGGAAATGGCATATAAGACTTAGGAAGTGCCAGGCACAGAACAGATTTTGAAAGTTTGCAGATACTGAGTGAAAATTGAAAACAGTAAGAAAAGCTGAAACGGAGAACATGGATGCAATTTCAGACCATGAAAGCATTGTATCTTTCATACAGGCACCTCTGTAGCTGCTTCTTTTTGAACAAGAGAAGATGCTGCCCTGGTGCCCTCCTCAAGGGGAAGCAGAGCTCTGCAGGACAGGGAGGGCCGGATGATCACAGTTAAATATTGTGTGACCTGCAGTCATTCACATCCATGTTCTGCACCTGTACTTGAGGAACCTTGGAAGCCTGCTGATTTGTGGCTGACTGGTAGTCTCGACAACAGGCCAGCCCCAGGGACAGCACCAGTGCTCTCATGGGGTCAGGTGCTCCCCTGCTGCCTGCTCTAATGCTGGATGAAGACTCCCTTGGTCCAGAACCAGGAATGTAGAGGCCCATTAGTGACTGCAGAGAATATTGCAATGTGGTCCAGCAATCCCAAGAGGTTGGAGACCCATAAAAATATGCTGGAGTTGGTAACTGCATCTGCAGTGGGAGCATAATCTGCTCCTGCAGGAATGCCTTTGCTGATGGCCAGAGGGCACTGATACAGTCATAGAAATCTTCAGTCAGCAGTCCCTTCTAGCAAAGTCCTGAATGGAGAAGAGGCTTACAGAGTGGGAGATATTTCTCATCATTTTAGTGGAAAATCTCTTCCCTGGACTTGGGTTTAACTGTTAGCTCTCCCAAATTCTCTTAACACTAAATCACACACTGACATATGGAGGAAAAAAGAAATGTCTTGGACTTTCCATAGGGATCATAGAATTGCAGAATCATAGAATGGTTTGAGTTGGAAGGAACCTTAGCGATTATCTAGTGCTCCACCATAGAGTGCTTAAAACCCCATCCAACCTGGCCATGAATATTTCCATGGAGAGAAGAGATAATGCTGATTCTTCTGCTGGATCCTTCTAGTTCTTGATGCACAAGCAGATCCCACATACACACACTCACCACACCACTTGCAGCAGATAGAATTTCAAGTGACAATTGTCTAATGAAAACAAGGCTATGACTCTCCAAAAAAAAAATTTCAAGTGTCTGCTTGCAATCTTATAAATATTCTACAATCTTTTTAATTCTTCAGTACCTAGGCTGAAGCCTCTTTTTCAATTTGTGTTTTAGGCTGTTGGATATTAAAGTTTTACCTGTATTACAGCCACTTAGTGCTCATCAAAAATGCCACTGTTTTCAGATTTAAAACAGGAGGAATTCTGCAGTGAAAATATGTTTTCATTGTCAAGTTACTGTGATGACTATCTCTGGAGCAAGTTCACAGTGTGTCACATTTTCACCTTTCAGCACTGCAGAAGAGCCTTCCACAAGAGTCAGCTTCTGTTACGGTGTGCTCTTCTGGCCCATCAAACACTTTTCATAGGGCCACGGTGGAAACAAAAGTCTCGAAAAAAAGCAATTTATAATATAATTTAACATAATTTAATAAAATATTTGATGAATGCCAAGCACTTCCCAAATTTTTTACATCGCTACATGATTTTTTTGTTCAGTTGGGTTTTGGGTTTTTTAAATAGTTCTGGATCAGCAGAGCAACAGAAATTGAAGTCTGCTGTTACAATTTGCTATCAAAGGTTACCTTGCTCCTGCAAAAAGGTCAAAATTTACACAAAAAGAAGAGAAAAGCAGCAGCATGTATAAATAGATGTGTTCAACAAGTAACAGCAATTAACACAACACAGCACACAAAAGAGTGCTTGGTAAATCTGTGAAGCCTGATTCACCTTTTAAACAATGTTAAACATGAATATCTCAATAAAACTTCAAAGTTATCTACTGCAATGTTACCAGTTCACAGTGTTTTATTTTGAAAAAGGGCATTTTAGTGCTGCTGCGTGTAGAATGAATCCAGCGTGTGCAGGCCAGTAGGTGTGTTACTTGCTTTAGGACATGGTAAGGATGCAAAGGCTAACCACGGAATCTTTATTCATTCAAATGCCCACTCTGCTATTTATACGCATTGAGATCTGTGGGTGTGCCTCAGGTGCATATTTGTTTAAGATTTAGGAAACCAGGTGTGTACTGTAGGGAGAAGGGAAGATCAAAAGCTGAACTCTGAAGAAGCGCTGCCAGAGCCTGTGCAAAACCAAAGAGGGACACAGGGGGAGAGAGAGAAAATTGCAGGTGGGTTTGATGCAATCAGGTTCATTCCAGCTTGGTTTAAAGGAGAAGGAGGACTTCAGTAACAGTAAGGAACGACTGCAACAAGCAATTTGTGTACTTCATACTCCTGTACCTATTCATTCTTCAGTTACTCTTGAGTTGACTAAGACACTGCTATCAGGTCTGCAGCTTTCCAGACAGATGTCCATCTACAATAATTTCAGAAAAGGCTGTAGCTTTTGGTGGTCCCATAGTAAGTCTCTGGTCAACCAGAAACAACTGCATTGATATTAATTTTCAAAGGTCCGTTTACTGTATCAGCTCTCCTCTACATCACAGAGCATAGGATCAGGTACCTGCACCATCCACTTCTTTCCCCAAGACCATTTTCACCAAAGCATTACCTGTATACATTTAACTGTGTCCCTCTTGCACTCCAACGAGGCTTTCTAGGAACCCACACTGTCACCGTGTTGTTACTTAGTTTAAGGTCCTCAAAGATGCCTCTCTTTCCCACACAGAAATGCTCTGTCAGATTTGGGGAGGGTGTTGACCATGCTCATATACTCTTTATATAAATAAACCCTGCTCTAATGCACTGCTAAGCAGCACTGTGACAGCCACACTGACTGATTCCTCACTCAGCATGGAAACCTGGACAATGTCTAATGTAGAGACTTGAGGTGGGACTTCCTTGTCCTCAGCAGCACCCTTGTGCCCTTGCTCAGACCCAGGGCTTTCCTGTCTTACTAGCTCAGACAGAGCTCCTGCATATAAGCAAATTTCACTTTTGAAGATGATGATTAGCAAAAGAATAAATCATATTACAGCTGGGAAGCCTGTCAGTCCAGCTCTGACAAAAATTGCCATCCAGAGAAAGAAGTCTCTCCAGAAGAGGCATTTGCTCCAAAAGAAAGATAAAGCAGTTTGGAATAAGAGCTTAAAAGAAAAGTATCCAGTTACTTGAATATAGTACTGGAAGATTTTCTGGTTTTAGTCAAAAAGCTTTGAGTAACTACACGTAAGTAAATGAGGGGGGAGTGGGGGATTTTGGCTCTCTTTAGCTTAAGGACACCAAACCCACAAAGAATTTCTCCACTTTCATTATCTACAGTGCTTCCATCACCAGGACTGACAGTTCCTTCCCCCCAGATCATGTCACTGGCTTTCACCAGTGAATTCACATGTTGCCTGGTTCATATGTGACATGCTAACTAGAGACCTTCTTTAAAACAGGTATTTATGAGTCACTTGCTATTCAGCTGTGCTACCAAAAAAACAGTTTGAATACATAAGGGCATGAAATAAACACTCTTAAAACACTGAATAATTTTCTCTGACACTATCATTCTCAAGTCTGAAAATGCTGCAAGTTCCTGGAGCAGCGCAGCCTGGTTTTATCACTGTAAGCATATCCGAACACAGGTCAGGGCTATTTTATATTCCTCATGATGACAAGTTCAACCAGTACCTCTGGAAGCACGAATCACATCTCAAGGCAATGTGCCCAGCTTCCCACTGCTGATTGCTGGGCTAGAAAACCTCACATGTTTTCTTACCACAGGAGCTGCTAAATGGTGGAGATATCAACAGAGAAAAAAAAAGGGAAGAAGAAAAATACCTCTCATGCCAACAAATGTGCATATTTTTTGGCTTTCAGCTTGTTTTCACATTAAAACACGTTTTCAATACTTAAAGAAAATAATTTCTTTCATAAATTAATTTCTTGCCATCAGCTTCCCAAAAGTAAGCTTAAATCAGTTATCCATAGCAGGCATTTAAAACTGTCCATGTTTCTAAGCCTGCATAGCTTCACGTAGAAGAAAAAACATCCTTTAGGCATGTAACTGCACATGCAGTCTACATAGCAAGATTTTTACTTTCAATTGACTAAATTATGTTATGACCAGGTGGCACTGCCATTCCTTAATGCAACATGTGATGCTGGTTGCGTTGGAGGTGATTCAATAGAGGCAATGAGCTAAAATTACAGCACACACTCTCTGGTTCCTGTTGTTCTCATTAGGAGCCTAATTTTCCAACGTACATTTATGGTTCAGTTATAGGAGAGCTAGATGCAATTTGCACCTGCGTAGGAGGTACAGGAAGAACACTGCTCTGCTTAGGTCTCAGTTTTAGGCAGTGTTTTGAACAGCTTACTAGTTTGCACTGCTTCTTGGAAAGAATCACACCTATTTTTGAAGAAAGCACAGCCACTGCACACATGGTGGTTTACACTGGTCCTGCCAGGTGACAGCACAGATTCAGACCTAACCATGGCCTCCTCTTGAATGTGGCAAAGACGTCAGCTTCATCTCCCTGTTCTATTCCAAACATCCTAAATTGCTGGGTGGAGCACAGGATCCTGGCCAAGCTAAAGACCTCAAGCTTTTGCAGGGCATCAAAAAAAATGGACACATCAAGTCAAAATATCTTCTTGCTTATGCTTGTTCATAGCATCAAGTCACGAAGGAAGCAGGAACTTAAGGCTATGCCTTAAGAGAGGTGTTAACCTCTCATCCCTTTGCATATTCTCCATCCATCTGGAACTTTCAAGTGCTATAAGAGTAGCTCGTAAAATAAATAGCCTCTGGCACAATCTTTGTTTTCATACCAGGGTACCTTCTGTGTGGCTGAATTAAAGGCCTGGGTCAAGATGCAAAACTGCTATGGGAAGTGAAGTCTGAGCCTGTTGTGAAAAAGGGGTTTGCAAAGTTGGTCGATGGATGTCAATACTGAGGGACTTTGGGAATAAGCTTTTTTCCACAGCAGGAGGAAGCCGGGTCTAGCCCGCACGGAGTGGCCTGGACATGAACAACCCAAGGCAAAACTCTGCCATGGTCAGACAGGTGACCCTATGCTGCAGAAAAATGGGGAAAGGGGGTGCTGTAATTTTTCCTGTGACAGGCTGGTACGGTTCCCAATGCTTTAATGGGCATCACACACACTCACCTGAGAGCTGGGCAGGCAAACGAGGTTACTCATGTTTGCCTTGCCCTGCCACTACTAATTCTATACAAATAAACATAATCATCACAATGTCACAACGAGAAAGCAGAAAACAACACTGCCTTGTTTTTCCTACCTATAAGGAGACACAAGTTCATAAGCTTTGTTTCATTTCCCCCTTTTCTGGCATGTTCCATACACCTGTGCTAAAGTAAGAGGTTAGAAAAGAGGATGGGAGGTATCAGTCACTGCTTCAAATGGTTTGGCATTAACATGTCACCCATGTATCAGGGGATTCATTAAAATCAGGAATAGCAGGTGACTCACAGGCAGTGTCTGTGCTTTTGTACGGCCCTGGTTCAGGTAGCATATTCACACATTGGATTTTATGTGTCATGCAAGTGAGATGGGGGATTTTTCAAGGCTGAATCCACCTGGGTTTGGCTGTTGGAGTGGAGTCTCCACATGGTGCAGCTCCCTGAAATGGTGGGGCCCTAAGGCATGTGTCCTGCTTGTAGGTCTGAATGGCTGCATCCAGGACACAGAAGGGCAAGGTGTGCATCATCCCAGGAGGAACACTCATGCTCACATAGCTCTGGCTCACTGCACGCATACATCCTCAAAGAGCTTGTTCAATGGTTCATGCTGCACAATTCCCATCCTAATATATGGACACTGAGCTAGGTCTCCAAATTTGCTTATTGCAGTGGTAGCCGACAGAGACTGTGGGAAGAACTGCCTTCCAGTCACTGCTTTTCTACATCCCTGAAGGAAAATGAAATATCTTTTCTCTCCCCAGCCTCCATCTTTTCTGCTTTCTTCTCCAGTGTGGCAGACAGGATCCTTTCAGAGACAGATGGGATTCCCCAGTCTTGCTCTGTATTAGGTGTGAGTGAGTTATGAGTGTCCTGGGGACCTGGTGGAATGATCTCTGCTGGCTCAGCAACTGCCTGTTCATTTCAGCAGCAAAGAACAGCATGCTGTTTTCAATACTGTCTCTAATTAAATACTGGGAAGATGATCAGGACTAGATGTCTTGGTTTGAAAGACATCCTCTGCTGAGGATGGCAGGAGCCCCTCTTGGAATGGAAAACACAACCCCCTTCCCTCCAAATTATTATAAATTTGAAATTAAGGGACTTTCAGGTGAGGATACGAGGAATAGGAATAACAGGGGTTTTTACTTATATATATATGTATATATAACAAAACAATAATACAGGGAAACTGCTTTAACCTGCAAGAGTCAGGGGTACAACCTGGCACCGTGCCGGGCAGGGTGTTGGTAGCAGTCCGATTAGGTGATAGCTGCAGTTCTCTTTGAAGTGGTTCTGTTGAAGCAGTGATCTTGTAGATGAGGTCTGGTCCTCCTGGGAAAGTCCAGTGGTGGTTGTGTAGCTCTTGTCCTCTGGGATCCCAGCAGGTAAGGCTGCTTGTGCTGTTTCAGACCCCAGATTTTATCCAGGTGGGAATGTTTGGCTCCTTCCCCCTGGGCGGAGCATCTCACAATGGGATGGTGAGTCATGGGGCAAGGCATTGTTGGGCCCATTAACAGGAGATAGTCCGGGAGAGGAGGCAAGGAGCATTGCTACACCTGGTTCCAACCGCTCATGGTAATAGAATACACTGTAACCCAGGACACTAGACTAAGGCACCCAGACACATTATGGATACTAACATGTTTCCCCATGTTCCAGGTAATACCCAGGCTGCAGTTGGTTGCTCTTGGGTTGGGAGATCCCTCTACGGGATAGGGCAAAGCCTTGGGCTTTCTTCAGGAGCCAGAGGAAGACAGCTTGCACAGCAGTGCCCTTCACTTTTTATTTACTTTTCTACTGCTTGGTAGGACCCCTCTGTTGCAGTGCATGTGGGGGTGGCCACTGTCGCCGAACACTCGGAGGACTGGTGGACAGGCCTCCAGAACACAGAGGTCTAACTCTCACCCCTCAGTTAGGGCAGGTTCATATATTCCCACTGGATTTTAGCTCACATGTTTAGTTCTTCATCCAGTATTACGCATGAGTTCATNTGTAACCCAGGACACTAGACTAAGGCACCCAGACACATTATGGATACTAACATGTTTCCCCATGTTCCAGGTAATACCCAGGCTGCAGTTGGTTGCTCTTGGGTTGGGAGATCCCTCTACGGGATAGGGCAAAGCCTTGGGCTTTCTTCAGGAGCCAGAGGAAGACAGCTTGCACAGCAGTGCCCTTCACTTTTTATTTACTTTTCTACTGCTTGGTAGGACCCCTCTGTTGCAGTGCATGTGGGGGTGGCCACTGTCGCCGAACACTCGGAGGACTGGTGGACAGGCCTCCAGAACACAGAGGTCTAACTCTCACCCCTCAGTTAGGGCAGGTTCATATATTCCCACTGGATTTTAGCTCACATGTTTAGTTCTTCATCCAGTATTACGCATGAGTTCATGTTTATGCATTTCCCCTAATTGCCTATGTATTGCTTCTAGAATGTTCGCTTTTCTTCGATGTCGCATTGGCTGGTTCATGTAATTCCCTCCTCTAAGTTATCCTCATTGGTTATTCTCCTGTTGTCTCCTCCTCCCTAGTCAAACCCCATTGGCTGTTTCCCTTTGTTCTACCCCTCTCCGCCCCCCATATAAAACCCAGTGTATTCCCTGATTTCTTGCCTTTGTCGCTGGATTCTTCAGCCTGGTCTTCTCCCTGGACCCTTTACCTGCAATAAACCAGCAAAATAAACCTATGCAAAGGTCCCTCTCTCGTCCTTTGCCTCCGCTGACACTTTTTCATCATTCCTGTTTGGGGCTTGCTCCTTGCGAAGGAGCCAGCTTTTCCCTGCTCACTGCAGCTGACACCAAGGGCGTCTGCAGCCAGACACTGTGCGGCCCCGGGCAGCCCCCAACAGCATCACCCCTCCCCTTGGAACAAAGACCAAGGCTACTGTCAGAGCCGGCTGCCCTGTGTCCAGATCAGCCACTGCCCTGAGGCACTGTTCTCTGCTTGAAACATTACTGTGAAGAGCTCTCTGAAGGTATTCAGTGGCTCCATGTACATTTTTGTGCCACATGAAATTACTTGCTCAGACCCAGGCAATGGACCACACTTTGCCAGACTGGAAGGTGAGCTTGGGTTGACTGCATGCAGACACCTCTAGAAGGAGAACAAACCACTCACCTTAGTCACTCTTGCAGACCTGGGCGGGCCTGGGCACAGCACTCCCACCTAGACAGCCCACAGTGATGGGCATCAAAACTTCTTTTTTCCCCACTCAGCCCACTTCTGGTTGTGGCTATCTCTCCAAGTGCAGTGTGAGGAGAGAGAGAATCAAACAGGGCTTCATATCATGGTCCAAATCATACAGCCTTAGATTTAACAGGTATCCTTCCAGTTCGTGGTAAACGTCTGCCCTGTCTCTTCCACGAAAATGCAAATAGCTTCATTGCAGGTAGAAGATGTTCTTTCCCCAGATGCAGCTCAAACTATGAGCTTGAGGCCAGGTTTTATTCCTTTCCAATTGGATTACCAGGCACTGAGAACCAGCTTTTAAAGCTTTTTACCCTGCTAGGCTTCCTTGATCCATCCCACAATTGTACCTGGATACTTGAATACTTGAATTTGTTTAACTTTCCTCCTGTGCTGACATCTGTCAAGCTCAGCTTTTTACCTTCTTTTTTTGTTGTTGTTTTTGTCACACTTCTCCAAGCAGAAGAGAAGTCTGCTGGGTGCTTCAGTGCAAGATATCTTCCTTGTTCTGATGGACCACAGCCTCCTGCTCACTGAACAGCAGAGAGCCTGTGTGCACGCACAGTGTCCCTTCCCACTCCATCCTGCACTATCCACAAGATGTGGATAGTGTCAGTGTGAATGCAGCTACACCTGCCTGGGAGGGTGGGAGTGTGTGATGACAGCACATCCTTCACTCTGGGCTGGCTGCTGCACTCTCTGATGAGCGTCATCTCCACTGTTTGCGGAGGTGCCTTTCCTGTGCAGAGACACAGGAAGGGAATGGGCACCAGACATTAGTTGTTTCAGTGCACATTTCTGTTTTTGCACAACTCCACCTTCAGTGTCCATGCCATCAGTAATGCTGGGCTTTGTGGTGCAGTTGACTCATGGGCAATGTTCCCTGTGGGTGACTGTGCTCCAGGAGAAGTGCTTTCCCAAGGGGTACAGGAGTCAGGTTAGAGATCCCCCCATGCTCCTTGTGTACCTCATCCAGGGTCATTCAAAGGAACCAAGCTCTTCCTGCAATCTGGAGTGAGACAGCTTATGCTTTGATGAGAGAATGGGGCCAAAACCCTTTTGCTTATGTGCTGCAAGGCTTTATTTGTAATGCAGCATCGAAGATACACTTTATGGTTGAAAATACCTGTTATTGAATGATGTTTACGAGGAAGAAACATCTGAGGAGGTTGTTTCCAGGAAACTCAGAGACACGAGAAGAATGTTTGTCTGTTATGTACCAGTATCACTCACTTCAGGTATCCATTCCAAACAACATAACATGGTAGAGGTGAGTTGTCCCATCCAAAGCAAAGAGAGCAGGATAACAACCTCCACAGAGTTAACCAAGGAAGTGGTTAAAAAACCACTGAAAGCATGAGAGTATTGAGATGATGATGTATGAGGTACGAAGACAGAAACCTCATGGAACCAGGGAAAAACAACACTGATTGAATGCTCCAGCATAAAAGGAAAAGACCCACGTGTTCAGCAAAGCTGTGAGTGCAAAGAGTTGCTGAGAGGGAAGATGTAAAAAGTGATGGTGAAATGTGGTGAATATGATGAACTGCACTTAAAATACAATTGACAAGTGGCTTAGTTCTGTAGAGCTGTGAAAGAAATGGATTTGGAGGGTGGTCAGATGGAGGTTGTAGCCCCTTCTTTGACTCTGCAACCTCTTCCAGCTCCTCCCCTCCTCTTGGACACTGAGCATCACTTTGGGGAATGGGTTTTGTTGCAGCCTAGCTACTGGAAGAGGAGGAGATTTTTAATCCCTTTTTCAGTGCCTGGCAGGAAAAGGAGGTAACAGGTTTGGGAATGGGAGTGTGTAAGCTAGGAAGATGAATATACTGCTAACACAGCAACAGTGGCAGCCCTTTGCCCTCTGCTCATAGCATACGATTGGCAGGACAAAAAAAGCACTGTTATTGAAAGTGCCCCAGCTAATGTGCATTATTTGGGCCAAAGAGGGTTGGGGTAAACATGGCTTTGGGCAGCAATGCTGGCAGTAAGTCCCTGGGGAAGGGTAGGACAGGTGTGCCAGTCTTTTTACCACAGCTGCTGCTGCATATTCCAGGCTTGCATGGGATCCCCACTGATATCCAAGAAACTCACTGACCATTGCAGACAAACAGAGGATTTCAAACATTGACTCCTTCAATAGTTTTTAAGAGGGCCTTATAAAACCTTACTTCCAATAAATTTCTCATTTACAAAAACCACAGATAAATAGTGACAGAATTCTGCAGTTTTGTTCTGTTTTTGTCAGAGAGCCAGGTCTGCTTTCTCTCTTCATTTAGACTGAAAAAAAAGGGAAAAATAAAAATAAAAAATAAAATAAAAAGAGGCGGCAGTATTTTACCACCCACTCTAGCCTGCACAGCCAGCCTCTGTGACGCCCTGGCCATCTCATTTTTTCTGCAGATAGGGTGAACCCTGAGCCAACAGGTCTGTGAACTTATTCTATTTGTCTGAGTGTCAAATTTATAGTGTATTTCAGTCACTGAAATGCCATTACCTGTTTGATCCTTGAGATTTTCCTGACTACCCCAATATTGAATATATTACACACTTTTAAAGTGCAGGCAGGGTTAGCTCTGTTGCATGATTTCCCCATGTCTCTGTTACGGTGAGCCATCTCAAGGAATATCTGAGCTGTGTTCCTCATATGTAACACGGGAACATCTGAGCTTGTACGTGTCTGTGTGTGTGTGTGCGTAGCTACATAACTGTCTTAAATCTTGCTTCTAAGGCATGTGCACTTTATCCAGAGTTTTTATCCAGAGCAAGGGGCGTGGTGCCTCAGGGCTGTGCTCATCCCCCAGCCCTCTGCCCCCCTGCAGCAGAGCTGGAGCTGTGGGACCAGCCACAGCAGTGCACAGCTCCCCGCTGCAGCCTCTACTCCTGGCAAAGGTGAGGTCAGTCAGAGCCTGCAGGTCTTGCATTGTGTCTGTCAATAAACATTCACACGTTCCTTCTTGCTGACGTTTTTGCAAGGAATGTCCTTTCTTATAGGCAGTCTGACCAGACGTTCTCTCCCTAACTGCTGGAATTGCTGTAGGGCAGACCCACTAATTGGCTATGGAGGGCTCCTGTTTTCTGCAGAGTACAGCTGCTGCACAAGAGAAGCATATTCACCCATGCATTCACACAGAATTTCCTCTTTTCAACAAGTTTATATATATATATATATATATATATATATAGGTACATATGCATCCGTATGCTTTTTAACACCAAGCATAGATTAGAAATACAATATTCTTCCCTAAGCAACTAATTTCAAAAGCTCACTTAAGTAGTATTGATTTCTGTGCTGTAAAAGCTTTTTGGAAAGCCCTAACTTGCAGACATACACAACCACCTTTACTGAACTAAAACTTGTTAACTCATGTCAAACAACCAACCACCATCAAAAACCAACCCACCACCCTGACATGGATAATTGCTCAAAGTATTCAGACATTAATTTCCCTATGTATGGGAGGGAGTTGCTATTTTATCTTGGTGAGAAGAGATGGTAAGTTGTAGAATGACTAAAAAAGGATCCTAATCTGCCATGCCGGTGTTCACCACTGCTGTTTTCCAGGGCCTGACTTACTACACATAAGCTATCCTGTAGACATTACTCCAAGGACTTTTTCCTCCTTGTCCCAGGAGTGTGACAGCAGAAGGTTCCTCCCTCACCCTGTAAGTAAGCTGTGGCCCCTGTCTCTCAACATGTGCTGGACGTGCAGCTTTACTGCTACCCTAAAAGTGTTCTCAGCATCCCTTTATCCACCATTTCCCTCTGTGCTCAGATACTCACTATAACATAATTCCTCAGCCAGGATTATGCCCCCATGCACTTCCCTGCATCAGCCATCCCTGAGAGATGGCCAGGGGAGAGTTTGGGACCAGGAAAGTAGCAGAGCCAGGTACCTTTGCAGAGTGGGTCCAGGAGGCTGCAGCGTGCCAAGGCCTGGGCAGTTCTTACTTTGCTGCAGCATGCCTCATGAAAAAACTCAGGTCTTTTTAGCTGTCATTTAAGAGATTCTCAGAAACCTCAAGCTTCCCTCTCCTCTAACAAGCACAATTATGCTGCTGTGCGAGCCGTGCTGCAGATGTCAAGGTTGCGTTCCCTATTGTGTGTTTGTTTTCTCCTCCTGGAGAGCCTTCACGTCACCTTCACTTCACCTTGTATGTTGCCTTCACCTTTTGTCACCTACCACTATTAGCTACAGCAAGAAGCACAGATTTCTGTTCACTTCTCTTACACAGAGCGGTGCTTCCCAGAGCCTTGGAGTAAGAGCAGCTGTGTGGATCTGCAGACGACATGCCCTTTGGCTGTGACAGAAGATAATGCGGCTGAGCCCCGCTTCCCCACTGTATTAATTATTAATGAAGCTGAACATGAGAGCAGTTCATCTGAAGTAGCACAAAGAAGAAAGGAATGATTCATACCCGCCCTTGCTAATGCTTTCAGATTTGCTGGATTTCCAGTGGCCCAAAATTAAAGCCCCATTCCCTCCCTTTGTCTTTCTAAATCAGGTACAAAGCTCTATCCTGCTAGAGGAAATTTATCAGAGGCAGAGTGGTCTCTACATGACACCATCAAGTCACATACAAAACAGTCCAACAGCGATACCTGGAAGTGCGACATGGGGTTTTGGAGAGGAAGTCTACTTCAGAGGGCTTTCTGATCTATTTTTCACAATAACATGCTGTTCTGTACTGAAATGAATGTGTAGAGATTAGCATGTGCCCCAAGGCAGTGTTTTCCTTCCACTATGAGCACAAAAAAATCCCATTGCATTGGCCAGTGTCTGGCTGAGCTGCTCCTCTGCAGTGCTGTGGCAGCAGCACGGCAGCAGGATGTGCAGCCCAGGCTTGTGGCACAGCCACCCCTGCATTGAGGGTCCCTGCAGGGGCACCACCTGTCCCCAGAAAGCAGTGGGACCCCACTGGCTGCTGCTGGGTAGCTACTGAAAGGGGGAGGGGGGCACTGGGGTTTCATCTCCATTCCTCCTAAATCCTGTGCAGCAGAGGAAATTTTGGGTACCACCGTGAGGACACCTTCTGCTAAAAGGAGCAATGTCTCTAATGTCTGCTCCCCAGGAAAATAAACAACATTAGTGATGCCACAGAGGGCTGCAACTATAAGGAGAGCTGCAGGATTCTGCAGAAATGCATCAGAAAATTGTTCAAATTTATATGAAAAAGACCCTCCAAGTTTTTAGGTTGGCTGTGGGTAAACAACAGTACAGGTATCCCAAAACATCACCCTGGCTGCTACGCCACATCCCCCACACACATCCCCAAAAAATCCATGCCATTGCACTTGGTTGTGATTTTCACCACTCTCCAAGCACAAAGCCCTGAGGATTCTGCAGCACATCAAACTTGTCAGAGAAACATCCTGCACCACTACCCACAGTTTCTCCCACCTGGCAGCTTGTGCAAGCCAGTCTGCAGCAGAGGAGCTCCAGGACTGCTGCTGCAGCCATCCCACCAGAAAACAGTGCTGGGGGCTCCCATTCTTCCTGGCTGGTGGAACACTGGAACCAGCAAACCCAGCTGACCGGAGGGTCTGAGGCCTGTTGCCGACTTACTCAGACACAAAGGCTGAACGGTTCTGCAACAACATATGTTTAAAGGGAGTCCCCACTAGTCTCTCTGGACAGCAGCAGGCCTGGGAGAAGCACCAGAAGGCTTTAATATTTATGAAGGGAATTCTGGTGAGGAAAGAACTGACAATAATATTGAATATTTCTAATGAATCATGAACTTGAGAGTTACTTTACTTACTTGCAGGGAAAAGAAACAAAACCATAACTAGTTCAGTTAGAAGTCATGCTGCTGAAGGCTTTCTCAGCTTGGACAGACTAATGAATAAATTGAATACTAATGGTGTTCATTGCTGACTAATTGCTGACTGTGGAGGAGGGTGCTAGGAGACAGCCCACGCCCTGTGCTCCTGCTGGGGACACTATGTGGATCACATCTGTCCTGGCCTTACCGTGCTGTTGAGTGTTGCAGATGAGAGGCTCCAAGCAGTGTAGCACCCCACTCCCATCTGGGAAAACAAGATTAAAAGGCCTTTTAAATTTACAGACTGCTCCAACTACTGCTGGCTGGCCCCAAGTGAGGGGACAGCTATACTCCATGGCAACTCACAGGAGCACAGCAGGTTTCTCTCTGGGATGGCTGCTCTTGACAGCACCCGTGACAGTTTTGGGGGTGCATTTCAGCCTCAGAGCACTGGCAGTTTTCAGGGATATCCACCCCTCCAGTGACTTCAGAGTAGCAGACACCACAGCCTATGTGCCTCATTGAGCAGTGAGCACCAAGCTGTGACTCTGACTGCACCACTGCATGGGCAAGGAGCAACAGCACAGCCCAGAACATCAGTGTGTAACAGACACATCACAGTATCGGGGTTTTGGCTGTGACGTGTAGCTCCTCAATCTTCCCCAGAGCAGCAGTGGCTGTGGTAGAGCCACTCCCTGAGTGAGGGCTTTTTTCTTGCTTTCCTCACATTTCTCCGTCTCTGCCTTCTGTTCATCTCACATCATTGCTTCTCACTGCGATCGCCCAGATGCCTACTGCATAGGGGGACTTCAGAGGACACAGCTGGAGGTTGTATCCCTGCTAAGAAATGTCAAAACCCTGGGCCAGATTGCAATAATCTCTTTTTAAAACTTTTTCTTCTTTTTTTTCCCATACATTTCCTTAAAACATTTCCCCCTTCTCCTCACTTGTGTTTCACTGGGTTTCATGCTCCACTTCAAGGCAACCCCAGACAGATCACTTTTGATACAATGAGATCTTGTCTTGGTTTAACCCCAGCCATCAACCAAGCTCTACACAGCTGCTCCCCCACAAATGGGACTGGGAGGAAATCAGAAGGGTAAAAGCTGGAGAACTCATGGGTTGAGGTACAGACAGTTTAATAGGGAAAGCAAAAGCTGCACATGCAACCAAAGAAAACCAAGGAATGAATTCACTGCTTCCCATGGGCAGGCAGGTGTTCAGCCATCTCCAGAGAGCAGGGCCCTATCACATGTAACAGTGACTTGGGAAGACAAATGCTGTCACTCCAAATGTGCTCCCCTTCCTCCTTTCTTCCCCCCATTTTATACATGGAGCCTGATGTCACAGGGTCTGGAATATCCCCTTGGTCAGCTGGGGTCACCTGTCCTGGCTGTGTCTCCTTCCAACCTCCCAGGCACCCCCAGTCCACTCAGCAGAGTGGCAGTACAAAAAGCAGAAAAGGCCTTGGCTCTGTGTAAGCCCTGCTCAGCAATAACAAAAACATCTCTGTATTATGAACTTGGTGTTCAGCACAAATCCAAAATACAGCCTCATACCAGCCACTGGGAAGAAAATTAACTCTACCCCAGACAAACCAGGACATAGCAAAATAAGAAATTTAACTTAAGTTCTTAAGAGATTTGGCTATTACTTTTCTGAAGTCTCAACTATCAGCAGATACTGAGGATTTTAAGGCAGCTTTAACTGCCTAGCCCCATGCCATGATGGTTTACAGGCATTTGCTGCAAGCCAAGTCCTACACATGTGCAAAACATGCCTACTGTAGTTTGAGTACTACATGCTGCAAAACCTCTACTTTGTTTTCCAGACTTCTTCAGATAAACAAAAAATGGTCTCTGCTACATATTAGACATGCTGATGTTGTAGGCATCTGAAGTCAATGGATGTTAGAGAAGGATGGGGCTAGGACTGGAAGTAAGATGACTGATGAGTTTCTGACCTGTATTTGCTGTCTACCCAGCTCCTCAGCACTAGACTATTAACACTATCTGGTGTCCTATGTCTTCTCCCTCTTGTTTTCACTAAGGGCAATTTACTCAGGTGTGGCGTCTCCCACACTAAGGGCTTGTTTATCTGAGACAGTCATCCCGCATACTTAGTCTTTAAAGCTGAGATTAACTCTGCATTGTGTCAAAAAATTTTTTGAATTCTGTATGTACATCTTAACTGCATATGCAGTTTTTATCATCACCACAGTAACTTCAAGGAACTCAAAATATTTGCTTTGCAAGAAGGCAAAAAAGATACAGCTTTGTACCCAGGGAACTGAGACGAAAATGGAACTTAAACTCAGTTCTCCTAATGTCCATATTCAAGCTGTGGGGTGTCTTTGATGAGATGAGATTATTTTAGTTGGAGAGTATTTCTCCCTGCTCAGGTTTTGCCTCCCAATTTGTCACTCTGATTTCTATTTGGACTTCCTATCCCCCTTTTTTATTTTTGCAGATTTCTCAACCGGTTTGACAGGAGGAAGCTAGAGATTTTCTTTATTCTTCAGACTAAACTAAATTGAACCAACAAAAGGCTTTTTTAACATCTTTGAACTTTTGTGATTTTTTTTTTTCCTGGAAAAACCTAAGCAAAATTAATCACAGCTGGAGAGAAATTGGACTGATCATTCCAGTAAACACTACGTGTGCTAGTAGCTGTGACTTTCATTTTCCATGTTGCAGAGAGATTAAGCAAACAAAGCTGCAGCTATTCAGACTATTTGTCTCATTAGGAAATAGAAGAGTCATTTGTTCAAAAATACATTGAACTGCTACAGCAGCAGCTGTCTGCACTGAAACAGAGGATACATTTTGGTTTTGCTCTGAAACTTCTCTATTCCGAGTCATTATTTCCATGCGCAGAGACTGACAAAGTAGCGCCAGAGGATGTAGAAAGGAAGCCATGAGCTACGGCTGCCAGCTTCAGGCTTATGCATGGCTGTGGTACCTGATCTGCTTACTGAAAAGGTTTTAGTACTGTCAGTAGTAATTTGGGACTCCTTCTTCCTTATAATAATAGCCATGATGCATGCAAGCCATTTTCTTATTAGGGCTGCTGGAAACATGTAAGGAGGAGCCTGGCAGGAGTGACAGACACCATCTAATTTATCCACCCACCACAGCATCTTTCATCTACCCCACACAGTACTTACCAGCGTTTTCTGACACAAAGGTGTGATTAAAAAGGAGTCATAAGAATTCATTCTCCTTGCAAACTAACCCCTAAACCCAAAGAAGGATCTAAGAAACTTAAGGGAAAAATGAACATAGACTTTTTTTTTTAATTCAACAAGAACTTATTTTCAGTTAAGCCAAGAGTCCACAAAACTTCACACTGATCCTGAAAGCCAGGCACCTAAAAGGTGCCTGAAAACCAGTTTAAGAATTGGGCCCACATTAAGACTATATTTCTTCCTCAAGAAAACACTATAATTTATGAATTTTATTTTTAAGAGCTATTTCTTTTTATTACTCATTTGGAACAGAGATTGTGACAATGTTTAACTGTGGTACTCTTTTTTATTGGTTTGGTTTGGTTCCTTTGTGGTACCCCAGCATATTGCTCCTCTAGACAATCTCTAGACATCTAGTTTCTTTAAACCATTGAAGCCAGTGGTAAAATTTCCTGAAAACCAAGATTGTATGCCCTTCCAATATAACTATATATCAAACCTTTGTGGATTAATTTCCTTAAGAAATACCATATTTGATTGACTTTCCTGATTTGCTCACATTTATTTTTTATTATCTATGCAAAACACTATTCTGACAAAATACGGTACTCAAATTATTCTGGAAATATGTTTTCCCTTAAGCTGTCAAAACTATGGGATGCATGTAAAAAAGTTAACTTTCAAAAAAAAAAATCAAATACAGTAACTAGGCAGAATCAACACATGCTTTTATTTCCATTGCATATAAAATTTCATATGAAGGTATCGATGTACAGTACTAACCCATAGGCTGTAAGAGAGGCTAAGAAACCAGTGAAAGAATAGCCATGTGCAATGTTCACACAAGTTGCCACTCTCAAGACATCCCCAAAGAAAATACCGAATTAAAACAGTAACAAGAAATTGTTCAGGATTTCTGTTGTTGTAATGTCCCTTTTAGACCATATAAAACAAAAGCATTCTAATTCCTTTGGGCCAGGGCTGCTAAAATCTACAGTTTGTGTCAAAAAGGAGATTCTGGTTTTTCTTGGAAAAGAATCTCTCCTTTCATGAATAAGTCGCAAGTTACAAGGGCTGAGCATCACTGGAATGGAGAAGAGGTTTATACCTCACTCTGGCAAATTCAATGATACCAGCTCTGAGTTGTCTGGAGCAATGTGACAAGTCAAACAGCAAGAGTTGCTCAGTCCAACCTGCAAACCTAATAGTAGTGTTATTAAAACATCTAACAGTTTACTGCTCTTCTGTAGAGCTAGTGCACTATGCTACACACACCTGCACAAAGCTTTAGCTACACCTATATAAAATAAACTTTGGCTACTTGTAACACTAATATTGGAAAGCATTTCCAAGACTGAAGTTGTATATCCTACTATGGATTCTGCTTATACAGTGATCATTTGTGCTACTAAAGAAGAGACATTACAGACAATTGTAAAAGTGTATGAGTTACACCCTCTTAATTCTGGTCATTCCATTTCACAATATGCATTAAAATCAAATGTTTATTAGAGATGCTTTCCAAAGCTGTTTCAGTGCATTTCAGCACTGAAATGCAGATCAATTATTTATCTTTTTTAGGAGCAAAAAATGGCTGCAATAATCCCCAATTACAGGCTGTAAAAAGATATTCAGAGACAATACATTACCAGAAGTCTGCAAAAGCTTGAACTTCCAGCAGGGTCAAGAATGAAAGTTTATTGTAGTACTACGCATATTAGCTCGTAAGAGTATCCCCCATCAGTTAGCAACTAAAAATATGGTAGAAATGCCCAGCCCTAGCCCCAAGGCTACCTTACTTTCAAATGCAGCTAAACAAGAAAATATTGTTTAAAGTTAAGGCACAGCCCTGGGACCAAAGACCTGCAGCTTTTTTAATCGATATATCTTTATGTATTTTATACTTTTCTCAAATCTTCCATAAACGAGCTCTATGGTGACACTGAATATATTACAGGAGAAGAAATGTACAAGGAATATGTATACACAATAGTCATTCTCTCACCAAGAGTTTCCAGATACAGCAACACCACCCTGACAAGGATGATGTTATAATAAGAACTGATAATTTACAATTAACATTACAGTATGTACATTACAATAAATACATGGTTGTAAACAGAGACAAACAAGACTGTATTACAGGTAAGGTCATTTGGTGAGAAAAATGCATGGCACAAAAAATAAATAAAGCGTTTGAAAAAAACTGTCAAAGCTTTCTATAAAATCCATTTCATTCAAGTTTTTTTAACTTCTGAATGCTATTTGTTCTATCGATATTCTTTCATTATCATTTTTAATGACACAAAACAATTTAAGAATTTAAATACAGCATTACTGAGTACAGCAACTTGCAAGCTAAAGTGTACTGTTATAAACAAGGTGATTTTTCTTTTTTCTTCCCACTCAATATCCACTCACTGCATTTCTTTATGGCAAAAATATTCACAACACATAAAGCCACTTGTAAATTGTATTGTTTTAAAGCAGTGTACAATGCTAAAACACACTTTGGCAAAAGAGGAAAAAAAAGATTGTACAGTGCATTATATCCCCAACTCTAAGAAATGGTATCATTTTCTATGATTTGATTGTCCACATGTATAGGTGTATATCTCACAATATGGTTTTATGTTTATTTACTTTCAATTAGTGCAGAAACAGCTTTCCAGGTCCTACTGGTTATTCTGGAATTTATATTGCTTTTCCACTGCTGAGGTTCCAGGCACTCTTGGGGGCTGAAAGGACTTTTAGATGGATCAAGTTCAGCAAGAAATGATGAAAAAAGAATTTAAAAAAAAGTCAAAACACAAAAAACCCTATGAGTTATCTTCATTCTTTTACTCCTTCTGCATCTTCTGTGCTAAGGCCCTGTAAGGGCTAATGGTAAAAAAAATTATGACCTGGATATAGAAGAATGCAAAATGCATTTAAAAGTTGAACTATTAGCCAATTATTTGTAAACAGGTTTTTATTCTAGATCACTGGTAATTTAAAAGTACCTGTATTCATAGCTGTAAATTTGCTACCAAAAAAAATCCAAAGGGAAAATAATGGCTGCTGCTATCACCTTTTGTTAAGAAATTATCTTGATTTTGTAATTTTAACAGAATTTTAGAGCATGGGAGTCTGCTAGCCTCCCTAGGCAACTACTTCCCATCTTCTACACTCAAAACTACAATTCTAATGAAGACTAAAGTGGAGGAAATAAAATCTCTTCTTTCATGTGACCAAACAACAAGACTGAAAAATGACAAATATGAACTCCTACCTCTCTTTAGCTTTCCAAGTTATGGAAGCTTTCAGTACCAATCAAACTGAAAGGCAGGATTCCCTTAGCACAAGCAGGGAAAAGGATGAAAAGATCTAAGATTGAAATAATATGGAGTAAACTACAACTCTGATGATGCACTGCTCACTTAGTAATATTAAAAAGACAAGACTGGCCTTGCTCTTCTTGCAACAAAGACATGAAGAAATAACACTACTCATTATTTTTATGTTACACACTTCTCAGATTAGCAAATGGTTTAACTAGATAGCTACCCAGATTTAAAGTTACTGGGAGTCATAAGTTGGAGATATTACACTAATGCTTTTTTGCACCAGAACAAATAGTTCATACATTGTATTAGTCTGTTCTGATTTAGCAGTCTGTAGCTCCCAGCCAAAAGTAGTCTGAAAAACCATGTTTCAGAGGAACAACTGTTATTAGAATAGCAAAAGACCTGTTTTTGTACTGATGAAAATTCATTACTCTTTTTACAGGCTCTGGTCCTGTAAATCCTAGTGTTACTGGTCCGAGCTGGTATCACTGAGACCACTTCTTGTAGTAAGACAGAGTTGGCAGGATCAGGCCACTATGAAGGAGAAAGCACTATATAAATCCACTAACACATTTGGGAAAATTGTGATGAAAAAAACCAAATAAACAGAAAAAGCTATCATACTGAAAAAGTTTTATGTAACACAAAGAATATTCATGGAACTCACTAATATATAAAATAATAAACATTTACAGCTCAATATTATCATGACATTCTAAGGTGCCAAAAAAAAAAACCAAAAAGGAATTAAAGAAAAAACCCCTAAAAGTATTATCCAGTGTAGTGCAGATTTGTACTGAAAACTTGTAAGTAACTCTTTGGAAAAAAAATAACCAGTGGCAGATGAAAGTGGGTTTTTTTAAAATATAATACCTCGGTATATCTAATAAAAGTAAGCTCTAAAAAGATCTCTGTTTCACATATCATACAAAATGGAGAGGTTAGTGCAACCCACTGGGTCACACTTTTTTCAGTCATGTCTCAGAAGATTAGAAATTACAAAATTCTGCAATTTTCACAGCTTATCTTCCTGTTGGTAACAGAATCATGTTGTGTCCCATCATTTTTGTGAATTTGTTTTCCAGTAGGAACCTCATTGTTTTTTCTGACTGTTTCCTCTATAGATGAACATTATCCAGTACCTTACAATACAATACAATGAATTCAAAAACTATCAAAGCACATCAACATTCATTTGGCAGGTGGTACTCCTCTGAAAGCATTTGCTTTATTTAATGGAATCTGCCAAATACAGACCTTATTAAAATGTAATTTGTGGATGTTCTCCCCCTGCTTTCTGACGCCATGGAGGTGAAAATTCTGGTTACAATATTCCTGAGTGCCAAACTTGAGTCATCAACATCAGTTTTGATCAACAATCATCCTGGCAGATAACACCAAGTTCTGACCATGGTTGTAGTATGTGACATGTACTTTGGAAATCATTACCTAAATTTAAAAAAAAATAAAAATAAAAAATCCAAAACAAAACCAAACCCCTCCCCCCCCCAAAAAAAAAAAAAGGAAAAGAAAGGGAGAGAGCAAGAGAGAAAGAGACTGCGTTTTCATTGTTATGTGTCAAGAGAATGTTCCTCTACCACACAAGGCTCTGCTGTTTGGTTCTCCTCCTCTTCTACTTCTTCCCCTACTTGCTCGTCAAGAGGAATTTCAGTGGATTCTGAATCCTGGGTGCAAAGAGTCTTGGAGTCACTGAAGCTGGTGTCTTCTTCTACTTGACTTCCACTGTCCTTTTCAGTGTCTGACTCACCGTCTTCCTCCAGTGTTAGTTCAAACTGGAATTTTTCAGGTTGACCCTGCTTTCCCTCTTCCTTTTCTTCAGGTGCAGGAGAGGGACTTCGAGGGATTGTGCTCTGGTACCATTCTCGATTGTCCTCCAGTGTATCTAAGATATCCTGGGCATCTGGGTGAACGAGATCTGCCCATGTCTCCCACAAAGGATGAACAATGTAATCTATAAAACCCACCTGTTGCAAATAATACAAGAATATGATTATTCACAGAGAAATGAGTAAGTCATGCAAAGTATGAGAAATATTATGCTAGTAAGAAACACATGATACCTTAAAGGTGGCTGAAAGGAAACCATACTAGTTTATATAATAGATAAAGTGTTTTACTTTTCTTAAGTCTGATTCAGGATATTGGATAAGGGCATGGAAAGGATTTTTTTCAAGTGAACTGCTCATTCCAAACAACTCCACTGCATCTCGTGAGCCAAATACCTTCTTTATATTTAATTCTGGTTTTGAAGGAAACCCTAATCAGCTGTACAGTAATCTCTTTTGGCATATATGCTGCTTTTCAGGTCAGGACAGTGATGGAATCCCTCCAGCAAACATACTGCCATGCACAATATTTTCACAGTAAAAGTCTCAGTTTGCCTCACTTACTACTGAGGAGCTGAATTAATTAACTCAGAGGAAGAAAGTTCCGAAAAAATTCAGAAGTTATTCAAAACATGGAAGAAAGTTCCGAAAAAATTCAGAAGTTATTCAAAACATGACTATGTACCATCCTTTTCTTGTAAAAGGTTTAACTACCTTATCAAATAAATTACCTGTGATTTTTCTACAGATGCATTGTGCTTATCACACATTGGACTTATCTCCATTCCCCTCTCTCTTTCCCGGTCTCCCTGACGGAAAAATTCCTCCATTATTCTGTCTGTCCATTGGCGGTAGAGATGGAGAGGCTTGGTAGGATTGCTCAGATCTGCACAGTGCACCATATTCTGAAGAACCTGGAATAGATTGAACACCTGTGGTGTTATTACACTGAAGAACAGTAGCTCCTTTTTTATTTATATTTCTGGTGACTGTAAAACAAAACCTTGAAAATACATGTAATACAAGATTTATTCTAAACAGCAAAAACTTATGTGCTTGTGTGCTTTTCATGCTTGCAGTAATAACCATGAGTTACCCGGCTTCTGCTGCTTCTGCTGCTATAAAGGTCACAAAATCCTTGTCAGAAAGAGAATCCCTTTTTGACAATTTCAAGGGAAAGCCAAAGCCTCATTTAGT
Organism: Gymnorhina tibicen; assembly: GCA_013399875.1. Taxonomy (NCBI): domain Eukaryota; kingdom Metazoa; phylum Chordata; class Aves; order Passeriformes; family Artamidae; genus Gymnorhina; species Gymnorhina tibicen. Next base: position 170,266 of record VXAZ01003764.1, on the reverse strand, counting down.
CCAGAACTACTCTAGCACTTCATTAGTCTCCCAGAGAGTAACTAAGTCCATTCCACTTAGACCAGGGAGGAAACAGAAGAAACTAGCAAGTTATGGTGTGAAACAGACAGCTCTAATCCATGCTGGTAAATGGAGAGGACAATGTTATTAAGCATGCAATGCAAGTGACCATTTTCAGATGAATTTTCTTACCTGAATCCTGTCTGAATAGTTATCAAGAAGCAGGACACCAGAACTGGTCACTTTTTTAGTTTCAACCATAGTTTTTAAATCAGCCAGTAGATTCATATGCTTAGACATATCTGTTGCAAGTACCTAGAAAAAAACAAACAAAAAATGAACCCTACATAAATGATTCTGCTGGAGTTTTTAAAAAAGTATTTGAACATATAAATCAACAGTTTTGGAAGGAACCCATAGCTCCTGTGTCTGAATACATGATACAAGTATGAGCCCTGTATACATATACATGATACAAGTATGATACAAGCCCTGTATGTGTAACAGTAGGTTCTCATTTTAGTTATTTTAAGAATATGACAAAATCATTGTTCAGCATTGTTCAGAATGATCTGATCAGCCCAAATTCATTATTAATTAAGTAGCAAATTTCTAACTGTGATGGTAGAATGGCATACATGTCAGTACAAAACCAGCTTGAAACAGAAGTGTTTACCTTCTAAAAATGCATAGACAGTTATTGAAACTTAAAAGAACACAGTATTCATGTTTGGGTAAGATACGACAAAACTTCAAACTTTCACTTTACGGGCCTGATGACATGGAATTTATCATAAAATGCTTCTGTGCTTTATTATTCAATGTGCTAGCTCTGTGGAAGACAGAGTCTCAAAACTCACAATGTCAATGACCATTTTCCTCAATGATTGTCTCTGTTTTTTGGTCAAATTCTGGAAAATGTCACAATTTTCTTCCTGCAGCAGCTTGAAACCCACTGCTAAGTGATGATTCTCCAGTACTGATGAGTCATTGTACATCAAGGCGAGTTCAGAATCTGCAATAACAATTGCAGCGCAGAATGTTACTAAAGCCTGTGCTTCTACCAAATCCCTTAAGATCTTTTTCAAATTCATGCATAACAAGAGCTACAGATAAACTTTTAGTAACAGCCCTGAAAGTTACAGAATTATTGACTGAATATCTTACTAGGTGAAGCCAAAGTATGTTGAGGAAAACAAAGAAAAGGCAGAAAAAATATAAGGAAGGTAATTTTCAGAATACATTTTTGTATCTGCATGAGGTAACTTAGAAAATATTATAGGCATAATATATGCATAAACACACCTCAACTAAAACACACTCTGCTGTGTTGTCTTCTCATGCCTCCCTCCATAACACCTAAAATTCTATTGTTAGTCAAGTTTCAGCTGTCCAGCACTCTGAGCTGAGAATACGCAGCTGAGGCTTTTCTGCAGGTCTGCTGCAGAGAGCACAGTTCTTGGTTTTCAAATCATGTCTTTCTGCAGTTATCTAAGACACTCAGATGCCTAGTGAACTAGGCTTACAGTCATTAGTCATTAGATGACTGAAGGCTGGCAGGATGGTAACAGCTACACTTCTGTCTTTTCCATGTAATGTCATGTGGTGTGAAACTGCAAGCAGCGGCCTTGGCTGCTGCCTCATGCTTGAGCGTGGTCAGTGCCTGATGCCATCTGTAATGCTGCCTTCTCTGATGGAATTATTCTTAACTCGGTCACCCCATATAGCTGTGAGAACAACACACACGTTCCCAGCTGTGCCTGTGCTAAGGCACACCTCTAAGATCAGCTTAGGCCTGCCGAACAGACAGCTATGACAAAGCAAAGAAGTTACCAAACTTTCTGCACAGCTTTAGCTTTTACCCAGGAATACTGCACAGTCAGCTTGCATGTGCTTTAAGATACAGCTTGTAAACACGTCTATCACAAAAACGCAAATACTTTTTATGCAATAATACTTTTCATGTGCTATATTAACTTCTATTTATTACAGCTGTTCTAGCCTAAGTCTAAATATACATCAGTTTATTCCACTCTTTGTCCTCTTTTCTTCTTTACAGCAGCTATGTTTTAAAATGCCTCTGGTTCAATGGGAGGCCTCTAAAAGCTTTGATCTTCAGATTTCATTAATCTCATTATCTATTCTGCTGCTGTCTTCCTCTCCTGTCTTGAATAAATCAATCTGTTGAATCAGGAAAGTCTTCTTCTGCTTTTCCTTATCCCAAAGGCAGCAAAACCATAACAGCAGAAGTAGAAAGAAAGCAGGTTTTTAAAATGATCTCTCTCTCTTATTTCACAGAACATATACAGAGCTTTCATACTTGTTTTTCTTACACAGAAAACAGGCACTAGTTTATTTTCCTTTCAAACAGCCTTCTGATGAGCTGCAACAGTGAAACACTCCACACTGCCAGAATACTTTGGAAGAGCTGGAGCTACAGACACAGCTAAAATATACTCAATTTCAAAATGGATGTGAAAATGGAAGAAAGTTCCCCCTTAGTAACCTCTGTAACACATTATAAGATTCAAGAATATTTTTGTGGAAGGACAGAGTTACAGTGGTAAAATAAGCATCTCCTCTGATGCTAATATACTTCATATTTGTTTATTCTTTAACAGCATCCAAGAGGGATCAGTTACATTGACAACTGTGTAATAGACTTTAAACAGGAAAATAATATTCAGAAAAATCACAAGACTAATTATAAAGAATAAGAAGAAAACATGGGAAATATGTATATACTTTACGTAACTACGTCTATTATGGTTTTTTTAAAATGTATTCTTACACTTAGTGAAAAGTTAATACATTGTATGGTTCACTGGAAAACAAAATTAGATGGAAGAGAATTATCTTCAAGAGATTAGCAAAATTTTGGATTTGAGAAACCAATATTAGATGATCTTTTTCTGTGTCTGTCCCTGCAGTTTCTTCCCTGTATACAGAACAATTTAAAAGGAACAAAATATCTTTGTTTCTTTCAGCCTTGCCACAACAGTTTCAATTAGTGCTGTTACTTAACTGACACATAAACCTCCTTTATCAAAAGCTGAATTGAGAAAAACAAGTTATATTTTCTAAGCTGGTAATGATCAGCATGAGAATGACTCCTGTATTAGCTGAATTTCAATCTGTCTGACCAGAAGTGAAAGCTTTACGTACCACCACTCATCCCTTCAACTAGACCATCAACCCTCTTAAACCTGAACAATTAATTGGTTTCCTCATAGAACCTTGGAGCCACCAATACATCCTGGTACTCAATTTCTGATTAAAGAAACAAAGAAAAACTTTATTTACATATGTCCACTCTTAAGAATTCAGGTATTATACACTGCTTTTTGAACAAAGCTTGATTCACTCTCTGCCTATACTACACTGCTGAATTGCACTGGTCCCCAGTAAAGCACAAAAAATCCAGAGTCAATCCTAATCCTCTTCCATACAGATGAGTCATCAAATTCAATTTCATTACAGAGTGGCCCTTAGGCCACTGAGACAAACAAAACTAGGTGCAGGCTAAACTGAAGTGAATGTCTTATTCAAATACACAGCAGCAATGAGTCAGAGGAGCTCCCTTCTTCAAACTCTGCTGCTGATTTGGGGTCATTCTATTTTAGCACCTGTGAAATAGATTCACCCATATGCAGAAGTGACATTATCTATAAATGTGCAACCAGATGGGTCAAATACACAACCATAGGTATGTTTCCATTTCTTTTGCTTTTTATTCTTCTGTGCTTGGGTTATTAATATTATTTTAGCTTTGTAGTTCTGGGTCAATTATCATAAAAGAAGGCATCAGACAGCAAAAGAAATAACAGTCTGACGGAACTTGTACTGAGCTACAGAGTTCTACCCACTGATAATAGTGACATAAGTCAATGAAATTCAAGCAGGTTACACTGGGGCAACAAACCATTCAGTAAATGTGTCATGATCAGGTTCTATAAAGCTAGCAGTGTTTTCCTTTCAGTAGAAGAATAGGGAGGGGACAAAGGTTCAGCAATGCTGCAGACAACAGCCTTGAGAAATACAGAAGTACACTGGGTTTCAAATCTGGAAATGACATTAGGGTGAGAAAAAACCAAACATGTTTATCATAGCTGCAGAGACAGGCTGAGGAAATTCAGTCCACAAGGCATGAGAGATCAAAAGCCAAGCACAGTATCCAGACAGAGAGAGATGGGCTTGACAGTCTGTTTGCTGAAAAGAAACCTGTTTTCTGCTCTCTGAATTTCTGTCCTTAGTCATAGCATATGTTTCCAATATAAACCCATAAACTCTTGTCTTCCTTTTTTTTCTTTTCTTTTTTAAATCATCCTTCATTTTTCTCCTCCTTTATTTATTTAACATAAATCAACTATATTTCCAGGACAGACAACATGCAATACATTGAAACAATGCCAGATTTATAGTTCATATTTTAGTAATTCTTGCTAGAGGGTACTATGTAAATTATTTCTAAAGTTACAAAAAATGCAAAGTAATATCAGGTTTAAAATATAAACATCTATCTATTTACTGAGGAAAGTTAGAGATAGACACAAACAAGGAATAAACTGTGTATTTTTCAGGTGGTATTGCAGCAAATTTTTGAGAAAACCACTGAACATCAAACTTACTTGTGTTGATAAGAAACTGGTTTGAAACCCCAGGATGATCTACATCATGTATTGCACTGGCAAAAATTGCTGCAAGAATCTCCAAATCAGTGAAGACCGCCTAGAACATCATGAAACAGAAATGACAATCACTAATCAGTGAAAAAGTGTTTTCAATAAAAAAGACTCTACTTTGAATCTGGATTTGAACAAGCAAAACACATTTGAAATATACCATGATCTCTAGAGTCTTTACAAATAAGCTATATCAAAACCTTTTGTAAAATCATCAATTATGTAGAATTTCATAAATATTTCAAGCTTGGCCAAAGTAAAGTGATCTGTACTTCATAGAGACAGCATCACTAAATTCTGTCACAACTGAAGTATTTTCAGCTTCAGTCAGTAAAGAAATCCACCTTTACTAGACAATTAAGTACAGCTTAAGCTTTACTAGACAATTAAGTACAGCTTATAGCATAAATTAAAGTTAAATATTTCAGCTTGACTCCTGTGTATTGTCCTGTACTTGAAAGATGCACATCTCCTATACAATGCTAAAGGAAATAGCAACAGACTACACAACATCTCACCTGGCATTTACTGATTTTCCATCTGTATGAGATTATTAGGAAGATAGGAAAGGAGGATGGCAATGGACCTGGAATGTCACTGAGCCCAGTGCCCTGTTGTCAGAAGCACCCATGTGATGCAATTGTTTTCACAATTGACCAAGGACAGCTCAGAAATTCACAGACCAGCAGTGGCACTGGGCAGACATTGCCATTTCACCAGCTGAAGCTCTGCTGAGAAGAGGCCATGAAAAAAACCTGATCTGAAAGAAAACCCCAAAATTTTACTGATGACTAGTTCAGCTGTGTGGTGAAGCCAGTGGTGTTTTACGAACATTATCAGATCTGCCTTCTCGAGAGCAAGAAAATCCTTCTCAAGAAATTTCCAAGTCTTTGAGCATCAAAACCTGCCAACATTCTCAAGGTCCACTTATAACCCTCTTTTTAAGAAGGTAAAACATATGTATTCAGTAACATGAAACATTGATCATTACAGGAAAGAGTCAAAATGCAGCCCTTCTTGAAAATGAAGGTAAACCCTTTTGAACTAGTAAAATTTCGACTGCTTGCTTTACCCTGAATTTTTCCAACAATTTGCTGGGATATATCAGCGTTTGCTATGTTAAGCCCTGAACTGTACTTAAAAGACAGAAAATCTCCATCTTCCAAATCTTTCTACTTCAGAGATTTAAGAACTTTCAAGAAGACAATTACTACGAAAAGAACAGATTAATTTTTTTCCTAATTAATTTTGAAATATTTATGGGTGGGGGGTAAAAGAAAGAGATAGTCCAATGAAAATTAGTACATGCTCCAATCTGTCTTAGAAATAAATACAAAAGTAGTCTTTCAGGATCAGAATAAACATGCAGAATGAAAGAAAAAAACCCTAACACCCCTTACCCCCCAAAACCTCACCTACCAAAACCCAAAAGGCCCTATTGAGAGAACACCATTTTATCATTAACTTTCCTAAGAAATTCCACTTACTGCGGTTAGGTACAATCCCACATGGGAAATAACTACAGAACAGGATGTAGTATAAATAATAAGATGGTGGAAACAAGATATGCATTGTGTTACAATGAAAAAGTTTATGACAGCACAAGTCTGCATGATTTAAAATGAAAAGATGTAATATTTTCTGCACAATATTTACATGTAGCTTTGATACTCACAAAATACCTTTAAAAGAACAGAATTCATTTAATAAATGCTAAGATTTCTCTAAAAAACATTGCAGAAACTAAGATCTTTAACATTTAGTTTAGAAGACTCTCAGTGCATCCCCTTCTCCCACAACTGCCACTTTTCCTCTTCAGTGTAGTTTACCTCTAATGCTGGGGTTGATAGCAGGACATGGGTTGACTGAACAACGTCTGCAGCATGTATGTTATTATGGTATGCCACATCTGCATGGTAATGGTCTTCCAGGGTCATCAAGTAAGTTATTAAAGTATCTACTGGAATCTTAAAAGTTTTTAACAAGTCCCGCTCCTATAAAAGTAAAGGAAAAACAATTAGATTTCAAAGCGCAGAACAGTCTCCAAGAAGAAAAAAGCAGCATGACTGCTCCTACTTGCCTGAAAAATAGTGTGCATGATGACAGTCAAAGGTCTGTTTCCAGATAACTCTGCTACTCTGAAAACCTGAAGGCCCCACTTGTTCAAATCTTCAAGTTCCTAGAGTAGAATCAAGCAACAAACAGGTAGAAACCTAACAGAAAAATTCCAGTAATTTTTGAGAGAAACAATTACAAACAGAGGACTCAGTCAAACCTGGCCGCTGTGGAATTTACATGCTAAACTCTGGAAGGGCTAAACTCTAAACTCTGCAGCTGCTACTAATCTTGTAATATCAGACTTTATATCTACCAATTTTTCAGATTATAATTCTCTAAGAAGGAAAGACTGCCTCTTAAGTGAATTACTCCAGAGGGGAAAATTCTACAGTATCTTGAATGAGTTTAACTGACATACTTTGCTATCTCACTATCCATTGACAAAAAAGTTCAGTGAGGAGAAAACCTCCAGAGATGCTGCAGTTCTGCTGCTCTCTCCCTGGTTCTCAGAAACACTCTTCAAATAAGATTCCTGAAAATGTTAGGATAGGCACATTATAAAATGCAAAACTGAATCAAAAATCCCTTTATACCAATTTTCTATTATTGCCCAGGAGTTAGCTGGTGGTGCAAAAAATAATAATAAGTATCATTAAAAAAATAACACAAAGGATGTACCTAAAGTGATACAGCTAAAAATAGGCAGGATAGCTCTAATGCTGTATACTCTTATGCATTTTTAAAAAATAAGGATGCTATCTATACATTTTCACTTCTGTGACATTATACAATACATTTACTCTTCAATCTTCAGACACTATTTATGAATAGGTAGCTTTATTAATGCATACACAAATGCTAATTTACATTCCATTTCCAGATGAAATTGTCTTCACGCTGAAATTAACCTTTATGGTCTCATTCTGATTTTACTAGCTATTCTGCCACTTCAACAAATTTGGATTATTTCAAGTGAGATCAGTGCTTGGTGCTGCAGTTTGAAATGTTTATAAGCAGAGGATAGAATAATACTGAAAAGTCCACACTGTTTAAATTCAAGAATTCATATATTCTCTACCTTGGCAAGGACATCTTCTTGGTCTGTTTTAACTCCAAACCTGGGAATACTGGAATTAGTTAGGCTGGAGCTGTGCATGAGTTTTTTGACTCCACTGATCTGGGACATTGGCCTCTTCTTTTTCTCTTTCTCTTTCTGTGTCGGAGAAGGGATTTCAACTTCATGTTGCTTGTCTTCAAAAGAATGAATAAAAAGAGAATAATTTATAATTATAATTATAAATATTATAAAATTCCCTGTTGAGATGCATCTTATGGACTTTTTAATTCTTAGAAAAACTTTTTTTACAATTTTGCAATAGATTCTTTTATCAAGATCAGTAAACCCATGAAAAGTTAAAATACAGACCTGTACTTCAGTACAAGCAGGTCTCTTTTACTCAAATTACCTCATTATTTCTGAACTGGCTTTAAAAGCAACTTGTGACTGTCTTCTGCCATATCCCTAGTGCTGTAGAAAGGGTCAGTCATCTCAGTATAAAACTGTTATTAAAACTGAACAGGAATCCATTTTGCAAGAAAAATTAATTTTATTTCTTTTTTCAGGAGAAAAATTCTCTGAAATTGTACTTCTGTAAGTGTCCATGTGTGTCTTCATGAAAACTTTTAGAAAAATTTTCAGGACTCGAAGGATTTAATACTTGTGGACTGGTCCTGTCTACTAAGACTGTACAATCTGGAAAGGCTTTTCCTAGCCACATCTACAAGAATTTTGGGTTGTTGGCTGTTCAAAGCCAGCAATGCAGTGTTTCTGCACCTCCCAGCTAGAGTCAATAATAATGACAAGACGAATGCTTTGCTAAACCTCTAAATTTTGCTATGGGCTTTTGCCTCCATAGCAGTTTCAGCAGCATCACTTCATAAAATTTATCAACATATGTGCCAGGAAAACCTTAAATAAGAATTAAATTGAGAGTAAAGTATATTTAGGCAACTGCCACATGATTGCTGCAAAACAGCATGGGGTTGTGGAGCACTGCAGACATCTGTGGTCCCCAAAGAAACCCAAGTTAGTGCAATGAAGGACTTTCCTGACAAAACTACTAGGAACACACATTATTTTTTTGTTCCTTTTATTCATACTGTATTTCAATCTAGATTTTAATGACTGCCTTCAAATTATCTCTTTTTTTGCTGAAATGTACCGCCACCTTTTTTAGACCTCAAGGAATATACCAGTAAAACCACAAAAATCCAGAAAACATGTTTCTGACACAGGAGACGAGCCAAAACAGCTAAAAAAAAACCTTAAACCAAAATAAAATTTGAAAAGAAAATAAGACAAATTGGGCTTTCTAGAATATGTGTATTTTTTCCTTTCTGCAATATTCATTTTCAATACAGACTTTGAAACCAGACGAGGCTAGCAAGTAAATTTCTAATTACCAGCTTGTTATGTGTTTGCTTCTTCACTTCCNCTTCAACTTGACAACAGCCTTTTCTCTTTCCTTTTTTCTTTTTTTTTTTTTTTTTTTGATTACCCTTTAGCAGATACATTTAATGGACACCTCAATTCCAAACAAATCACAGCGAAGAAGAGGCTACAGAAATGTCACCAGGTTGTAGCCTGCAGCACTGAGTCCCCTGACTGCCCCATCACACTTCACCTCGTAGGGAGAAAAAGGGGAGGCGGAGCATGGCAGCCCTTGTCTGGTGCAAGCTGACAACAGATGAGGAGCTGTGACTTGTGCTTGTGCTTTGATGTTTATGGTTTCGGTCATATGCACAAAGTTTAGCCCCATCAAACAGAGGTTCGTAAGCTAAACTGTCAGACTAACTCAAGTGAAAGGAAGTGTCTGTCTGGATGACTTTAGATCTTCCCAGAAATTCGGTGGGACCGCCTCTGCTTTTGTAACTTTGAGCACACGGGGCTGTGCCCATCTGAACATTCAGAAAAGACGGCTTGCCATTTTGACCCTGTTTATGCTATGCTCAATGACAGGTTCTCAAACATTTTCCATTCATGGAAAACAGGTTAATGACGCTGAAAAAGAAAAACGTTGCATATTATTATACAATTTAATTCTTACACACAGAATATATTTCTTGGCATTATAAATTATTTCAGACATTCATATAGCCCTATAGGAAAACAGGTTTGTTTTTTCTTTTTTTAATAAGAAGAACAGGAAACCCTGTTTTCTCATGACATGTTCCTAACTTAAAAATGTGAAAAAGTTTGTAGATATTGAGGAGGTTAAGTTATGTATTAAAAAATAAATTAGATAATAAACTCATTAAATATTTCTATGGAGAGATTGTTTTCTCTTTATATATATATATATGTTCAGAACCTATACATTTAGACTGCATATTTTGAAAATATTTATAGATAGATATTATAGATTTTGAAAATATCTGTAGATAAGGTGTTTTCACTATGGTGCTGCTCTTACCTACAATTTTAGGTATCTAGTTTTTCATGCAGACAGAAAACAGTACCCATGGTCCAGTAAATTAGAAGCGATTGCCGTTCCAGCCCTCTTTCTGCACAAGACTGAGATCTCAAGCAAAAGGCTGACAGATGCATTTCTTTACCCTGCCAGAGTAAGTCTTAAGTTTTCAAGTGAAACCAAGCAGAAGCTGGCATCTCAGCCTCCACAGCCTAAGTGGGTCATCCTTTCAGGCAACTGTACACTGGTTTTCAGGGCATCTGAAATTGGGCAATACTACCTCTCTGTGACAGAGGCTTATCCCTCTCCCAGTGTCTGAAACCCCGCTGTGCCACAGCACTCGGCACACTACTGCAGCCATGGGCCAGCTGAACAGACACATGCAGCTATCCATTTTGGACAGGGTGACAAGATAAAATGTACTTTAAAAAAAACACACCTCTTTCAAAAAAGCTATAAAAAAGCACCAGCTATGGTATCTCACACAGAATAAGATGGATCTTAGCATGTATGACTGGCACTTTTTTCAGTACTTGTTATCCTAATTTAGATGTATTTGGCTGTCCCTCTCTTTGTACACCGTCTTTATGAACCAATGGTGTTTTGTCCAAAACATGTTTTGAGATTGGTATCTTTAACTTCATGTTCAAAATCAACAATATGGAATGAAGTTTTCTTGATTTTCATGAATTTTACGGAAAAAAAACCTAAAAACCATGGTGAAGGAACCATATTCTTTGTAATATTGTGTTGGGCTTTTGTTAATGCTCACATCCCAGCATGCCAAGATCTTGAGCAGCAAAAATCTTCCTGGAAAATGTCTATTCAGATGCTTATTGAGGCATATGCATCTAACTGTGCATGTGCAGGCAGGGATACCAAAATATCTTAACTGCATGCTGTGAGATTTTATGAGGTTACATGTGCTTATGTGCTTCTAGCATACTGAAACCTCTGCAGGAATTCCAGTAGGAAAACGTAGCAGGAGAATTCTCTTTTATATATATATATATATATATACTTAATTACCACTCTGAGATTAGCCCAGTTGGTTAGTGCATGGTGCTAATAACGCCAGAGTTGTAAGTTTGAGCCCTGTATGGGCCATTCACTAAAGAGCTGGACTTGATGATCCTTTTGAGTCCCTTCCAACTCAGAATATTCTGCGGATCTCTCTGATTCTCTATAATTCATCATATTTATTTCTTAATATGGCAGCAATATAGTACATGAAATATGTACATGAATATTTATCTGTAATTACACACACAGGGAAATCACATACACAAACTGATTGAGCTGTGAGGAAATGGATCTACCCTGATCTCTCTGCACAAATGCTGACAACAATATGCTAAATGCACAGTTTCTAAAAGCAGAAATTAATATGGAAAGCTACTTGCTTTGAAGCTCTAACTCAGCCCCGAGAGATATAAAAACCCCCAAAAGGCAAAAAAGTTAGCTCTTCATAGTCTTACCTAAGAAAGTGTTTGATATATATTCTGAGACCTGATTGCCTGACCTGCTCATTTCAGAGAGGTGGGTTAGCTCACGGTTGAGCATTCTTTTAAACTGGAAAAGAAAACAAAAAAAGTGTAAAGTTAGTTACATCAAGATGTATTTTAGTTCAGATAAGAAAATGCAATCAATTTATAACTGGGGAAAGAATATGGCATTAAGGATATATACTTGAGTAAGACAACTGTGAAAGCAGAAACCACATGTACCAATGATCTACCCAACCAACTTGTTCATGGATTGGACAATGTCATTCTTAACCTCCTAAAATACACCATAGTGATTCCATGACTAAAGTACAATATCCTACTAGTAATTGAAAATTCTAAGGCACATGCATACACACAAGTTATAATATTGTCTTTCCAATTTTTCAACTTTAATTTGGAAAGTAAATACAAATGTATTTATGTAGGAGCTGTTCTCTACTAGTTTTCTCGTAAGATTTGTAAATTAATCTATTTTTGCATTTTTTGCAATTCATTAGGTAATATTTCAAGTCTATTTTACCTCTCATCATTAATCTACTCAAAAGTGTTTGACAGCATTGCCCCAAACAATCAAAATATCATATTGATTTCATACTAGCCAATATGAGAAGAGGTAGGTTTTGTTGTCTCTGACCTAAAATCACTATATTCAATCGGTCCAATGACTTGACCATTCCACTAGCTCAAAAAACTGCAAGCATCTCTAAGAAACACTGGTGTAGAAAACATCCATCTGTGGAAACACCTTCTATTTCCCTCTTAGCAATTCACTCTAGGCACTCTATAGGACAGAAGCAGATATTAATATTCCATTAAATGTATAATTAATTAGGTACTCATCATTTAGACTTTCTTGATTCCTTCTAGACTCCAGGGTGAAACGATATCCTGTGGTATTATGCTTGACAGGTTAATTGCATAATACAGCTCTCACTGTCTTAGATGCATGTTCATTGACTATAGCTCTGCCTTGATATTACCAACAAACAGAAATCGGCAATACGTATCAACAATTCAAACTGTTCTTGCCAGTGAAAATTAGCATGCATCTGTCACTATTGAATTTTGCCTCCTATTGTGCCATCCTTTCATTTTGTTTTTAGATTTCCCAGTCATCTTTTCTCTTAACAAAGCCAAATGATTTGTGCCGCTTTCAGAATCACCTTTTACCTCATTCACACAGTCATGACTATCTATTATATCAAGAAATAGCTATCCTTAGAGTATATACATGTAATCATTCCTCTATGTTGAAAACTGGTAATTTATAATTACCAGTTCTCCTTCTTCAAAGGAGATAAACCACTGGAGTAAATATTAACCACTCCATTTCCATTCCACTGGAATCATCAAAGCTATTTTTTCAAAGTGGCCTTGCATAGTGAAAGGTGTTATTTTCTTCACAATATCTTTGTAAGCCACCAACTACCATATTGCTCACAATGTGCCAAACAGAAATTACCTTTAATATAACATTCTAACCATTAGCCACTGCATTTTCCTGCCATCTTAATGTGTCATCAGCTCAGGAAGTTCCAGAGCTACAAAACTGCATCATACTTTAGTCACAAGCCAAAGGCTCAGCTTTGATCTCAGATATAGCCATGTGCAGATATAGCAAGTGCTCAACACATGTCTGAAAATTAGAACCATACTGCAAATACAGCTACACATACTATGAGAACTACAGAGCTAAAAATTCTAGACAAAACCAGTATCAACCTCTTCAGGAACGTCTAATGTTTGTCACCAATGTCAAATGTTGAAAATTCAAGCCAAGTTTACCAAGCAATAAAATGACTGGTCCAAAAATCCCGAGACCTTTTTTAAAAGCCTGTCTTTATACTTTTAACACACTTAAGTCATGCTTACACACTTTTTCTTCTGTTCCCACAAAAGGTGAGAAACTGTATTATTTAAGGCAAAAACTGAAGATCTGATGGAATACCTTGTCTCCAGATGGCATCCAGAAACTGCAGCTTCAAATTAAATATTGCCTATAGGAATCTTAATAAAATGTCAGGAGTTGATGAAACCACATTAACTTCCAGGCATGTCATCAGTGTATCCATTACTACTCCAAAAGTCTCTCTTCTTTAATTTAATTGGCTAGTCAACTGGATCCAATAGATCCTCATAGAAGCTTCAATAGATCCTCATCCGTCTGGCTATTTCCTAGTAAACCCTTCTACATGATGCCCAACTTGGTGATGCTGTTTTTGCTGCAGAGCAACACTAACTGTGTCACGTTCCACACTTTGGAAAGAAGACCATCTAGCCACCACTGGTACATACTGTTCAGGAACTCTTCTTAAAAGTTTCCCAGCTTTGAAAGAGGAATAAATCAGTGTTTGTTTGCAGCTACCTGACACAGGAAATAGGAAGGATTTTTTTTTCAAATAATAAATTTAATTGCAAGGAGTGGGTGGGGAGTTTGTTATTGAATACTGGGAATCATATGCAAGTTATGTATAAGCATATAAGCATATAACATATAAGCATATGTTTTCTAAGAATTTTCAGTTTGTTTTAAGAAAGTCCACAACAAATGGGAGGTACTTAACAGTCTTTTCTAATGCTATGTTCCCCACCAATCTGATGCAAACCTTCATCTTGCCACCTCCCATCACCCCACAAGTCAGCAGAACATGAAAACTCAAACATCTGCATGAGAACTGTAAAAGAATCTGTGTTACTGCTGAACATGGGTGTACAGTAAAACAAATCCCTCAGCCTCTGAAGGCCCTCCTGCTGAGAGCAAATTCAATTGGAGATGCCTTTGGCTTTGAAGAACTGTAGCTGCGTGATTTCCTCATACTCTTTCACATGCTGCTGACGCCACAGGGCCAAGACTTTAATTGACATTTATTTTGAAAACTTCTGGACTAAGCAGGAGTTTAGAGAACTGTTTTGATTTTCTAATTATCTGACAAAACCTTACAACCGTCATTGCCATTGAATCAGATGAAGCTGAAGACCATATGCAGACAGCAATTTCTGATGCACAACAATAATGCTTTTTGAGATCATTAAAAAAATCAAACATGAGAGACAAACAGCAATCAAGATGTTCACGCATTTTCGTTGGTTATACTCTGTTTCATTGTATCTATATATTACTCAATCCTCTTATGTTTAATAACTTGCCTTTTGAGGAAAAAAATCAAAACAGCAAAAGCAAATTTAACCTCCTTATTTTTCCCAATTTTACCTATTTCTCAAAGATTTAATTTGGGCCCAAGTGAACCCATACATAATTGCTGTTCCAAAGATCCACATATTTATACAGCTCTGCACAATTACTTTATAATGAAATTTTGCCTCTCATATGGCTCCCGCAAGATCTTATTGCCAACCAGAGAAGTTGGTTACATCCGTGAGCCAACACTGTTTTACTCATCCAAGAAACACCCCTAAGTGTTTGAAACTTGTCTAGACTCCATAGTCTCATAATTTGTCCTTCTGGAAGTAACATTCTGCACATTATTCAAAACAAGTCAAACAAGACATGAAACCACCTTGTTCCTAACAGCAGTGAATATTCAAGATCATATTTTGAATAAGAACCTTAAAAATCTGAATGCCATATGCTTTCCCAGTTCAAGAAAATAAATCATAAAGATCAAAACTCTTGTTATTAATAAAAATTTAAACCATGCACTTTAATTATGATATCGTGAGCTCAGCATGGGGAGGAAGCAGAGGTTTTTGGCTGATCTGTGCATATATTGTATTCTCTCTCAGAAAGAAAGATTTTCCCACATCCCAGTAGGCAGTGTTAGATTGGAAAAATGACACATACATCCCTTTGGAATACTACAGTCCCTGACTATAGCCTTAGAAAATCCCCCTGGAAATGGACTGGTTATAAACCGTCCATCAGTAATACAGTTCTTCACTGCTGACAACTGATGTCAGAGCAATGGAGCCATAAACTCTTTTCTAAAAAAAAAATTCCTGAAAACATTTCCTTAAGCAGAATTTTTAAAATGTCATTTGTTTCTATTTCTGTTTCTATTTCTTTTAGATTTTAATCTCAGCTGGGGTTAGGGAGGTGGGGGGCATAAGAAGATGCAGAGCCCTCAACACAAATCTAGGTAGAGCATTCAAATAACATTAAAAATGTCCCTACAGTGACAAAAGTAGATATGCGCCTTTATCTTCCTTTAAAAACCTAAGGCTAAGAAGCCTGCTAGAGCAAAAACTGTAATGCATGAGAATAAAAGTACATACATTGATGATAATGAACTGAGAACAATTTCCTAAATAGTGTTAACCTCCCAAGGACAGGTCTGTAGTTCAGGTCTTTCTGGGCTGAAGCCCAGTGTGTGCACGCCTCTGTACCTATACTACTGCTGTCAGCCTAGGATAAACATACATGGAAGGGGTTTTTTTGAAAAATAAGATACTTTTCTGATGTCAGCAAAGATACACACAAAAACACAGACAAACTTTTGGAGTAACCATGCTCCCAGATGGCAACTAGAGCATTGATACAATTTTGGGAAGAATTTGCACATATGTTAGAAACACCAACTCCAAGATCCAACTAGAGTTGATTCATGGCCATGAACAAGTTTGAGCCACATGCTTTATATATTGTTTACACCTGAGAAGATTTTACAAATTTTGTGTAAAGTTCTTAACTCGGTAACGAAGAGCTTAAGTAAAGAAGCGGCCAGCAGTTAGTTGTGTCGAGAGGAGGCACACAGAACCACTCCTGCTGTAGACTCCCTGTAGCAGTAGGGTCTCTCCCATGCAGGCTTTCTGCTCCTGTACAGAAACCTGCTGCATCCCGAGGACTGTAGAGAGGCTGCCTCCACCACAGCCTTTGGCACCAGTACTAAAGGTGAAGCTAGGGCTAGAAGGCAGTCCATGGACCAAAAAGCCCCATCCTGCCTGTCCTTCAGTTTGAGCATTTATCAAGTTCCACGTGCAGTGGAGGCTAGAATAAAAATGCTCAAGAGTGACAGCAGACTCTCATTGCACTGGCTTCCAAACCCACATGGCAACAGATCCCAGTTACAGCCTTTCTGGCTACCTCTTTTCTAGGTAACATTTGTAAAAGCTTACATGAATAGAATACATCCATGGAACATTCAATTAATACTTGGAACATTCAACTTACATAATTATATTTTGTTTCTGAAGTATCTAACAATGTTGTTTTTAAAATATGTCTGTATCTCAAAATTAATAAACTATATTAGTTTACTAGATTTGAAAAGCCTTGTATTCTACAATAAAACAAACAAGGAATTTAAAATAGGTCAGCCTTACAAATTAACATAAGGCTTCTGTCTATACTGCTTATTGATGCAAAACTATCTTTGATTTTAGCAGCATTCTGGATACATAAACAGCATTCTTAATAGCTACAGGTTTGGGTTGGAAGCCTGTGGGTTTAATTAATATCTAGGTCAGGCACTGGTTTTATGATAAGCTACAGAAAGGCAGATATCTCTAAGGCTGGCATTGTGATAGTTGTGCTCATTTTTTTCAAGGAAAGATACCCAACAAAAACCAGGGGTAAAACATTCCCATTATCCAAAATACAATTCACAGGAGATAAAGTACAGTCTGAAGCATATATGTACAGCACAGAAATATATGTATAATAAGGGATATAAACATATACAATGATCTCTGAGAATAAGGTATTTCAATCTGCAGAATTTCTTAAATACTCTAAATATTTGGTTTGAATGTCACAAAAACCACATCGTCTTTGCTTCTTCTCACATTTTTTCTCTAATTTATATAATATGAACTCAAAAAGCACTGTAACAAAATTGTGCTCAAGCACTACTTAGCCTCTTAACTAAAATCATAATCTGTAGACAGTATAGGACACTCTCTATACAAAGGACACTTTTTTCCCATGTGTACTCAATTGCAGTTATGGTCTCTGCTAAACTTCAATTAGTAAAAAAAAAAGTCTATCAATTCTAAAGGCTAAACAGTAAGAATGAACTTTTTTTTTTTTTTTTTTAATTGGTGATTGAATTTTTCTGATTTAGCAAGGAGGAACATGACAACAGCTGCCTGGAAATGCAGGAAATACTTTCTAGTAAATTACAATAAATACCTCACTTCTAGCTGAAATGCAAAGTAATTTCATCTTATTGTTTTGGTAAACAAGAAAGGAATCTACCTATCTAGCATAACAGGATTAAATTTCTTCACAGATGACTGATCAAAATCCTTGATAATATATTGTAACAATTCAGCATTAGCTGAGAATACCCATAATTGGACATAATCAGGCTTTGCATTTCTATTTTAAAAGAGATATATCTATTGTAAGAGTAGGTATTGATGAAAGAAAGCATAAGAGAGTCAGTTGTGCAAATATAATGCTTGTGTTATTTTTAGTCATTTAATTCAACATATGCATTATTTAGTTCAGGAGAAATCAGAATTTCCTTAAAGCAGGATGATTTGGTACAGTTATTGTATGTCAAGCACAGGATGATTTTTTTTTTTTTTTACACACTTGATAACAATTATAAAAGTATAAAAGCAGCAGCATTTTTTTTAAGCACAAACATAATTTTTTAGGGATAAACCAAAGCTCAAATGTAGTTTTCTTTTAAGTAGATTTCAGTTCTGTGTGTTGATGGCATACTGATTAACTCCTTGATGCAAAACTTTTCCATAAAAGAGATTAAAGCTTATTTAATTCCATTTTCTAGCTGTATTGCCATTTCAAGCTAGTTCACACTGCTCCACATAACAATGTGGATCAGTATTAGAAGACGGCAATTTCCAATGTTTTAATCAATAAGGTGTCACACACACAGAGGCTACCAAAAATGCTGTTGAAACATACTGTTCATAATTTCACCTTTCTTCAGCTGTTAAAACCAGTATGAGTCATGCATCCACCCATTATCCTCAGCTTCTTTACTCATGCTCTCTTCTATTGTATAGTATCTCAGTTTCAAGGTATTTGGAGTTTTTTAAACCTTTTAGTGGCTAGAAATACAGTTTTGTAGCAACCTTTTTCTGAAAGAACACAAAACTGTTCTGAATTTCTTTGGCTTTAGACTTGGTTTAATCATTCACTGAAGCAATATTATTTTAAAAGTCCCAGCACAGTTTTTAAGAAAGACTATACTGTGCAGTTCATTCTTGCTGAACAAAGGCTTGTTGTCTGATTTTTTACTTCATGTTCATATTACACATAATCATATCACCCACAAATCCTCACACTATCCAGTGATCATGCAATCATGCACCATAAATCAGAGTTTGTAAAAGGTAAAACAAAATCCTACCTTTATGTAGCCCCAAGAAACTGAGAGTAAATAGTTTGCCTCAGGCATTTTTGATTTTTTTCTATACTACCAATCTAAGCTATCAGTTCTCTGCTATCTGACACTGCAAAAGACTTCCAAGAAAAAAGATTCCTTCTTTCCTCTCTTAATTCTTTTCGCTGGTCTTCAGGTTCTCAGCAACTGTGTGCACAGGAGGCATACTGAAATGAAATCCAACCGTGTGGTCTTCTGATTGTATAAATGCCATTTGTGAAACTCCAAGCATTCACAGGCAACGTTGAAGAGACATATTGTACGAGCTGAAGAAATTTCTGAAGAGCTAGGGATATGCATATTTCCTGAACACCAGGATTTAATGAATAATGTATGTCAAGATGCTCAGCTGCTCAAAGACTTGCTCTATCAACAGCTACCAAATAAGGACCTGAAGAGGAAGCCACAGACAGTGGCAGCGATCCCTCCCATAGAGCCATACTAGCAGCCAATAGTATGTCACCCTAAAAGATATAAATCCGCAGGGCCAGTATCATGATGCATGGTAATTTCCCATTGGCTGATGCTGGGGACTCTCCTGAGCATGGGATATTTATTTTTTCTTTTCATTTATTTTTTTTTTTCCCGACAGCAAATGCCCTTTACTAATGGCATCCCTGCCTGCAGCATTCACATGCCATTCAAAAATAACTGGGCTAAGGTCTCGTCACTCCAGCAGCATTTACCAGTTTTCAATGGATGCACTATCCAAGCAGTTACAATTAGTATTGTGCATATATCCATCTGGATTGCCTAATGGATTTAATTTTTCATATGGAAGAAAAGTATATTTTTAGGTGGTTTTTTATGGGAAAAAACACCAATGTAAATAGAGCTATCTGGTTTCTTGAGCAGTCTATGACTTAGTTTAACAATGAAAATTCTTTTGGCTTTTATGCCATCTACATTAAAAACTGCTCTACCTCAGAGTATTGGGCCACGCTGCTACTTTCTAATGCTTTTTTATTTAAAGAGATAAAAGCAGTTATTATTAAGCTAAAGCAAGTCACATGTCTTACAATTCCCAGTAAATGTTAAGCTTCCATGGATATGTAAGAAGTGAGATAATAAGAGTCATCAAATTCTCACTGTATTTATTCAACTTTTGCTCTTTCTGCCTCAGCAGATTATTATAATCAATTACAGCTATACATCATTGAAAAAAAGAAGGGATTAATTGAAAGTGGAGTGTGTCAGTGAGCTGACTCAAGCATTAAATAAAAGATCCCACCATCTGCCACTCAGAGACCAAAACTTGAAAGAAGGAATACATAATGCCCACGGCAGGGGGGTTGGAACTAGATGATCTTTAAAGTCCCTTCCAACCCAAACCATTCTATGATTCTGTGATTATCTTGCTCCACTCTGTGTAAGGCACATGTACTACTGCAGCAAATTTCGGAGTCTTTTTTTGCGTCAAAAGAAGGGAGAGATACCTAATATGACAATGGGCAAATGCCTAAGGACAAGCTGAATGAGGTGCAGCATTCAGCCTAATCCCACACTGCTGATTCACTGGAAGATGCTGACCGAGAATGGTCATAAGAGAGGTTTTGGCAGAAGTAGTCAGCAACACTAAGTGCTTCAAAAAGAACTGAACCTGTAAAAATCAATAGGACAAAATACGATATCAACAAACTTCTTCCTCACAGGAGAGAAATCCAGAGCAATGTGATAACTGGACACAATCAAGAGATCATCAGTACTTAAAAGCAATTTCATGTGGAAGGCATCCTGTTTGCCTTAAAATAAATAATATAAAACATTTCTGACACATTTTAATATGCACAGTTATACTTGATCTGGATCTATGAAGCTAGATGTATATAAAACAATTAAGTTCTGAAAACAGACCTGGGATTACTGAACACCCAGCAAGACATTAAAGAAGTCAAAAGGTACCTCTAGAAAACATTTCTGCTGATTCTTCCAGCTCAGCTTTGTAATGCTGCATATAAGGCCTGTCTACATCTGTGTTCCATTGTCTTCTGATCACCCACAGGAGAGCACTGCTGCCACCTACCCAGCATCAACACAGAGCTCGAAATATGATGCCTGTCTTCAGGAGGCAATTTCAAGCATGACTTGGAAAATGGTAAAATAACAGTCAATATACTTTTGGCTACTTTAGGAATGAAGCATGTGGGTATGAAAGTTTGGTTGCAATAGGTAGTATGAGAAGACATAAGAAAGTCAAGTTTAAAATCTTTTCTCTTACTTTGCTACTAAATGCTGTTTCCTCTTGAAATATTAACAACTCTTCCCAAAGAACTGTTCCCAAAAGAACTTGATTCAGATAAGGAATATTTAAAATCGCTGGTATGTAAATTACACCACCTGTTTAGCATGTATTAAAAAATAATCAATTTTTTTTATTAACCTCTAGTGTATGAGACAAAGATATATCCAAAGAATTACTGGGTTATAGTTGGTTGAATTTATTGAAGGATGGTGTTTATCAAGCTATTAGCTAGGTCATTTTGATATAAAAACATGAAAAAACATTTTCCTCCAATGTAAATATATGTTACAACAATTCACTCTAGCTGCATGTTAACTATACTGGTAATAGGAAATTACACCTGATACACACTGCTTATTACTGACTTGTATTATTTTTTCAAGACTCACAGTCTCAACCTCATAAAATTGCTGCAATGGAATTTCATTGTATGACTTCAGTGACTCAGAAAGCAAGCCCCCTGACTTTGTCTGCGTGTAGACATGGATAGTCAGGAAATTCACACCAGCTCTGATTTACAGGAATGGTTTTGGCTGATTTTCCTCCTGAAATCCCACATAGCAATGAGTGAATAATTAGCTTTGGAGGAGAATATGGTGGATAGCTAATGCACCTAGGGGAATTCAGGACAAGAAAAACAAAATTTAAAGATTCTCGTTTTTATACAAATATACATCCATGAAGATAAAACATGGGAAATGAAGGACATAATGACATTTTCTACAATGATTCCAATCACTCAAAGTACATGGAAATGGGAAAGGTGTAATTTGAAATTATAGTGAGTGAGTAATAAAACAACTCAAGAAAAAAAAAAAAGGAAGTTTTTAATGAGCACTGTTATGCTATTTGAAAGAATCAAGACAATGACCTTGAAAGGCAGAAAGATGATGAAGTCCCTTAATACCCTTAGCAAATGTTAGCTATTATTTAATCACTGATTCTGGACAATTTCCTCCAAAGAAGTCATAAAAAGAGGTGGCAGAGATCCCAGGAGCTGTGATGATCAGCTTTAGCACACTTTTAAAGACTTTAAAAATGTTAATTTGTGCTAATTAAAATTTGCAAGCAGAATGGATGGGTAACTTCAGGCCACTTCATAAAACCCCAGTTCTGAGTATAATGACTGAAATATTCCAGCTATTTTCTTGATACAGAACTGAGACATAGGAGTGTAATTAATACCAGTCAGTATCATTTATGTATTTGAACATGCAATATTCTTGTACTGTTGTAGGGCATTTGATTTATTACTGTAAAATATTCTGCAACACCACTCCCAATGCTGAGAAAAGACATATTGAATGAGCTAAGAATCTGATTATAGACTCATTTTTAACGATCATAAATAGGCTGTCTTCATCTAATAAGACTGTTTAAGCAAGGTTTTGCAAGACTTGAAACTGGTTTATGATACTGAATTTTTTCACTGATGATCTGAAATTAAGTCACTACCATGAAGACTTCCAGTGTGAAAATTTCCAGAGAACAGAAACAACTGGGGAGAGGAGTGGTTCATGGGATAAATTATGAGGATGTGAAAGTCACCACCAGCAGCCTCACTTTTTTAGAATGTTGACGTCATTCATGTAAACTACAGTTCAGAGAATTTACCTGCAAAGATACCAGCAATAAGGAACATGGTTCATGACTAGGTAAACTACACTGAAGAAAGCAGGAACCCTGAACAGTTTGTAAAGTCACAATACGGCATTTCATAGTGATACTGTGACCCCCAAAAATCTGCTTCTTCTGTGGCTCTAAATAAGAACAGAGAGGCTCTAAACCTCTCATTCCAGCAGCACAGGTGATGGAAGAGTGCACACAGTTTTACTGTATCTGTTTTCCTAATTGCTGTTGTGTATATTGTGTAGGAAAAAAAACTTGAGAATGTTATCCATGTGACCGAGAAAATGTTTTGTAATAAAAGACAAACCTCCATCTATTTAACTTATAAGCCTACAGCTACTGTGAGGAAGAAGAAGATAAGAAAATAAGAAAACATAAGACTCATAAGACAATAAGAAAACAGCACACCAGACCTGATTCTCTAGCACCAAGGAAGCAAAAAAAAGAAATGGAAGGAAGCTGAAACTGCCTCAAACCACCTGAGCTGAAACCAACTCACACTACAAACAAGACATAGGCAAGATCAGTGGTATCCTGGGGTGCAGTAGGAAGAACACTGGCAGCAGTCACAGGGGGTGATCCTGCCCCTCTACTCAGCCCCTCCCCTGGAGTGCTGTTCCCAGTTCCGGGCTCCTCAGGACAAGAGACATGGAGCTCCTGGAATAGGTCCAGCAGAGGGAAAAAAAAGATGCTTTAGGGACTGGAGCATCTCTTTTGCAAGGCAAGGCTGAGGGAGCTGGGCATGTTCAGCTTCAAGAAGAAAAGACTGAGAGGAGACCTCATCAATGTCTATCAGTATCTGACAGGAGGGCATTAAGAGGATGGACCAGGCTCTTCTCAGAGGTGCTGAACAATAGGACAAGAGACAATGGGCAGAAACTGATTCAGAGAAAGTTCCCCCTGAACATGAGGAAGAACCTTACCATGTGGATGACTCTGCACTGGAACAGATTGACAGAGAGGTTGTATAGTCTCCCTCACTGGACATATTCAAGCACCATGTGGACTCAATCTCATGCAATGGTGCTCCAGGATGGTCCTGCTTGAGCAAGAAGGTGGGACCAGATGACCCACTGTGGTCACTTCCAATCTGATTCTGTGATTCAGTTGCAGTTTTCTAAACTGTCACATGGGACACTTACCACCTTGGTCCTTCCTTCCACAGCTAAGCAATGGGTAATGCAAAAATGTACTTGGTTTTGAGGGAAGAACAGTGCTCTCAACTGCAACCTCTTGGATTGACTATGAAGTTCCACTAAGAACATTTTGAGAGATGTCTGAGCATCAATTCTGAATACAAGTGTGGTAGATGTAGTGCATATTGTCTAGTAAGTAGCGAAAAGTAAAGCAAAGATATAGACAGCTAAGCATATCACCAGTTTTAGTTTTCAAGGTTGTATGCATTACAAACAAGAACAGATAGCCTGAAGAAAGCCATATGAAGACCCTGTCTGAAAAGATGAAGAAACAAGGCCCATGGCAGGTGGTTAGAACTAGGTAATCTTTTAGATCCCTTCCAACCCAAACCTTTCTATATTTCTATGATTTTTTAGGCTGACCCTCACACACCAGAGAACAGCAATAATCACCCATGTCAAATCCAACTCCTATTCATTACAAACGCAGTACTGTTTTCACAGCCATGAGCCAGCTCCATCTGTGAGTTATGCTGGTATGTACACTACCAGAAAGCTTCCCCACAAAATGGAGAGTCTACTCAGCGCTGGAAGACCACAGCAGAAAAGAACGGTCATTTCATCCAGCAAGCAAGAGCATGTGGACGGGCTCAGCTTAGCCAAAACCCAGAGCCGGTCTAGAGGAAACAGAGACAAGAAAACTATGTTGAAGCAACCAGCCTCACCAAACTTCTCTGGGTTCCACATAAGATTCCCTGGCTAGGAGGGAAATGGTAGGATTTAAGTTAAAAGTCCCAATTAGTCATTCTACAAATATGAGAAGTTGTTTCAACTGCAGCAACCAGCTGCCACACACTAAGTGAGCAGCAGGGATAGAGACAAAGCTGGGTCTCATGCTGATATCAAAAAGAGATGAACTTCACTGGTGGCTGAGAACTGGTGACCATAATTGGAAAAAATCTCCAGCTCTTCTGAAAGAGTCTCAGTTTTAAGTGTGCTAATTGTAGCACAATTATACTGCTTTAAAAAGGTTTTCTTGGAAGCCTTCTGCCTGTCAGAATTACAGTTATTAAAAATTACGGAATAGCCTAAGCTGTATCACTTTACAGATCTTTTTATCCGGAATATGTAATTCTTATGCATAAAATACAAGAATTTTATGCTGCTAAACAGGCTGAGAAGATGATGTTCTTCTGAACTATTTTAGGGGAAATATGTAGTAAAACCCAGGAGATGAGGTGTCTAATAAAGAGTTAGATTCCCTTACTATTTTAAATTTAAAAAAAAAAAAACTTAAAAAAAGATTCATACGTTCTGATAAAATACATAATTCAGTGTTTGTATTTACTGCCCTCTAGTGATAATAAAAGCATTATCTAGGAATACATAGGAATATAAAGCTTTTTTCAGATCATAAATACCACAGTGTGGTTCACTAATTTTCAGCCATACCACAGCAGGGTCTTTACAGGTATTTTCTACAGCTGCAATATTTTTAATAGACACTCATGAGCAATTGCACAGGCAACAGAAATGACACCCTACTTCAACTCTTATTTTGGGGACCGCTGTCAATCCTTTAAGACACAATATATACCAATCATTTTCTTGAAAGTTTTCCACATAATGACAGAGTACATGTGTGTGTAATAGTCTCTTAAAAACACCCTGCAGTAAAAGGAGTTTAATTTTAACAAATATTAAGCTATTTACAATATTCTGCTATGTATTTATTTTCCTATTAATCTGATTCAACCAAAATTATGTAAATTACAAAGAAGCTACTGTTAAAAGCTAATTTAGATCAGAGGAAAGTCCACCAGGGTGTGACAACATCTGCAGTTATGACAGCAGATTTGAGGAGACAGAAAGCAGTAATGAATAGTTCAAGTGGTTATTGCTCTGACAGAACACTGGCAACTGACAGAACCAATGACCCTAAAAATGCAGAATCATATGAAAACCTTATTTCTATTTTTATATCTATATGCACCCTGCAAGTAAATAAGCACCCCATAAGTATTTACCATAGTGTACACACAAAAGAAGTTTGTGCCCACATTATGCATTTTTGCAGAAAGCTGTATCTAAGAAATGTGCAAAGAGGTGTGATACTTCATTCAGAGACCTGCAATGGCACATTTATCCTAAGACTGATACAGCTACACCAATACTAACTAAGCTTTACAGGGATTCCTATTTCATACAGAAAGCTGGTTTGCTATGTAAGAACAAACCCCAGTTTTTTACAGGTATTGCTGGATTAATCTTACTTCTCCTGTAACACGGCACTCCTATTTTAATGATGTGTTCCTACTGTAGACCTCACCAAAGTCAAGCTTTAACAGTTCATCAGAAATAGTGCTGAATGGTTGTAATTTCATGCTAAAAGAAACAAGTTTTTCATCCATCTTTTTACAGCTGTGAAAAAAAAAAAAGATTCTACAGACAAAAGCAGAGATTTGTGGAATATGAAGCGACTGCTAATACTGAAACAAGCTCAGTATAGCTCTCATAAACATGCCTTAGCAAATGCCCATAAATCACACACTGTAGATAGGTATCAACATTCTGAAAGCAAACTGCAAGTTGTTTCATGCAATTTTGTTGGTTCATGTTCCAGTTCTTATTAAACCATGGCTGTTGTATTTCTTATTGAGGTGCATGTGATAGCATCACTGTTCTTTCAAGGAAGGTTATTCACTAAATAATACTCATTTCAATGAGTCCTTCATACTTCTCATTTGATTATTTATTTAGGTGCTATAAATGTGCTCTGCACCTATGGAGATTGACAAAATAATGAACATCTATTCACGTGGAACAAGAGAAACAACTAGTCTCATCCATTACACCCTTGTCTCATGCATACAGGGAAACCAAACAAAAATTTCATGCTTGTTTTTTTTGTGTAAGTGAGCATTTCACCTGAATGCCTCTAGGTCAAATTAAGCAAACAATCACAAAACCCAAGTGGTTTCCAGTCCCACAGTCAGGTGTACTGCAAGGTTGATTTATAGGTCCACATGAGAGAGATGGAGACAAGATAACATAAGCATTCCAAAGGCAGCTCTGTAGTTTCCTGAACAGCATACTTATTACCTCTAATTTAAATCCCTCTTACAAGAAGTCTCAGTATTTGCATGAGGAAGCTTGTGGTATACCCATGTTTCCTTACTCCTTGTCTATTGATACCAGTGATTTGCCTCTCACCCTACTCACAGAAACTGAATGTCTTTTGGGGCTCTGGTTTCTCATGTGGTGGTNNNNCTCATGTGGTGGTGACAGTGCACGCTGGGTCCTGCTGCGTTCAGATCACATGGACCTGTTGCTCTGCTCTGCCTGGTGCTGAGTCCATCAGCCATGGGTGACTGCACACGCAGCCAGGGCTTAGCAGGTTCAGACCAGGCCATGCCGGGAGATGTTGCCCAGGTGCTGATAAGAGCAAGCAACGCAGCCATGCCTGACGGTGAACACTCCTCACTGTCCCGGGTCACCATGTCCCCTGTTGTGGTTCTTCCACGAGTGCAGACCTGCAGCATCACTCTATCCTGAGAACATTTTGCTCCTTTCTGCTCCACAGCATGGATTCTTGTGAGACAGAGGTATTAACCCAGAACCATTCTTGTGCTCACACCTCGCCAGCTCAGAGCCCAAGGGCTACAGCCAGAAGCCCTCCCAAATATGGCCGGTTTTGCAGCAGGTTTTAGCTGAGAGAGCTAAGACTCACACAACTCCCACGTCTATTAGTCTTCAACACAGTCATCACAACAGTAGAAATTTTTTGTAGGAGCCCTCTCACCTGCATGAATTTCACTTCTTTTTATGAAACTAATCTAACACCAAAGCAAGCACCATGACTATCTCAAGTCACACATACTTATGAATATAAACTTACTCATTTCTCATTAACATTGTAGAAATGGACTTCAGGTGAGAGGCACCATTTAGCCATCCTCCAAGGGTTTATTTTCAACATTTTTCCATTATTCACAACTGACTGTTAAAATGTAGAAAACGCTTTTAAGCTGTTTTTTCTAGAAGAATAAGTGTTGCTCCTGAGAAACCTCAGTTTGACAATAAATTCATATTTACAAGTAAACCGTTTTATAGTTAAATCAATATTTTCTTTGAAAATACTCAAATGTGGCTTGTATTTAGCATTTTCCACTATGTACTGTAACACCATAGAGTAATCCCCTTTTGAAAACACTGCTTTTACCCATGGTTTATAACCAGCTAATATTTTGTACTTAACAATTGTTAAAAGTACATTCATAACAAATTAATTAATATACTTTAGCTTTGATAATTTAGTACACTTATGAACTTACACAGCACAGAAAAGCCTTAAAGAAAATTTCATTTAAAATGAAAAACCTCTGTTTTATCAATGATAACCCATCAATGATCACTTCCTTTCTGAACACTAATCTAATGAATCAAAATTTGAAATGAAAGGTAGACTGAAAAACATGAAAGTAACATTGCATACTGCAAACTGATTAGGCTCCAGTAACTGAAGTACAACATTAGATTGAGGTATATTCTCTGATGAAGTTGCAGTATGGATACAAAATACACAGACATTATTCAAGTAAAATATTACCTATTAACCTTTCATTATTACTAGGTATTTTATCAAGAAACAAGGCATTTTTCATATTTCAGTCTTCTTAAATAGATACTTTTACATCTCTATAAAAATTGTCCCTAATTTGAAAAACATCTTAAAATCAAGCAAAACCAGTAAGGGCTAAATAGGTATGGCATCATCATCTTTGGCTCACATTTTCATTTGTTAAAAAAAGAAACAAGCTGGGAAAATTCGTCTGCTTTTTGCCCATCTACATACAATATTTGGAGCAGCTCAAAAAGCTCTGAGCAGCACATGAAACACTGGTAAGACCTCGGCAGATGAAGAGAAACATCAGCCTATCCAGTTACATGGGCACATATGCACAAGCCCACTTTTGCTGTGTTAAAAATGCTAATTACGCTTTCTCATTCTTCCAAAGAAGCTCCTGTTTAACAGCTGATTCTACCAGCTCTTTATCAAAGTGACAACAATGACAAATAAAACCAGTTTTGGGCTCCATTCCCAGCCTGATGAAATAAATGTAGAGTCTCTCACTAGCTCCAGCTAGTTGAATTCGCACAAAATGTTCAGATGTCCCAGGCAACAAGAGTGATGCCCTGGTACATCCCCCCAGTCCTGCCTGCCCCTGTTCAATGCCATCTTTTGTTCAATTTCCAAACCAGAGAAAAAACTGGAAGGGTGTAATAAGCGCAGTTCATCTGTAAAGGACTGTTAAATTACCCAGGGAGTTTATGTCTCATCTAAGGCAAATTCCGTTCAAAATGAGACGTAATATTTGATAACATCAGTGAATATTAAGTTTTCATACTTACTTCACAAGATTGATATGTCTATTCTGTTAATTATTGCTTAATTTACTGCCACACATGTAAAAATCATAATCCTACCTTTTAAAAACAAAGCATGTTTCTCATTTTTAGACTGCTTTCTCTGTGTGCATTAGGTGGTGAGAATTCCCAATATTACCCAGTCCAGTGTAAGCACAAGATATACTTTTCATGACTAGAATGAGGATTTGTCTTGGCTATTGTCTAGTGTACCACTATATTAGTCACGTTGTATTAAAATATTAGTATAAGTTATTAATACTAATTAAAGTTCCAGGCCTTGATTAGAAAATTTCCTGAGAGGAAAAGGACTATGAAGCAATGCAGAGCTATCTGTCCAGTCTGCAAACAGACTCCTCAAAGAACCCCTGGTATTCAAAAAGTACAAGTCAAAATGGATCTTATCCCTTCCAGTGCTGCTACCTATGAGCCCATCGGCAACACTTGGCAGACACTGCACAGTGTGACTCTCGCCATTCCACAAAATTATGTGCAACACCAAAGGTAAGACACCACTGCTGGGCAGGATGTGGAGGGAGAGGATACGCTGGAGAAGAGGAAGATTTGTACAGAGCATACTATTTCACAATAGCCAAGACACTGTAGAAGGAAACAAAGAAAGAAAAACAAATCCCATATAACTCTTCCCTCAAGAGCAATTAAGGCAGTTTCACACTTAGCCACACTATTGAAATGACAGGGTGTAACAAGATTTAAAATTCAACATCTGTCCTCTCATTCTGCCTCTGATCAGCCAGGCAGCTTTAGTTTTCTACAACCGGGACATTTTTCAAGCTCTGATAACAATTTCAAGAACAAACCAAAACTGCCTATGTACGTCAGCGAGTTTTTATTTATACCACATCTATACAATCTAAAAGACACATGAGCACAGGAATAATATCTAGCTGAAAAGACAAAACACTTACCACAACATAGTTATCAAACTCTTCTTCTTCCTGCAGACTTATTTTATCCCAACAACACAGTTTTATTTTGTATTATCATTCCTATAACCTATCTTTCACAGGCCTGTGAAACAAATATCAAATTACAGATGTATATTCCTGACCACAAAAAAATTTATTTGTTTTAGGCCCCAAATGCCAAGATTTGTTTCTGCACAAATTTTTAGAGCACTTTATCATCTTATATGTAAAATTTAGCTGTTGCATTTTTAAAATAGAGGTATGGTACTGAAAGCTGTGCTAGAAATGCCAAGCTCTGACTATGTATCAAAAACTTCATCATCCTGAAACATTTACAGCAACAACCAAAAAGAGCTGCAGAAAATCCATGCCAGGTAGAAAATGGACATATTTGTTTTTACTGACGATAAGAAAGGGGGAAAAACAACTACCAAATTTTGAAATGCAATCTTACCTGGGTCCAATATTCAGGGACGCAAAACTTTGGTCATGCTTCAGAGTACAGTAAAAATACAGTCATTTTATTGAGAAATCTGGGTGTTGGCTTTAAAGTTTATGTAGCCAAACAGATATTCTGTGATTTGTCAAATAATTCACCACACTGACATTTATAGGACTAAACATCCTTATAAGTTTTCCAGCTAAGGCTCCCATTGCAAGCAAAAAATAATTAATCTAAAGGCACTCTTAGGTATTTAATTTCATTTTTTTGTTTTTTTAAAGCTGTTTTCTTGCAAGCAGTGTATGACAGAAAACCTCTGACATGTACACACAGAATAGCTTTGTAAAAGCAGCAAGGATACTTTCTGGCTTCTTGCTGAGACACAATTGCCTACATTTACTACAGAATGGCACCCTCATCTCTGCTTGTTGCTTTGGCCACGCCATAGGTCAGGCTTGCACTTTTTTCCCCCGGACCTGTTTGTTTAGGACAGGCCCAAGTGCTTCCTATCATGGTGCCTGGGATCAGCAGCGCGAACATTCTCAGCAGCAGCAGCAGCAGCAGCAGCAGCAGCAGGAGCCGGCACCCTCTGCCGAGGAGATGAGCAAGCAGCAGAGGGCAGAAATGCAGAGGAATCCGAGCACTCTCCCTGCAACACCAAACACAAGGGCTGCTTCGACACACGTTACATCTCATGCAAAAAATGCACCCGGATTCGGCTGCAGAAGTACTTTCACGCTCCAGTTCTCTGTGGCACCAAAAGCCGAACAGGGGTGAGCTAAGGCTAAAGAAGGAAGAATCCTAGAGAACTATAGGTTTAGAAAGCAAAATAAACACTGCGTTTTGCAACGTCTCAAGTACCTATCTGTCCCCCTGGTTCTGAGATGCTGCTATTGAACCTCAAAGAAGTAAGCAGTTTAATTCAAATAAGAAGAGCTTAGTAAAGAAACATCCTTACAAACATGCTCATCATTAACCTTCAAGTGTAATTATTTTATAGCATGTTTCATTCATTTCAGCTACTAAACCAAAAGCATTGTAGAGGAGGTCCCTTTGTGCATGGCGAAAACATGGACAAAACCAAAGCTTTGGCAACTTTCATGCTACCATGCATCGCTTTTAATGTATCAGGGCTTATCCACTGCATAGGGGGTAACAAGGTCACCAGTGCCACTATTGTGGCCATAAAGCTTACCAATAGCCTAAAATCACATACTGACATCAACAACACTAACCACCTGCAAAGCCAGTGATGGTACACCTTCAAAATCATTTGCAGAAGCACAGAGCTTTATTTTTTTTTAAAGTTATCAAATCTGTAAAAACACAAATTCAAATATTCCTTGTAATATGTCATTACTTACCACAGTGCCAATAAAGTTTGACAAACACATTAACTACTCAAAACAGTGTTATGTATATAAAAAAAGTCTGTTTTCTGGGCTGTTTTGGCAATATTTCATTAAAACATACTTTAAGATGCTCAGCTCCACAATGTCTACCCTGTAGCCTGCTTTTTAGTTCTTTCAGTTCCATAAACTCTTTTTTACTCTCTTAGTGCAAGAGCACTATCCAGCTATTTCTTTTTTTTCTTACACTAAGCTCTACTGTGCCTTCTCCTTATTGAAGTTGCACTACTTTTTCCATGTCCCAGGGATGAAGTTTGTAGAAATACTGCTAAAGAGCATAAACTAAATGTCACCTAGGATGTTTATCCTTTGTTCTGATTAGCTCCAAAAACAATCAACTGCTTCCTTGTGTCAGCCAGTACACATGAATCACATAATCACTTATTAAAAATTGCTCTTCATTTGGACAACCCTTTGAAGCACCAAAGGTGGGGGCAATATATTATGAAAAGTCATTATTTCTACATAAAATAATCCTTCAGTTTATATTTTACAGTGCTCAGTATAAATCACTACAATGGGAAAGAGTAGGAAAAAATATCTGACACCTTCCTATCTAGTCCCTGCAACTAAAATAACTGTTTAAGTACCAATGGTGCAGGGGTTTTGAATCTATTGACAGGTATCAGTATAGAGCAAGAGAACCATATTTTATTATGAAATTCTACCTACCTACTTCAGAGTCCCATTCTTGGAAGCTTATTTGTGGTAACTAAAGCATCATTACTGCTATTCGTTTTACTCTTGGTCATTAGAAAAAAACATCTCTGTTATAACTGCTAATTCCAGATCACAAAAACCGCGTTTATGAAAATATTAATCTCAGCTGGCAGTGTGAGGTTTTCTGTAACGTTGGGTAAAACTACTGCATTAAGGCTGTACAGTCAACCTTGAAGACAAATCAGATAACCTGGTTTAAATACATAAACGCCTGCTTTTACAGGTCCTCTAAATCATGAAAACTAATTCAATTAAAAACCACACATCTTTATATCCATCAAAAAATACTCATGGAATTATGTATCTGGGGAATATGACTGATGTAGTGGAATGGTTAGGAGGTTACAGTTAAGCATATAGATTTCCTGTAAGGCTTGGCTGTTCATCCCAGAATAAAACGAACATTGATTTCATTTTGCAAAAATCAGCAGCCTTTCTTACAGCAGTTCTGAGTGGAAGGTTTAGTTGACGGTATTGTCTTGCTGTGGGATCTTATGTAAGTATTCAACCAGATCATTTTCATTAGCTGGTCATATATTAATGACTACAACTTAATAAAAGCAGCAAGCTGTTTAAATTTTGCTTCTATGTTAATAGCTCCTACACATCAGCTTGGTTCAGTGTTGCTCCACTGCTGGTGACTGGAGATGGCACTACTGTCCATGCAGCTCCTTTTCAACACCTGGAGCAGGCAAACAGAGAGAACAACAGGCAGAACTTGCCCTAGCACAGCAGTGTCTCCCTTGGCTGCAGATTCAGATGAAGCAGCAGTACTCCGTCACAGCACATCAAGCCCACCAGGCACATAACAGGGCAGCCACAAGGCAGGTTCACCTCTGACGTGCTCAGAGGTGAACAACCTCAAGAGGCAGGCGCTGGCCACTGCCCTGCTCACCTGGGTTTCAAGGCAGGATGAGTACCATCACTTTCCACCATGCTGTAGCTTGCCTAGATTCAGTTTTGCAGCTCACTGGGGGACCAAGTGTGAGTTAATCAGAACAGGGATCAACTTCTACTGAGACAAGCTTTATTAAAAAAAACCAAAACCAACCAAACAAAAAAGCACAGACCAGGAAATGTCCATCCATGATATACTTAATCCTGTGATGAGTCTCCTAAATACAGGAAGTTTTAGCACACGATACAAAAACCCCTACTAACATAACTGAAACAGGAGAACAGTTTCTTATTACAGTTTCTTTATGAGACAAAGTCTGAAGTGATATTTCAGCAAATACCATATTCATTGTACCAAAAAGTCATGTAATAGTGGAAGCTGCCTCTTACTGGAAACACAAAATTGATTAAAAAAAAAAAAAGAATGGCCACTGCATTCCTAAATGCTTCTTATGTTACAGTCTAACGTTGACTAAAGCAGCACCCTACCATGAATACAATGCCAGCATTCTTGGCTCTAAATACTGTAACAAGGAGCCATAAGTATTTAGATAGTTCTCATACCCTTCAGTTGTCATGAATACCACCTTAGTAATAAGGAGGAAGTTATTAGATACTCATACCTATGAAGGACCTCTCCAAGTAAGAGTTTTGGAAAAAAATATATTTTTGTAAATCCCAGAAATAGGCACAATGATGTCTGCATTTTAACGAAATACTCAACTCCTGGAAGAATTTCATCATTTTAAAGTCCGTTATTATGGTGGTTGCAAATAATGCTATTTCCCCACATTAAACCCTAGTTATTGATGCTGTAACATTCTGTCTGTATTTTTCTGTCCCATTATGCTAAAGGAAAAAATCTTTCATACTGCGGCATTTCCTATAATTAAAGAGGCTACAAAAAAGGTCTATTTGTATGTTGGCATGGACCATTTGTTTGTATTTACAGAAAAAGTTATCAAGTTATTAGGGACTGGGAAGCTCTTAGCAATCTTAGAAGCAGTTAAAAAGCTGAAAACTGTTAAATAATAGCAACCCTCAAAGAGGCATACTGCTTCTTACACATCTCTTACATCCAGGA
The DNA here is from genome assembly GCA_013399875.1 of Gymnorhina tibicen. NCBI lineage: Eukaryota > Metazoa > Chordata > Aves > Passeriformes > Artamidae > Gymnorhina > Gymnorhina tibicen. Next base: position 135,320 of record VXAZ01003764.1, on the reverse strand, counting down.
CCTTTCAAAAAGTAGTGAATCAGAGATACAAAAATCTATTTTTACTCTAAAATTTAACATACAGACTCAATTTGTGAGATTAAGAGTTCCTATCTTGTTTTTGAGCCTTGAAATGCCAGTGTTCTATCAACTGTTATGTCTATGAACTCAAGGCTCCTTTCCACTGATGCAGAGCACGATAGCCTGTGCTGGATACTTCTGTTGGAGTCCCAAAAAAAAGTGGAAGGTGCTGACCCCACCACAGATTTAAGATATTTTGAAATCACAATTGCCTTCTTGTCATGGCCCAAGAAGGCCAGAGATTGCCGTCATGTACCCACACAAGGAGCAACGGCTGCTTACAGTTCAGTTGCCTTGAGCCTCACCCACCACATTTACTTCACTATCCTAGCAGAAAAACTATTTTTCATGATTATTCTCATTTGGCAGCAACCCCACAACACCTGTGGAAGCAGCAGGATTTGCACAGAAGAGATTCAGCCACAGCTGAAGTGGCACCCCTACTCCACTTGTTTCTGAGGAGATGGAGATGTCCAGAGATGATACAGAGTGGCTGGTGCAAACCATCTGCGGGAAAGCAAGTTTCACCCTTCATCTTGCTGCAGCACATCCTTGTGCAATACAGCAAGCAAAGTGCTATCTCCTTTTATTTTTTTGTACATGCATTTATGTACACCTCACTCATCACTGCAGTTATCCAAGGGCAAGTCTGCTGCTCTCCAGAAGCATGAGTAGTCTTACATGAGAGCAAGTAAAGTTGTGTACAGGGAACTGCACTCCAACCCAGAGGTCTTAAAATCCTTTCAGGCTGGCTTCAGTGAATGGAAAACGAGGAATGTTCCTAGAAAACCAGTCCTTCCTTACCTCCACAATACTCTTGCCCTTTTCTTTTGTTATAAAGTACAACAAAATTGGGAAAGCCACACAAGTATGCATTAATTAAAATTCAGGCTTACCACTTATCAGCATACCTTTACTTTGTCACTGTACAAACTGAAATCTTCAATGGATAAAAAATTTCCTGGTGGTGCACTGAACAAGCATTTTCTTGCTAACAGCTGCCCCTTAATCATAATCTTTATCACAAGCAGCACTCCAAAGAGCAAACCAAAACCTCAGATTTTCTTAGAGAGATCTGAGAATTTAAGATCCAATTAAACTATCATGTCAGCCATCCAAGCACAATGGCATTGCCAGACATTATATAAGAGGACTGTCACATAACAAGCCCCATATTTACTCATGAAAACAACAAATTTCTTTTCTACTGCTAAGTTTCCAGCACCTATTATGTGCCATAGCTGAAACCCAAGTGAATGACCTCTGTTTAAATCCTCTTAAGAGGATATAACGTATTACCTTGTCCCTCAACTGGAAACAGGTCAATCTAACCAGTGGCTGTGACAGAGGAGATAATTTTACTCTGGCTGAGCTTCCACATTTGGAAAAACCATTGCAAAAAAGTTATGCTCTTACATACAAAAGGTAGTTTCTGAAGGCAAACTCCTTACTGTGCCATGAACCTGACCCCAAAGCTGGAAGCAAGAATACAAAAAAGACAGCTCTATAATTTAGCCTGCTAACAAAAAACTGAGTCATGTTCATTAGTTCTAGACAAGCCTATCTAGGACCATACAAAAGTACTGGCCACCAGAGCACTTAAGCTTTTTCACAGAATACGACAAAGATAAAATAGATGGATTGACTAAATCAGGAGTCAGAGCCTGTCATCAGCTCCATTTATTCTGGGCCTGGGTAAACTCAGAGAGCTACCATCAGCCTGGGGTAACACAATAATGCTTCTCCATTCAGTGGGGGCTTTTGTGAAGAGCTGCCAGGGGGCTGGAGGCACCTTCTGGCCCTGCTTTTTTCATCCCAGCGAGGGTCACGCTGGAATGTTGGCAACACAGCTTTCCTGGGAAAGCACAGTGAAGGTAACACAGCACCCCCGTTTGAAACATTTTAGGGTTTACACATGGTCCATTTTTTGACTTAAGTAATAAATTTAGCCTCACTCTTTCCCCAGATATTAAGATAGTCAGCTCTCCATTACCTGTGTGAGCTTTTTAGTGCTGAAAAGATGAAGAGAAAAATACTTTTTAGCAGCAAGAACATGTGAGTATAAACCAGCTCAAATTGGCAGAGGAGGGAATGTAAAAAAAAAAAAAGTAACTGAACAGATTTCAAGTTGCCTTCAAGTATCATTTTGGTTTATGTTAAATATTTACAGGTAAGTAATTTTTTAAAATAAAGTATCATTAAGATTATTATTTGAATATATATAGTGGGTGACAAGTACAGGACTATAAATATAAGCCCTGGCAGTTTTTGGATGTTAGCTCATTGATAACATTGATGCTTTGGGTATTTTCAAACCACTGAAAAAAATATCAAGAAGATTTTTTAAAAAGTAACTAGCACTAGTTACTGTCTGTAAATAGGCTTCGACTCTAATCTGTAAGCATTTGAACACACCAGTATACAAGCTGGACAATTATAAGAAAGTCTATACTTAAAAAATAGGTTCATAGTTAACATGGTCCTAATAAGTCAAACCAAAATTTTCTCAGCTCTGATACCTAACAGAGATTCCTGGAGGAAGGGTATTCACTTACATTTGTAGTGCAAAAGAAGTACCCTATGAATGACATCTTCTAAACTCTTGCTCTTTACCAGTTATTAGCAAACCTGCAAAAAACATCATCTGCAGAAGAGTAAAAGCTGAAACAAAAATGACACTATCTGAAATGTTTCCCATGTCTAAGTTCAGATTCTTAGACACACAAGAGCAACAAATGAGATGCTTGCAAAATCATGATTTACAGAAGGGAAAATATGTTTTTTGCAAGTAAGTTTCATTATACATACTCTTCCACATTTGACTAATCTACAAATAATGCTGTCTAAGAGAAAGCAGTTGCTACATCTTTATTACTGGAATTTTTAATTTGTGTATTGTCTATCACAGAATAACTCTCAGATTCAGAATCAGGACCATAAACTAGGTAGTGCCAAACTACATACGGTAAGAAGACAGTTCTTCTCTCAGAGAACTTAAAATCTATTAAATTTTGCTTTAATCTTATTTAGCAGAAAAAAAGAACAGAGTGCTACTCATTTAAAAAAAAAACTATTACAAAACAAAAATTAAAAAATCATCACTGTGCAACTTTCTGGAAATTTTAAAAATATTATTTGCTTGTATATGTGCATCAAAGTAGCTGAATCTAAAGCTAGAAATCACAATCAAGAAGCTAGTAGCCTCCTAAACCCTATATTTTTAGGAGATATTGCTCACAATTCAGTTTAGCAAAACGTGATATGGGTTAGCATCTGTAGAAATCAGAACAGTTAAACAGAGACATCTAATTATGCCTTGGGATCCTATCTTTAATGACCCAGATTTGTAAACTATTTCCTAAAATTAATTTTTATCTGTTCAAGAAAGCATTACTCAGAAAAACACAACACTACTACAGTCCACTGAAGTTAGGCAATATTAATGGTACATGATACAAAAAATCAGAAACAGTTCACCAAAAATGAAAGACATTTTCATCAATTCTCCAAATTTCAGG
>VXAZ01003764.1:319-121901 GCA_013399875.1 Gymnorhina tibicen | reverse complement strand
TATATATATAATATATATATTATATTTTTATAAATAGTACTAACCTTAGGCTGTGAAAACTGCCTTATCTCCTTGAACAGAGAAAGTAGAAACTTTCAGGGTATAATAGGAGGAAAATGATAAATTCCAGTTATGCACAACTTGTCAAAATACTTGATTATAGCTACATAATAAAAAAGGAGTGCATAAAGAGTTGCATAAACAAAATACACATTAAATGAGGGTCTAAGAAAAAAAGTGGGGTTTTTCTCCTGAAACAGTTTTTATTTCTCTCATGCTCTTAGAAAAAAATCAAATATCTCAAGTAACAATATCTCTGTGTACTAAGATTCTGTGTCAAGGGCAAAAGGATGAAAAATATGTGTTTGTATTGTTATAAAACCAGGTAACAGGAACACTGCAGATATCTAGGAAGAAGTTGTTGGGCTCTTGGAACAGGCCTATTACAGTTAGTTTAGAGTAAATAAAACACTTTTGATTCCTATAAATAAAGAACTGTATCATTAGGCTCTCACTCTGTGGTTCAGTTTCTCTGTGTGGGATTGCTAACTTGTTCTGGTTTTTTTCCTGTAATCATTTTATATATTTCTTGGAAAAAAGGTTTGGAACAAAGTTACTCATACTGATATAATTTTCTCCAAAGTCTAGAAGGATTTCTGTATGAAGTATTTGCAAATTCATCTAAACAAACAGTCTTGAGATGCCATAGGAAGGCAGAATATCAAGTATCTTCAATTGAAGCTAAGCGGGAAAACATGCATTTAGTACAGACAGCATATTTAAATAATTTACTGCCTCAGTGACAGATCACATCAAAATTTTGCAGTGTGAATGTTTAAATACACTCTTCACTATTATCAAATACCCAGCAAGGCCAAATGAATGTTCTTCTGTTACCATTCATGCCTACCCAGTGCTCCTTTCCCCTCTGATCAATTTCGGAAACTACTAATGCATTCCTTACTCCACTGCCTGTAAGAATTTTCCAGAAGGACCACTGTCACTTAATCACTGGTGAAAAGAAGTAAGCCCTTTCATCAAGCAATCAACCTTGCCGAAAATGAAGAAAAAGAGGGAAGCTCTTGATTTTCAAGTAGTGCAATGTCCTTTTCATGTATTTTTATTGCTTTCTTTTCATGAACAAACCGCATTTTGAGAAAAGGTCTTTTTCTTGTTTAACTCTCTTTTTCTCCCAACAGTTGTGGGAGAATTGTGTCAATTCTATTCTCTTGTGGACAAGGAGTTCAATAACAGATTCATTACTCTTGTTGCTTTCTTATCCTATTTTTTGTATCATACAAAAAATATTTCTTCCAGTTGAGAGGGTATATCCTCAAATCAGTTTCCCCTGTAGCTGTAAACCAGTTTCTTTCCAAGAAGGATACTGCTGTAGATTCAACATAATAAGAGAAGTGAAAGATTTTCAAAGTAGAACAAAATCAGAGGCAACAGGCATAAATTAAACTACAGGACGTTCCCTCCAAACATTATGAAACTTTTACGGCGAGGGTGACTGAGCACAGGCTGTTCTGTGGAGTCTCTATGCTTGTAAATCTTCAAAAGCCATCAGGACATAATCTGGGCAACCTGCTCTAGCTGGCACTGCCTGAGCAGGGGGATTGGACTTGGTGGCCTGCAGAAGTCCCTTCCAGCTTCAACCGTTCTGTGATTCTGTGATTAAATGAGCAACTGAAAAAATAAAAGACATTTTTGTAAAAAAGTGGGTGCCTCAAATGGCCATGCTGTCATGTTTGCAATTCTGTAATAGTACTTGTCCCTGCCAGAAGGGATCAAAGGATATTACACTGTCCCCGTCAGGACTCTGCAGAAGAGCTTGTTTCATACATATTATCATGGATGTTATGATGAAAACAAGAAATACAAATCACTAAATTTAAATGTTTAAAATTTCACTATTAAAAAAAACAACAGCTTTGTTTTCCTACTGTCTTAGGACATACGATCAGAACACAAAGGAATAGCTCAAGTTTTTGTCAAAAAAATTATCAACTTCACTTTTAAGTGGATTAGTATTGGTTTTGCCTGAGATGCCCATAGCTCCAAAACCTAGAAACACTTTTCTTTAACAAAATCTTTATTATCAACTGGAACTTGCTTAGATCAAGCTGAAATGTGAAAATTGGGAGTCCCATCCAGGAAAAAATTCTATTATCCCTGTTTGGTTTTGAGAGTTCTTCAGAAATTTTACAAATACATCAGATATCACTGCAGAATAAAATAAAAATAAAGTTATCTGTAAGTACCAAAGCAAATAAAGTCTGTTTCCTTAATCTTTTGTGTCTTTGTGCGGTTGACGTGACTGTTGAACTTTCTGGCACCCAATGGTGCAGACTGAGCTCACACTATATTAAAAAAAATATAAATGCTAAAGTTTAAAAAATCTTAATCTGTCTTTGCCAAAAAAACCTGGGTAGAATTCCTGGTGTCTGATAAAGTGGGAAAACTGAATGAAAGCTTTTCAAGAATTAAGGCATTCACTTTGTCTATTCTCCATATAAATCCTCTGGTGTTTAATAAGAAATGTGCTCAAACTGCATGTTGTGGGGTTTTTTGTTTGTTTGTTTCTTTGTTTGTTTGTTTAAAGACAGTGTTAATAGGCTTTTCTATAAAGTTGCCCATTTTTGCATAGTTTATACTTAATAAATTTAATAAATCGCTACCTCCCTATCAGATTTAGCTGGCAGTGGTCAGTGATTTCAGAAGTTAATAGGTGGCTGTTGGTAATACACACCTATTTCCTAAGGAACGCATTCTGAAATGTCTGACTGTTTTTGGTGGTAATTCTAATTTGCAGCAGAAATGCATGCTATTGCTAAGATAAACTAGCTTAACTGAGGGCAAGAGTGAGCAGATAGAGACAGGCTTTATCTCAGAACCTCAGAGATTGCAGGAGAAAGGAAAGTTCTCAGCCTTGCCCCAGTTTTGTACCAGGAAGAATGCTTTCTTTCCAACAAAGCAAAAGGAAAAATACAACACACAACTTCAATCATCTTCAGTCCTGAAAGCAGCAGAAAGAGCAGTAGAAAGAATGAAGTTTCCCTCTTTCTTTTGTGAAACTGTTCTTCCCTTCACACATGATAGCTGGGTTGTATTTACATGGCACAGATAGACTACACTTTTGCACTCTTCCCTAAACTAAGAACAGAGGCAACTGATAAACATCTCTTTTAGCTTCAATAGTTACTTAGTTTTTAATGCTTTGTTCCCAGGTCAAGCGATGTTTGAACCAGCCTTTGGGTTAGCAGCACACTCCTTATCACTGGACTCTCATGCCCTGCTAACGACAATGGAGAAATGTGAAATTCTTGTCTGAATGGATACTCTTGATGGATTATTCCCAGTAAATATGTGCTGAATCAGACCCTTACTCTACAAAATGTACAGATCATCTCCTCCATCTCTTGTAAAATTACATACTTCTCTGTGACAGTGCTGAGGAAGTGAATAATCCTTTTGCCTACAAGTTATAAGACGGTGGAGAAACTCTGGTTTTAGTTAGGTAATTCTAAAAGAACTTTTGTCATAAATATTTTTATAATCGCCTTTGTTTCAGTATGACTGCTTATAAATACATTCAAAATATTATTCTAGTAGTACTCAAGAGACCTACTCAGGATTAGATGGCACAAATACATAAAAACTCTGAGTCTTCTCCCCTAGTATTTTTTCTGTTCATGTTCTTCTGATATGGATAAATAGGAAGTTTCTCCCCTTCTAGGCCTGCAAATGACCAGTATCATTTTTCTTCTCATTTTGCTTTTTGTCAAACCACAGGACAGTATAAAAGGCAAAGAACATAATAAGTAAAAATCAAAACAGAAATTAAAATAAAAATAATAATAATATGATTTAAAATATAAAACACAAAACTGAACTATGGAAGTAATCCAAAATGGTTTTCTTAAAGAAGGGGAAAAAAATGAGTAACAGTTTTTAGTCCCGGTAACAAAATTCATGGGTGGACTTCAACATTTCTCATGATTGCATTTTAAAATCAAAATAAAATGTCCTGAGATCTGGGGGCCAACACCACTCTTCTCCTGAAGGATTAGAACATCAGCAGCTGATTGGAGCAGAGCTCCTCTACATGTTACTGGTGAAATCAGTCCACCCAACGGAAATAATGTCTTTCAAATTTTTTCAGGGGAGTGTATCAGACATCAGTTAAACTGCAGATACTGGAAAATAAGATACATACAACTTTTAAACTTTATTATGTGTCTTTTAAATTTTACAGACTGCAGTTCATCTTCAAACAAAAATGCACTACTTCCAATTGTTTTTTGAGGTAAGAGACTGAATAACATGAAAGAGGAAAGTGATTGTTTGAAATCAGCTATTGCATAAACTTGTAAATACTTTTTAACAGTATTTAACTTTTTAAAGACAGTGAAAAAACATATTAAGAAGATGCACAATGGGATGGGTGAGCTACATTCTTCTTGCAAGAAGCCAATTTAAAAACTTCCAGTGAGGGCAACACAAACTCATGGCATCCTTTTAATTGCAAAGGAAGCTTATTCAGTTTGTGAAGATCAGATAAATCAGCAGTGCATGTCCAAAAGTAAGAGGAAGTGGAAGTTCCAGGGAAAACACATTGATCCCTTCATTTCAACCTGCTTAGTCTCTACTGGGGACCAGTGAAATAAAGACTTATGCTAGGGATTCTTAGAAGAAGTATGTCTTGGGTTTGCATGTCCAGGTTTTGGTAGCAGGGGGGCCAGAGGGGTGGGTTCTGTGAGAAGCTGCCAGAAGCTTCCTCCATGTCTGTCTGAAAGATCTGGTGCCAGGCAACTCCAGGACCAACCCACCACTGGCCAAGTCCAAGTCTGTCAGCGACAGCAGCAATGCCTCTGGGATAATGTATTTGAGAGGAAAAATGTTATTGTGCAGAAGCAAATTGTGGCCAGAAAAGAGTGGAGTGACGATATGTGAGAGGAACAGCTCTGCAGACACCCAGGTCAGTGCAGAAAGAGGGGCAGGAGGTGCTCCAGGCACCAGAGCTGAGGTTCCCGTGCAGCCCGTGGTGCAGACCGTGGTGAGGCAGCTGTGCCCCTGCAGCCCATGGAGGTCCCTGGGGATGCAGAGATCCACCTGCAGCCCCTGGAGCAGACCCACACCAGAGCAGGTGGATGCCTGAGAGGAGGCTGTGACCCCATTAGAAGCCTATGCTGGAGCAGGGTCCTGGCAGGACCCATGGCCCTGTGGGGGACACACACTGGAGCAGGCTGTACCTGAAGGGCTGCACCCCGTGGAAGCAACCCATGCTGGAGCAGTTTGTGAAGAACTGCAGTCAGTGGGAAGGGCTCACATTGGGGAAGTTCACAGAGATCTGTCTCCCATGGGAGAGACCCCATGATGGAGCAGGGGAAAGAGTCCTCTCTTGAGGAAGAAGCAGTGACAGAAACAATGCATGAGGAACTAATCACAACCTCCATTCCCCACTCCCCTGCAATGCTGGATGGGAAGAGGTAGAGAAAACTGGGAAAAAAGTTAAGCACAGGAAGTAGGGGACAAGGTGGGAGGGTGATTTTAAGATTTTAAGATTTGGGTTTTAATTCTCATTATCCTACTTTGATCTGATTGTTAATGAACTCAACTAATTTTCCCAAGTCGAGTCCGTTTTGCCTGTGATGGTAACCAGTGAGTTATCTCTTCCTGGCTTTATCTCAACGCATGAGCCTTTTGCTATTTTTTATCTCCCTGTCTAGTTGAGAGGAGGAGTGACAGAGCAGGTTTGGTGGGCACTGTTGTTCAGCAGCATATACATCAATCTTGTTGTACCTGCTAGAGGCAAGTCCCCCATGTGAGGAGTTAAAAAATACCTAATATAGTTATGATAAACATATTCTTTGATTGTTTTGGAAGTCATTGTGGTAGATAATTAAATTCAATGAAGAATATAGCAGCTGATTGAAAAAGAATAAGATTAGCTATAAAACAAGAAGAGATGCTCAACTTGGTCAGACTCCAGAATGAGACAATGAATTTTCCAAAATGAAAAATGTTATAAACTGGAAAATAATCATTAAATAAATCATAAAACTTTTCAACAAGAAAATAACAGCAGTTAAAGCCCCAGCTCCAATGAATTCTTGTGCAAAAGTCCCCCTGACTGCAACAAACCCAAATTTCACTGAAGAGTCACTCCATAGAGCTGTCAGGAGTGATAAAAAGAGGTTGTAAAATTACCATGGTGGTTGTGTTTTCTTTTTTTGATTTTCTTAAGTGGCCTCACCAGTGCCCAGTACAGGGGGACGATCCTTGCCCTGGCCCTGCTNTTGGTGGGCACTGTTGTTCAGCAGCATATACATCAATCTTGTTGTACCTGCTAGAGGCAAGTCCCCCATGTGAGGAGTTAAAAAATACCTAATATAGTTATGATAAACATATTCTTTGATTGTTTTGGAAGTCATTGTGGTAGATAATTAAATTCAATGAAGAATATAGCAGCTGATTGAAAAAGAATAAGATTAGCTATAAAACAAGAAGAGATGCTCAACTTGGTCAGACTCCAGAATGAGACAATGAATTTTCCAAAATGAAAAATGTTATAAACTGGAAAATAATCATTAAATAAATCATAAAACTTTTCAACAAGAAAATAACAGCAGTTAAAGCCCCAGCTCCAATGAATTCTTGTGCAAAAGTCCCCCTGACTGCAACAAACCCAAATTTCACTGAAGAGTCACTCCATAGAGCTGTCAGGAGTGATAAAAAGAGGTTGTAAAATTACCATGGTGGTTGTGTTTTCTTTTTTTGATTTTCTTAAGTGGCCTCACCAGTGCCCAGTACAGGGGGACGATCCTTGCCCTGGCCCTGCTGGCCACACCATTGCTGATCCAGGATGCCAGGATGCCATTGGCCTTCTTGGCCACCTGGGCACACCCTGGCTCATGTTCAGCTGCTGTCACCAGCACTCCCATGTTCTTTTCCACTGGGCAGCTTTCCAGACACTCTGCTCCAGCCTGTGGAGCTGCCTGGGGTTGTGACCCAAGAGCAGGACCCACCACTTGGCCTTGTTGAACCTCATACTCTTGGTCTCAGCCCATCTATCTCACCTCTCCGAACCTCTGTGTAAAGCCTTCCAATACTACCACCCAACTTGGTGTCGTCCACAAACTTACTGAGGGTATACTCAATCCCCTAATTCCAATCATCAGTAAAGAACAGGATTGGGCCCAATTCTGAGTCCTGGAAAACACCGCTAGTGACCAGAATCAATTAAAAATTGATTATTTTAAAAGGAATGTGTACTCATTAGAAGCAAACACATAGCAAGCTAGTACAAGTAGGTGTACTTTCTGCCATAAGAAATACTATATCAGGCTTTGACTATTAGGTAAGCTCTCTTAACCTTTGTGACACAACTATTGTAGGACTCTAGATTGCTTCTTAATGGGTTTCGCAACCTGTTTTAACCTTAAATACGGAAGAGTGTTCTGATTTGAATTCCATTTGGTCCAGTGTAAAGGTCACTCTTTTTTTAAGGCAAGGAGACTGTTTTGTACTCAAGGGTATAGTTTTAACATCTTATCCTCTAAAACACAGTACATCTCTGCAAAGGAAAGCATAAAAAAATTAAATGGCTACATCTTAGCCAATGGGTAGACATCAGATTTTAATAGCAGCACAGTGATTTACTGTAGGTGAGGATGTGGCCTGTAGCTTACATTTGTTTTTACAAATGAATTCAAACTCGTGAGTAAGAAGATAAATCTGTAAAGTTAGTCAAGCAAACAGGACAAGCCATGTGTTCTGGTGAGACTGGACAAGTGGTCAAGGTAATGAAATGTGAAAGGCAAAAATGAGTGTTTTACATATTCTACAAAGTTATCTCATAATAGCACAAACCTTAAAACAGTTCATTGCCAACACAGCATTTGTTTCTCAAAGAGAAAGAACAGTCCCTGAGCTTGGTTGAGTGCTGATGAGTGCTTGCCAGGCACAGGAAGCTGGTGAACTGCAGCTTGGGCCACCCTGGTGTGTCTAACACATATAGTCACAGGATGAGGCTGTGCTGGTGTCCTGCATGCTGCAGCGCTCACGGCAGGAAGGTATGTGCTGTGTACAAAATCAGACAATCTGATTTCCTCCTCTGGTCTGGTTCAGTGAAGTCAGACCACATGCACCTTTCAGTTATCAGAGCTGTGCATTTTTTACCTCCGGCCAGAGATGCTTCATGGATTCATAGAATCATAGAGTAGTTTGAGTTGGAAGGGACCTCTTAAAAGTTGTCTAGTCTAAACCCCTTGCAATGAACAGACATCTTCAACTAGATCAGGTTGTTTAGAGCCCTGTCCAACCAGAATTATTCCTACAGAAATTCTGTCCTGTAAAACTCTGAGGACAACTCAACTTCTTCTCATATTCAGATGATCTTTGTTCTGACTGTGGATAGGGAAAGACCTAAGTAGCTTAAAGTCTTTGTGCTTTTCCTTGTGGATGAGGAGAAATGAACCTTCAATCTCTCCCATCCCTTCAAGCTGAAGGAGAAAAATATCAGAGCACAGTCTAAAGGAATATGTATAGATAAAGAGTAGGAGAAGCATATAAAAAAGAAAAGAAGACAGATTCAACTGACCAAAGAACTCTAATGTCACTACATGTCGCAGATTACAAATCTGAATTGGCACAAGCCTGCTTTTGAGAACACTGCTAAAATTTAACAAATAGCATGTATATACAGATCTAACATGTCTTTTATCAATCCACAGAGAGCTCCACAACTACTCTTGCCATCTACCTCCATGTGCTAGCAAAGAAGTTTTTAGATTTAATAGAAAGCCAGAAGAATGACTGGCAGAATATGACAGTCATTAGAAAACAAATGGAAGGAAAAAGACTCAGATTAATTTCTTTCTATTCCAAAGAGAACCCTGTCCAAAGATGGAAATGACAATCCCTTTCTCAAGTGCTGCATGTAGCTTGCTCAGTAAATACATAAGGAGACAGCCCAAAGGAAGCTCAGCTTGCTGCTGCAGACTAATGAAATGCTTTGAACTACAGGCAATATGCACATGCAAATTACACACTGTAATACATATTTGAGCTGCTCCACACAGTAGAAGCCAATTATACTTGGCAAGCATCCTCATCATGCCTTCCAGCTTCCCATCCTTAACATGTGGAATATTGTCACATGAGAAGAACCCAGCCAAAATTTCTATAATTCTTTACAGAAGAAGATCAAATGGAAAAAATATTCAATGTTTTGGAGTAAGATGTCAAATAAGAGTAGCATTCATCTGCTCACAGATGTTATCAGTATAGCTCTTTCCAAGCAAGAGTAATAGTTAAAAATTCAGTTTAGATAAACTTATGGTGCCTATCTAATGACTTTTTGTTATACTATAGAGAAATAAGTGGGGCAATGGGATTACAATGAATTAAAATACATGAAAAAATCAAATAAATATAATTCTTTTTATGGACTTGTACATTTCTACAGAAGTTTGGTCACTAGTTAGTTTGAGCTGGATTAATTATACATACTACAGAAAAGCTAAAGAAGTTAAAAACCGAACTTCAAGTATCTACTGATACTTACTGCAGAACATTGCATTAAGACACAGTCTATCACCTAAAGTATCCGTATTCCAAGGGGGAAAGTTACAAAGTCTGTACCACATACCTTGCTCATCCATAACTGTGACTGGAAGGCAGATCTCTGAAATTCAGCTCAGGATTCCACCTAGGAATCACACTTATCCAGAAGTAATGTGATTAAAAAGGGTTCACAGGCACTCTGTTACCTTCAAAATCTTCTATTTTTTCTTCACAAAACACGAGTCATTTTGGCACACAGTTTGACTTGCACCACCAGTTACACAAGAATAATTTTGGGGCAAAATGTGACTTTCAGCTCAAGTTAATATAGTAGTGATGGCAAGTTCCCAGAGACAACAAAAGACATATCTAATTCAAGTGTTCCATAACACTGCACCACCAAGGGCTGAGATACTTGAATGACAGTCTTCAGTGTACCCAAAAGAGCAAAATGTTGTGCTTGGGAAGGGAGCAAGTGTTCTATTTATATCTGCTGCAATAAATAAAAATATAGGAAGTTTCCGATAGTCTGCTAGGGAAGCAAAATAAAAAAAAATAAGATCTGCTTACTTATCATACAAAAAACTTTACTGTTAGCGAAACAGTTAGGTGGAGGAGGGAATTCATGATGGAAGAGAATGTGAGAAGAAATGCAATCTCCCTAGCATTTAGCAGGAATACGATATACTTGTGGGTGGCTGTGTGCTAACAAAGGTCACAATTTGTTGGTACAAATACAATTAGTGGCTTACAATACAGTCATCGGCCATGAGTCCTGCGTCACATCTGAAAAAAAAGCAAAGTTTGGGCAAAGCAAAAAAACCACATTGTTGCCACGTCGTTTAACATGATAAGGAGGGCTCTGCAATTAGCTCTGTCAGAAAATGAAACAGTATTACTAAGAAGGAAAGGACATCAGATGATAAGCTTTTAATCAACATCATCAACACAACAGCAGTTCTGAGATGCTTGGGCTATGCAACTACAATGTGACACAGGAGGAATATCCTGAAGGAAGTGTGTTGCTAAGGGAATCTTTCTCTCTGTTGTTCCATGGAGAAATTTGGAGTGCAAGAAAACACATAGTTCTGTAATGTTCCTTTTTAGTTCTAAATTATCATTCCACAAGAAATAGATTAAACTTATTTCAGCAAAATTCCTAATGTTTGCTTCACTTTGTTTTACATTTAAATATAAAATGGTATTTTATAATACATCGCTTAAGCAGGTATGAACTTTTGGATGGGGGTAAGAGCACACTGTACTCAACAGTGAAGGACAAGGCCAAAACAAAAGTGTTTCTTGGAACCAGGGATTGTATTCACCTAATCCATCACAAATGAAGCTCCTACCTACTGAAACTGGTCCTGGATTACATAACTGGAGATAGAAACTTTTATCATCCTACAGTAAATTCCCAAATGATTCAGTTCTATCACGTAGCTCAAGCACATCCCATGGGATTAGTAGCTCATATTTGAAATGGTTTTGGAAATTTACAGACAACAGGTACCCAAAAGGAAAAGGTTGTCATGGTGAGCTCAGTACCACTGTATCTGACATCATTACTGCCACAGATGAGTGCAGCAATGGGGTATGTCCTTAGATCCTCACACTTGGTGGTGTCCTGAAAAAGACTAAGGTTAATTTTCCCTTCACTCATATTTTCTCTCCTACCTTAAGATAAATAAGAGCAGTTTTGGCTTATTCATCATTCAAAATAATTCAGATTACTTCTGTTTACTATTTTAGATGCAAATAATTCAGCTAGTATCTTTAACAACTCTAAGTTGCTCCCAAAATTCAGCACTGAGTTTAGAATTTTCTTACTTTCTTTTCTTTCTGCTTTTTACATTGCCATGGGTTGATACTTCCTACATATAGACTACAAAGGATTTCACTGCAGTACTCTACTTGATACATACCCATTGAGAAGCACTTCACAATCTGCCCAGATTAGCATTTTTAATCACTGTAAATACACTGGTATAAGAGCACTGTATTAAAGTCTCTACTGTGCATAAACATTCAGAACCACTCACCCAAATTCATGACATTCACAGCAACAAAGTGCATGAAGCCAGTCAGTGGTGAGATGCCAAGGAGAAACAAATCTGTGTTCCACACTATCATTTAAAATTTGAGACCAGAAAGTTGTTTATCACTGTGCATCTGCACACATAAATTCAGGCTGCCCTGACATGTCTGTCTAAATCAGAGTCACAGAAGCACAGAATAAGCTGAGCTGGAAAGGATCATCGAGTCCTACTGCTGGCCCTGCACAGCACCATCCCCAAAAATCCCACCATGTGCCCAAGAGCATTGTCTATCTAAGCCTCCTTTACTTAAACGTTAATTACAAATCTCCATGAAAGCCCATGAATAGTGTATAGCTGAGTTTAACATTAATTTCCCCTTTGCCTCAATTATAAATATCCTTTAAAAAGGATTTTAACTTCCACTATTTAACCTTTATCTTTTTTTATGAAAGACTGAAATACAAATTCTCACCAAAGAAGTACAAACTATTTTTCAAGTTCCTTCACTCCAGCCAGGTGATGTTCAAATTAAGGTTTTCACAGATTTTTTTTTTTAATTTTTTAGTCAGACTATAATTAAACAAAGATAAAATATACAACAAATATACTTTTCTGACTCCTTGTGGTACCTCCTTCATTGTGTGAAAGATTCATAACAGAGCAGTGCATCCTGCAATATAATTAAAATTTAAAATCCCAAAACAACTATTACAACACTAATGAGGTAAATAATAATGTCAGCCAACATCCTCTGGTAAGAAGGTTGAAAGAGTAAGGGATAATAGATGTCAGTAGACTTCAAAGAAAATGACAAGTTCAAATGTAAACAAATGTAAAGCACTACTAATAAAATTTAAATTAGTGCTTTGCGGTGATGTCATCTTGCAGTCTGATGTCAGGCCCGAAGAAAACAAGGTACAGGCAGAAAAGTGAGGCATATTTGTCCAAAGTCCACAAGAAATGGCTGTGTCTTCCAAATAAAATAAAATAAAAAGCAGTAGCCAGGGCAGGATGCTTATTACTTTTCTTAAGCTATTACTGTGTAAGTGGCAATGTATTCATTTTTTTCTTCTTCTTTGTCTGTTGGAACTCACTGACACAAAAGGGATATTTTTGGTACAGTTAATGTAGCTCCATGCACATAATGTCAACGAAACAAAAGGATGTTACTGATTTTTTGGTTTCTTTCCAGTTGTGTTTTTGATGTTCAGATAAAGTACCTATGAAAAGTAGTTTATTCTTTTATCACCAAGTTAAATGCAAGTGTGACCTTTAAAAAATGCTCTATAACAACCTTCATGGATGCATAATGGTTTTTTATTGTTGAACATTTCCTGAGCTATTTCATTATTTCACTGAATATACTTACAAAACCTGTATACTTTGTTTTTATTTCATACCCCATTTTGCTATTATTTCTCTTACTGGAAATTACGAAAAATACATAAGGATTTACAAGGAATTCCTGTATTTAAGTATCAGAAGTCACAAATAAACATTAAACATGCAGTTTTATTCTTAGAGTTTCCTTGAATTCGAAGTCAGAACCATTTAATAACAGCACAGCCCTATCCATTATTATCTTTAAACAAAGTCACCAAGGAACTTTAAATTGTACACCTGGCTAACCATGAGGCATGGCCTTTCTAATTTTTCTCAAAATATTGCCAAAAAGACCCTAGATTTTATTGTTTATATTGATTAAGTGTAACTTACTTTATGCTTTAAAGCCTATTGCTTTTTCTTCTCATGTTGTTAGCATTGATTTGCAGAACCTAATAGTTCAGGCTTGCACAGGCAAATCTAGAAAATAAATAGTTCCTCTTATGAGCTATTACATGTGTTAACCTGATCAGTAGGAGAGCTGTAAACATCAATGCAATTCCAGTAAAAGTAACAAAAGCATCATTAAGGTGAAACATGTTTACAAGAAACATGTTTATAAGATACTTCTTAGAAAAAATTTCAGGGCTTGAGTAAGAATATACCCAGCAGGTGCTTCGTGGCAGCTAGATCTGGCAATTGGCATGACCCAAGTCATAACTTCCACCAAGAAAACAGATAACAAAATAGTTTTAAAACTTTGTGTGAACATGAATATAGACCTGATCTCCCTAACTTGCTCAGTCTCTATATGTTCATGTTATTCATGAGACCCCTCTTATGGCTACTTCTTTTCCGGTATGCCAAAAATTAGCTATTTGCATTAGAGTTTTCAAGCTGTCTTCTGATCTCCTTCCTGACTCAGGCCTGAGACATTACTTTTCTGGTCCCTTTGCTTTTGAACTGTGACATTTGCAGTTCTGCAGCAGTTTCACACATGCGGGATGTTGTCTGTATGTTAGCAAAGCTACCCCATTCACATTGAAATTATGCCCCTATGTTCCCATTGCTGTGATGCATCTAAAACTGCTAAAAATGAAGACTGATGCTCTTTTGGATCAACTGCTTCTCATGCCAAATAATGCCATCAAAGTGATTTTTTCCATCATAATTCCATCATTCCTTTCTTCTGAACCTAACCGTCTATAGCCTTTACATTCTAATAGTAATACATTCTAATAGTAATAAAAAGCTCTTTGAGACACGGACCAGCAGCTACAGCTTATCAGTACAAGCCCTAGCCTAGGCCTGGAGCTCTTTACTGGTACAGCAGTACTGACAATGAGAAATGAGGCTTCTCTTTCTTGTTATTAAATCAGTGGTGCCAACAGAATACAACATCAGAGTGTGGACTCAAAACATCTTCAGAAATACTGAAAAATCCCATTTTAAAAAGTTGATTATTTGCAACTAGTAAATTCTTCCAATACTAAAATATTTACTGTTTTCAGACTTTATCTGGAACAAGTTAGTCCTGACCGTGTAAATTATAATCAGGTAACAAAAATATGGCAGCCTAATATCTTTAGTATCTTGATGTTTTCACACAGAAGGTCCAGCTAACTTCATTGCCTCTGTTACTGCCTTCTTACCTTTGATTGTGCAGCAGAAGATAAATATTAAACAGCCAGATTTAAAACTAAATCTTCTAGGATGCTCATGTTATGTGTTAACCCTGTTATAGATTTAAAAATCTGCACAGGAAAGAACTGGTGGGGGGCAAAATGTATGGAAATCATATAGGTGCTCATTATTTTCCAAAGTTGACTATATCAACAATATTCTTTTACAGGATTTTTTTTTTAAATAAATGTGTAAGTGTTAATCCTTTAAGAAAAACTAGGAGTGTTTTTCTAAGAGCCTGATTCTGAAAGGTAGCAAAACATTATTGTGTTGTTGTCTTTCAAAACATCATTGACATCACAGGTGTTGCAGCATGAGACTATCCAGGATGCTTGCAAGAGGCACCAGTTGCAAGAAATCTCCCATGCAAACTCCCCTGAAGGTGACTGTGCCATAGGCACTGTGCAGGATGGCAACCCCTTCACGCAGCAGCCCACGTTGGAGCCAGTGCACTGTCAAAGAACACGAGAAAGGACTGGTATTTGTAATATACACTAATGCTGTCTGACTAGTCCTGGGAAACACAATCAGACCTCTGCTTCTATGACTCATGCCTTTATTACAGTATGTATTTTCTAGCTAAATTGATAAGGCTGTATTATACATACTATTTGTGTATTAATAATGTAAATTTTACTACATGAAGTGATACAAACGCAACCACTTCCATTCCTTGTAGCTCTTATACCTTTATGATATTTATAAAAATATAGTCCTGCATTATGATATTTTGAGCAAATATATCAGAAATATGAAAGATAAAAACTAATAATGAATATTTATAATAATAACAACTACTAGATAAATAAACTAACTAATTATAACTTAGCTGTCTAATTCAATAATTCACATGGTAAATGTTACAATTCAAGGTAGAGTCACTCAACCTTTTTCAAGGACAGCTCGATTACAATAAAGCTACTGTAACAATTAATGTACATTGAAATAGTTCTGATACAATCTAAGGATTTTATATGGTAAATGAAATCAGGTCACACACCAAATAAAAGACTACAGGTAATACCACTTGCCTTGTCCTTAGTCGAGTTACTTCATGGAAAACCGTATCTATAAGCAGGAAATTTGTCATTAAAGGGATTTGGAAAATCCCGTTGGAGAAATACGGAAAGTATCACTGTAAATTCTTTCTCTCTTTCTGTCTTTCTCTCTCTCTTTTTTTAAATTCCTAACTCTCTTATTTCCAAGATATTTTATGGATTATCGAGCAAATAAGTGTGATATTAATACACAGTATCAGATACATGATGTATAGCCTTAGGCTGAAGAAAACTATAAAAGTAACTAGGAAAATTAAATAGGAGCTAAGCAAACTGAGTGTGTTTTACAATGGTTGATGTGTACTCAGCAAACAGGGGCATTCTCATTTCAGGGCAACCACTGTGGTCTGGGAAATTAGTTTAAAAGTGTTTCATTTAAGTGAATTCATGTCCACATCCATAAGGCTATGAGAAGCTAGCCAATTTAAGCAGCATTCAGTTATAATCCAGTTACAGAGTGCCACAGTTAGACAGGAACAAACTGTTTCTTTCAGCTACATTTTCAAGACTATCTCATAAAGTATCTACTTTTAAATCTGAAAATGGGAACTGTTTCACATTGCTAGCAGGGGGATTTTCAGAGATCACAGTGACATGTCCAAAGTCAACAGAAGGAAAGGCACACAGAGTTAAAAGAGCCTCTAAGCAGATTGCTGACTCCTAGATGTAGGAGGAAAGGAGGTTTTTTGATCATGTGTTAATGTTCTAAACAAGGGAAATTTGCCTCTTTCCTGATACTGTTGCTGTGTAACATCCTAATTAATGGCTCTAGGGTGGACTTGAAGAACAGAATTCTCACTCACTGCACAGCATCCCAAGATCTTTAGAAATGTACAGCTATCCCCACATGTGCCTTATGTGCAGTGTATTAACTAAAGCCGAAACCAGAGAAAGTGTCATCCTACTGATGCTGTCTCATTTGAAGCCTATTTTTAAGCATGTATTAAGGAGTAGGGACACTAGAAATATCCAACATCAAAAAAAGGAATAAAGCCATCAGATTAAATGGAACAACTAAAAATTTGGTGGGGTTGAATCAGAGATGCTGAGATTTACTTGCAGATTGAAAAGCACATCTGATTTTGATTTGACACTTTATAGAGAAATTGCTGATGATTTTTATGACTTTATAGGGATATTGAGGAATTACAGAATATTCAATAGTTAAGACTCAAGTAAATACAAAATTATTTCTACATTGTATGAAAGTGCATCAGTTACTACCACAGTGTATTTTTAAGGTGATTCCAGTTAAGAGACTTTGCTTTCTTCCACACCTGAAACTCAAATTTACAGAAGCATCCAAACCTCTCCCTCACAGATCCAACTAACTATGAAAGGCTAAGAGAATAAGGAATTGCGATTGTTCAGCCTGGAGAAGAGAAGGCTTCAGAGTGACCTCACTGTGGCTTTTGTTTATGCAAAGGCAGCTTACAAGAGAGCTGGAGAGGGGCATTTTATATGGGCAAGCATGGCTTTAAACAGAAAGGAGAGAGATTCACATGAGACGTTAGAAAGAAATTCTTTCCTGTGAGGGTGGTGAAGCACTGGAACAGGTTGCCCAGGGAAGTGGATGCCCCATTCCTCGAAGTGTTCAAGGCCAGGCTGGATGAGGCTTTAAGCAGCCTGGTCTAGTCGGAGGTGTCCCTGCTCATGGCAAGGGGTTTGGAAGAAGATGATTTTTAAGGTGCCTTTCCAGCCAAACCGCTCCATGGTTCTACGAAAAACAGTCCACCGACATGACCACACAGATTGCAAAAACGTAAGAACTTGGCTCCAACGGCGGGCCGTGTCGGTGACACATCTCTGGCTGTGTGTGCCCTATCTGGAATGTCACCGGGCACCGCCCGCGTCAGGAGGGGCGGAGAAGCGGGACAGACGCTCCGAGCGCACCTTGCCCGCTCCGCAGCCCCCGCTCCCGCTGGCGTCAGTACCATCGCTTGTCGCGCCGCCGGCCGCCACGGCCCCCAGGACATGTCCTCCGGCCGGCCTCGCCCCGTCCAGCCCTGTCCCAGCCCCCGGCAGCGCCGGGCGCAGGACCAGCCGCGTTTCCCTCACACGGGCGCCCGGCCCGGAACCGGCTCTCGTCCCCGCGGATCGGCGGAGCGTGTGCCGGGCGAGCACGGGCTGAGCAGGCGGCGGGCCGCGGAACCTCCGGGCAGCCGGCACCACGGGGAGCTCAGTCGAGAGCCAGGGAAAAGTTGTTTTCCTAAAGGCATTGAAAGTTTGAAAAATGTGGCTTGCAGCCGAAGTGTCTAAAACATTCACCCTGACGGGCCGAGTCTCTCCCATTCCATGGCAGTTTCGTGCCACACCTAGCATTTGTTTTCCATGGCATCCCATCTAACTACATCAGCAGAAGGATGAGAAGCACCTGGCATCGTATGGTTATTCTGGCACCAGAGGTGGCGGGGTTTGACAACTGACATTCCTTTGGGAGTATTTTAGCTATATGGATTCAATGCTTGTGTGTTCCACATGATGCTGGGAAAAGTGTGGAAAGAACAGGCATTAGAATGCGTGTGGCAGCTGGGAGGTCAAGGCCACTGATATGCAGGCAGGATATTGCATCAAACTGCAGACACTCTGTTGTAGAAAACAAAAGGGAAAAAGACCTGAGAATTTATGAGACAAAACACATTCCAAGTCTGAGCTGGTGGGAAAACTGTGGGAGAGGAGGACAGCGATTAGTTTGTCAGACTGGCTTGGTGATGTCAAGTCTTATGGGAATTACACTGCAATCTGCAGCATCCATATAGTGTGTCAGTCTGGTGTGCACCTCATAACGTGACTCGGCTGATTGCCAGTTAACCTTATCATCTATTACTATAATGTCCCAAAATGTCTGTTCTTACAAGCTTTCCTCTCCTGTCCAAACCTTTACTATGTATCCATACCCTCCTGTGTTGTCTATACTCTCCCAACATATTCTATATATATGCATATGTCCAAAATCCAACAAACTCAATTTTACGAAATTACCCCAATTTATGTCCTTGTCTCTAAAGCAAAATTCCCCTTTGAATGAAATGTATTAGCATCATTTAAGCCCCAGGTTTTTTACACACTAATACTAATTCCTGGATTGTTTCTGATTTTACAGTCAGATACATTTTAGCACAGAGTTTGCAACTGATGTACTGTTACTGTGAACATAATGAATCATTAGCACTCCCACCCACCCAAGAAGTGAGAGCCAAATGTTCAGTCCTAGCAAAAACACTTGAATCTCCATTACTTTTCAGAATAATTACAGCTGTTGGCCCTGTGTATGACTTCAGCCCACAAAGCGGGAAGTGGCACTTTGATGGACTTGCAAAGGCAAGGCATAGCAGACTGGCAGAGCTATAGACATACCTGCTGCTGCTGAGGTTCTTGCATTGTTTCATTGCAATATCTGCACTTCACAATTATTGTTGTTACTTTTGTTTTAAAAAGCTTTTCTTCAAGTGGATGGTAATGCATGGGAAAGGAGATAGAAAAAGCATACAGAAACTATACATGTTCCTTTTCTGTTAAGTAAGCACATCACTCATTTCAGACGCATTTTTTTTCAATTACAGGAAGTGAGTAATTTCAACAGAAGCCAAGAGGGCTCAAAAAGGTTTAATTATAAGAGAAAGGAGTGGAAATCTAGCAGCATTTTCTTAATCTGATAGTTATATATTATTCTTGGTCATGAGGGAAGCTGTGTCTTGCAAGAATGAAGAAAATGTAAGGGAGGAGATAGAAAAACAGAGGCTGTCCTATATCTATGTTATTCAAAATAGTGCTTCTTCTTCAGAAGGTCAGATGCGTTATAAACATGTCCTGCTGCATCAACAGGATTAAGCTACAGTTGGCCTTTGCTTAAAAACGACTGAAAAAACTGTCAAAAATGGTTTGCAGCAAGCAGGCTTAATCCGTTTACAGACAGCTCCCTAAAGCCATGACTAAATTCCTTAATTTTTAAAATTGGCCTGTTGTTGTCGTCACTCTTCCAGACACAGCAATAAAGCTGCACATACAGGCCAGCTTTTTCAATGAAAACAACCACAATAATACCAAGTGGGGAGTTGTGACAGGACTGCTATCATTCATGCCAACTGCGTAGCAAGGTGAAAATCCAGAGAAAGAGAAACGGAAAAATTAAGTCAAGTCTTGGCCAGGCCTGAAAAAGCTTAATCAAATTCTACTCACTGGGATTGTTCCTTCGATCCCTGAGTGGACATTCAAACCAAGAGCAGTAACTGAGAAATGAGTGAAATGAAACCCAGATTTCTACTCATTAAAATATACTTTTAAAATATGGGTAAGCTTCATGCATAATGTTCAATGACAGAATCTTGGAAAACAATTTTGCCTGAATTCTGTTTATATTGAATGCAATAGTTTTAAGATCCAGTGGAACTGTCAGCTCTGAATGTGGAGTTTTATGGCAGAAGTCCACTGCTACTGCCTGTGATGAACTCAAGAGTCTCTGGCTCTGGGAAAAGAATGCATTTGTCTTTGTTCGTGTAAAGATGTCAAAAGAAATTCAAAAGTTATTGGTACTTTTCTGAGTTTAAGCTTACAAAACCCAATTCTGATTGTGTAACTCTTTTAAATGAGATAAGACTTCTATTTGTCTAGGATATAGAATCCATTTAAGATGATCAATATAGCAGTAAAGACTATCAGGAAACAGTCCCTACATCATATAAAGTGCTTTGTCTGTGCACTTACAGGTGTAAATAAAATTTTAAAATTTACTCTTCTTATTAGTATATTTTAAAAAATAGACTTGTAATGATTTTGAGTCTAATATGAAAGTAGTAGAACATTGAACTGGCAGGTAACGACCTATATGAAGTAAATATATACAGTGTTTCAGGATGGGATAACAATATAATAAAAAAAAGAAATTGAAACAATTTTGAAATTAGAAGCCAGGTTATATTTTTTTCCCCAGAATTAGTAGCCAGAGGATATTTATTACCTCAAATGTAATTTTTAGCTGGATATTTCTGATAAATCCACCTAGTAGACTCATGCACAATGACAACCGCTGATCCATGTTCTTTGCCTCAGGAGTAGCCTTGAAATTACATTCCCATTTACAGCTGTGATGGACTACAGTCTGTTGTGCTAACATTTCCACTTCATAGGAGAGCCTGACATTTATTTTCAGCTACACATTTCCAAAGTATTAGTTACACTGAAGCCATGTTTTTGTATTACGGGAGTTTCTGCAATGGCAAGAAGTGAAAATTGAAGCCTTGAAATATGGCCAGATAGAAATAGTGGAATAACATTCTCTTCACGGAGAAAGTCTTTACAGAAGAATACAGTAAGCAGAACCCCTTCCCCCTCCTCCTGCCCCTCTAAAGAACAATTTCTTTTTCCAGCCTCAGCTAACAGAACAGACTGTATGAAGTGAACAAAGTCAAGAACACTATTTTCTGAGTCCTGTTGCTCTGCTAAACAACTTCACAATTAAACAACTCATTAGATGTGGGGAACAATCTTTTCTATGAAACAGCTCATGCTTTAGTTTGCTCTGCTGGTTGCATAGACTAAAGCATTTTTTAATGATCCTGACTGGCATCTGGTAACAGCCCATCCTTCAGCAGCACAACCAGCAACACAGCACAGAGACAAGTTTGAGAACTGCTAGAAGCAATCTTCTGAAAAGGAAAGTGGCTAGTACGGACTTTACATATGTGATAGTTTTATTTAAAGGTATGTTTCTACTCATGCCAGGGATCTGATCACAGCTAAACCAGCTTTAATCTGCTATCCAAGAAGCTGTGAGATGGTGGGCTCTAGCCTGGGGATTTACTAACACTGAGCATTTATTCTGGTGGATGAAAGTTACACTTTACTACTTCATTTCTGTTGGTGTCTGCTCACTTAACAGAATGAGCTGAGGGGTATTTATATGTCTTGTAGTCCTCCTCATTTGCAAGGCTGCCTGTGAATGCACTAGGGAAGCTCTTTGCCTGCACTGAAATATTAACAGTAGCTTCCAAATAACCTTGTCTAAGCACTGCCAGATGAGGAGCTAATCAGTAACTCAGACAGTAAAATGGTAATCTGGTAAAATGGTAATTTCCACCAACTTGCTGAACTCATAAAAAAAGTTACATTAATTACATTCTCTTAGGAGAAAGACAGATTTTTTTAATGGTGTATTTTTGACCAATGGACTTGTTACTTTCAGGCAAAGAACTATAGTTGTTAAGAAAAATGTTATTATATTTTGATTTTATTCTATGGAATTTTAGTCTTTATAATACTTATGTAAACCTTTTTTATTTTGCAAGGGTAATGTGGCCATAGTAGATGTTTTATAATTCAGCTCTGCAGGATTGAGCTGTGATAGGAAATAATGCTTGCAGTACTGGCCTCTCACAGAACCATCAAAGCATACAGTTTTCAAAAACAAATGCATATGAGTAAACCTATGTATACTATGAAGTAGAAATACCTATTTATTTTAACAACCAATCTTCAAAGAAATTCTTGGAAAACAGGTGCAATTTTTATAGCCCTTCTTTTATAGAGAAGACTAATGTCATTTTAGGAGAAAAGAGTTTTCAAAGTAGAACTGACAAGTATTTCAGCACACCAGGTCTTACCACAAACATTTTGCTGAAGCACAAACAAATTTTGAAGCAACATTTATTCCTTTGAGCATCAACTCTGTGTTTCAGTGGGTATGTTTAGATAATAGTATTTGTGGAACAGAATTGTGCCCTTCTTTTCTGGAGGATGTACTGAGGCTACAAGAAGCCTTTTTCTTCCTAGTGTCTTCCCACACCATGTCTTTTCACTGCATCATATCATACAGCCACCTCTGCCTCCTAAGGAAGAAATAACCCAAACACAAAAGGTGATAATAAGCAGAGTTCAAGGGACTATAAATCTGCAAGGAAAGTGGAACTGCACTAGACCAAAGTGTTGTAAAAGACTAATTGGTGCTGCAGTTTCAGATTTTACTCAGCAAAGCAAAACTTGCAGATTTTATCGTGAGAATCGGCAGAAGCAAGGCAATCAGATTTTGGTTTCACAATATCATACGGTGAATAGCTATGGCTGATAGGTAGCATGCTTACATACATTTCCAAGTAGCAGAAGCATGTAAGAATTACATGGTTCAACCACTCGACTGTTGCTTTCCTGTATGAAAGTCATCTGCATAGTGTCTATGTCAGCTGCTTGTTTTTTGAAAGTACCACCTCAAACTGCAAAACCATATATTGCTGTAGGACTAACCCTTCTCTGCCCACATCCTTTATGTCACAATTTTTCAGAACTGGAGATTGAACAAGGAATGATGAGATTCAAACAAACCGATGAGATTGTGATGAGAGTCATGAGATGAAATTTGATGAGATTCAAATTCTCTTTGTCTTCTATCTGATATGCCAAAAATGTTTTGAGATTCACCCCCAAACTCACCAAAAAAATTAAAAAGGAGGAAGCCACTGGAGAATAAATATATTTCTGCATCTGAAATGCTGAAATAGATCACACAGGTCCCTTTTTGGAAAGGAATCAGAAAGGAAACAGAAAGAGCAGAATACAAAACACAGTTTGGGGGTCAGGTTTCATTTGCCATTGCTTGTATTTGCTGATCTCCAATTAAAAAGAACAAACTACACAGAATTCTGGTTTTTCTTTTTCCCTTTAAAAAGCAGGGTTCAAACCTAGTAATAATAATAGCAAAACCAACCACATCTACAATAACGATAACCACAACATTATTAAAGACTCTTCCCCAAACAAATACTGTTTTCTTTCCCATTACTGCCTACTGTCATCTGTTGGAGCTTCCCAAATCTCACTGATAACATTTACTTAGCTCAGCTTTCCAGGTTTTTATACTCTTGTTTGATTTTCTCCTTCATTTCTATGGCACAGACTTCTTCCTAGGCTTTTTATTCTAGTCATCATTGCACTCCTTAAATTAAAGACTAATTAGTCAATAGTTCTTTCAGTATGTGCACTAAGTAAGCTATTAGCATATGACTTAATACTAGGGGAATTTTTAAATGCTTGCTAATCCAGTAGTCACTTCTGTAATACACTCCTGATTTAATTCACTTTTTTTTAGCATAGTAGTAAGTTACCTGGGGGCAAAATTCACTCAGTATAATCCTACCTTGCTCGTTATAATTAGGGAAATAAACCTTTTGTTTTTATCATAGTATCCTATGACTTAGGAGAGACTAACTCAAATTTTTGTCTCTCATCTTTATTTTTTATTTGGCTTAATATTTGTCCAAATTCATATCTAATTTAAAGGTTCAACTATAAATATCAGCCACAGAAATTAACTTAAAATACCATGTGCAGAAGGAAGAATTAATCAGATTGGCAATTTTATGCTAACATTTTAATGTAAATATTTGGGAATTTTTAATATTTCATAACAACTAAAATTTTATGCATGTGACCACAGCTACTTCATTAACTCAGAATATCATCATAATGGGAATAAAATCAGGACTTGCCTAGTACAAAAATAGTTTGCCTCTACTCAGTGTAGACATGAATCTTCTTAACTGTAAGCTGATTAAGAACTATGAAAAAAACACATAAATTTTGCAATTCTATTAACAGAAAGAAACAGTCATAAAGCACTGAAAACCTGTCTGACTACTATGATTTGGGTTTGATTAGGAAATTTTAACATCATACCCTGGCACATTTAACATTTCAAGTGAAAGTTCTCCAGTAAGAACTACTGGCTCTTTCATTGCCTCCCATCATTCCTGCCAAAGTCCCAAAGTCAATTTGGTAAAATTTTTGCTGCAGCTCTTCCCTGACAGGTTTCTGGTCGAGAATACTTTAATATTTTTGGGACTATGCTACGCTGCCCACTGCTGGTGTCTCTTACCAATAGTGACACCAAAGTAATGTCCACTGGATAACTCAAGATTTTGCATAGGCAATGTGGGGGTTTAGGGCCTCTGTGGAGCACGTGGAATCCCTGAGACACCTGCTTGCCTTCCCTGACGATAATGAATGCCTGTGGTTGTTCAGACGGATTTGATACCAAGACAGCCAACTGGAAGCATGAAGCACAGGGGAACATCTAAATACCTGACTGTATGCCAATCAGTTGCTTCCATGCTTCCCAGTTCCCACTATCAAATATTTTCTGAGTTGAGTTACCTAACACTGGAAAAAGAGGTCTTTTTGCATGAATATGTTGTAACTTCTGGCCTGAGAGCAGGAGACTGAATTTTAGGCATTGCTTATTCTTGAAATTTTTAATCCTAGTTCCTGAGAAAGTGCAGTAGGCACAAGTGAATGTTCCTACCACCAGACCTGGAATTACACTTTTCATCTGCAGATGAGTCATTTTGCAGAATGCAAAGCAAAATACATGAGGTCAGAGAGAGAAAATACAGAAAAGGGAGGCTTTGTTGTAGCTTTTCTCCAGGGTTGTCTGACCATGGCTTCTGGTCGCTGTGATTCACTGCTGTGTTTGGGCTCCTCACTCAGGAACCTGCATATATTAAAAGCAGAACTTACGCACTTTAACAGGTGATATCAATGCAGCCCTTAATTTTTTAAATGGGTACTCAGGAAAGTGAATAGGCTTGAATAGGCCAGTTTCTCAGTAATCTATTAAAGTAAAAAAATATCTACTTTCAAATATATCTTTTAAATTGGACAGATGATAATGTGTCCCTGATCAGAAATGTCAAAAGCTGGATGAAGATGTGAAAAGAAGATACAATCAGACTGCATCCAACAGTCATACAGAAACCACGTCTGCTTCAGTTTTATTTTCTATATTCATCAGACAAAGGACAGCATTTGTAATAGGAATGAGAAAAGTTACATAGGCAAGATTTTTCTTTCTGATTTTTTGCAACTCAGTCCTAAAAACCAAACCACATTTCACTCTTCTGAGTTGTTCTGCTGCTGTTATGAATACAATAAATACAGCCTGGAGTCATGTACAGTTCTCTGCTGTTCTACACCACCAGTGCCTGTAAGTGACACAGGCTGAAAGGAGAAGAAGCACATGAAGCTTATCACCCTGACTCTCCTTCCAGTGAAGTGAACAGTTTGGGTGAAATGGTGATACAAGGACTTTTACTGATGCAGCAAAATATGAGACCAACTGAAGAAGCAAAGATTTATGTGGGGTTACATAGCAGATTATTGATGTGAAAATTGATAATGTCTCTCAGGTTTTTTTTAAACGGATCCCTATTCTAACTCCAATGTGAGTCTGTAACAAAATGAAGGCTGTACTACACTGCAGTCTTGTGAAAAACTAACCTGAAGTGCTAGATGAAGATAACAAGCAGAGGTCAGCCCTATGGTGCATTCTAGTATCTATACACTTTAATAACCACCACATATTTCTACCGAAACAGACTGTTGAAAAATTAAATTCATACATAAGGGCCAAGTGTTGTTGTCTACACACTGCAAAACATCTACTTTTATTCTCTAATTTTTGATTCAGGTGTTTAGTTTTAATTACGTGGTCATTCTTGCCAGGACTGTTGTAAACTATGACTTATACTTCTTTGTTTAACTTTCTATTTTATTTTATGAAAGCTTACATATTTGCCTATCAGGTATCAGTGCTGAAAGGCACTATTCAAATATAAAGAGCATTCTATTTTGTACCCTGGTTTTACTCACTTCCTTGAATGTGAGATGATACATGAACAGCCTATCTGGTTCAAAACCATGTCAGTACTCTTCCTGCTATTCTGCCTCAAGGATAATCACTGTTTTACAAGCCCACTGACACTAAAAGAGCCCTACATCTAGATTTCATCTGAAGTCTTTCAGTTAGAAAAGTTTTGCAACATTAATTAAAACTCTACAAAACAAGATGGATAAAGCATTCAGCAAGCCTTCATAGTTGCATCCTGTTAATAACAACCTCTTCCCTAAACTGATGGAGCTTAACTGGAGACAATTCCTTCTGAAAAGGAAAAAGAGTTTACTAAATGACTCCTTTTAAGCAGTTTTTTTTTTTCCACTGTAGCACACAAAAGTGCTGCCCCAGCTATGACACTGAGAACCTTTTTCTGAATGCAAGCAAATATGGCTTCCATTTATTAATATCAAATGCTCACAAACTCTGCATATGCAAGGGATAAAGCTGCTAATTCTCCCCCAAAGGTGAGGAAGTGACTGTGAATGTCTGGGTGGGGAGCAGACTCCTGTCTCTCCAATGCCTTACCTGTTAGCTGCATACCTTACTTACTATGGGTCAAGGGATGTATGAATGAATTTCAGTCTGAATGTAACTTTTGCCCTGTATCTCACAAAGCAATATTATTTTGTTTGTGTTGTGGCTAACAAGGCTATAAGTGAGATAACTCTCTGATTATCAGGACCTAGATAAGGCCTTTTAATGATTAACTGAAAAGAGTACCTCATGTAAATATAGCTGTTTTCCAAATCTGTTTTATTTATGAAAAATAATATTAATTGTTTAAGAAAACAATACACAGGTCACTTTAAAGTGCTTTTCACAATAATGATGGGGAACTGGCTCAGCTCCACTAGAATTGTTCAACTCCACTAAACCTGATGATTACCAATCCTATATTCAAAACACTTGTTGGAAGAATTGTGAGCTTGTTTAGCAAAAATGAAACTAGCTAGCTGAAACTAGCTAAAACAAAGGAGATCTGCATTGTTGCTTGGTTACTGAACTTCATGGATCAGATAGAGGGATTTCAATGGAAGCTAAATCTAAATATGCTCTGGACTGCAAAATATAAATCTGTTTCTTTTCCTCTACCCTTAGAATTCATAGAATCATAAAATGGTTTGGGTTGGAAGAGACTTTAAAGATCATCTACTTCTAACACCTTCTACTAGACCAGGTTGCTCAAAACCACTGCTCAAACAATTCCAGTGATGGGGCATTCACAACTTCTCTGGGCAACCTGTTCCAGCCTCACCACCCTCAGTATTTCTTCCTAATATCTAATCTAAATCTGCCCTCTTTTAGCTTAAAGCCATTTCCCCTTGTCCTATCATGACAAACCCTTGTAAAGAGTCCCTCTTCAGCCTTCCTGTAGGCCCCTTTATGTACTTGAAGACTACAATAAGATCACCCTGGAACCTGCACTTCTCTGGACTGAACAACACAACTCTATCAGCCTGTCCTCACAGGAGAGTGCTCCAGCCCTCTCTGATCATCTTCATGTCTTCCTCTGGACTGGCTCAAGAAGGTACAAGTCTTTCTTATGCTGGGGGTCTCAGATCTTGATGCAGTACTCCAGGTGAGGTCTCATGCAGTAACTTCAGCAAGGCCTTCAACACTGTCTCTCACAATATCCTCATAAGCAAACTCTGAAAGTGTGGACTGGATGAATAGACAGAATTGTAGTATAAAACTGGCAAGGTCAATCCTTGAGTCACAGATAGTCTCAATTTTTTTGAAAACAAAATCTTTTTATTTCACTGGTTGTGTTAAGAGAATTGCTGTCAGTTTGAAATTAAACTCTAGTATGTTTCATAGTGAGAGAAACCCCTCTTTTGGTTGAAGTACAAAACACCAAGCTGGTGTTTTGGGAGAACTGGTGCATGGGAGAACTGTTCAGCAAACTGAGTTATCCCAGGCTGGTCTCAGTCATGGGAGAGAGAGGGCACTTGTAGGGAATTAATATCCCTTTGAAGACTTCTAACAGAAGTAAGCTTTCATTTCTGCTTATTCACACTGACTGTAGTTTAAAAAGATATTTCCATCCTAGAGTCTAAAGCAAGTATGAAAAGTCCCATCTAAAAATTCTGTTGTTACATGAAAAGCTACCATCTCCTACCTCCTAATTTGTCTGCAAAAGGAACACTCAGCATGCTATAGAATAGTTTTCTGATAATGAACTTCAAGTATGTCATTGATATTCATTACGTTCTTTCAACACAGTTTCCAAAAGGGATTCATGTGGATATACTGAATAGAAAAGGCTTTATTTTGATCACCAATCTCTACATATTTACATTGAAAAATCACCATAAATTTTAAGGCTACCATGGTGGCTGTTGCTTTTAAGAATTTGAACATATGATTCATGTGCTGGTTCCCTTCTCAATGTCATATTTTCTTACTTTTTTGCTAAGGTATTTTTTCACAGATTTATGCCTCATGGTGACTTCTTAAAAGAGCAAATGAGAGAATTTTTCTCTTGCTTTTTTAGTTTTCTCTTGTAATTTTGCTCTTGGCTTTACCAGATTGCTTTTCATCTTTCCTTTGTTTTTTCCCCTGTATCTTCTGCAGCAGTTCCCTTCTGTGATCATCCCTTTCCTCAGAGAGAATCTTTCCAAAGACACATCTTCCAGGAAGTTTAGCAACATAAAATCTCCATCTTAAGTGCCTGTTTTCTGGTTTATCACCAATATAGTTTACTGACACTGTGCCCTCCAGTCACCTAGTTTGCTACCTTGCCAATCAGGTCTTGCTGAGATTGCAAGCTGAGCCATCTGGATGACATGATGAGGCTCTACCCTGGCTGTAGTTCTGGATACTCCATGACACAAATTCTGAGAACAGGACAACCAGGAGGATTTCTCAGCAGGAAGGATCTGTATAAGCTACATTTTGAACATTTCTCACAAGAAGTCAAAAAGCTTAGTAGCATCTGAAAGGGTTTTCAATTATTCTGTGAAATGCAACAGAAGTGTTTTTAATATGTCTTCCTTCTTAACATACTGCTGTAGTGACACATGTTTTACTAGAATTCTATATGCCCCAAGAACAAACCTATGCATATTTCTGCACGTATGCCATGAAATTTGTTGCCATGGAAATATCAACAGCTTATAACTAAGAACGGGCAAACCCTTTCAGGCAAAATAGCATCCAGCCTCAATCTCCATTCAACAGTCAAAATGAATTGTAGCCATTTTCATGCTTTATAGTGGCATAATATCTTTGCTATATCATTAAAGTCTTTCAACCACTTATATCCAGTGCACACTGGCCCCAGATCATCCAGTTCAATGCATAATTTGGGCACAGCAATTCCAGCAGCATCTCTGAGAAATCAGATTAAACTAAATTAGACTAAATTATTCTTAGTATTCTTTACCTTTTCTTTCTGCCTTTGAATTTATTGGCAAAGAAGAATTTTCTAGATTAATTGGAGAGTGACTGTAATACCTTCTTTTTAAACTTCAAAATTTCAGATGATTTATGGCTGACATGTAGAGTACACTCTGAGGATTAATTGAATGGAAACCTTCAGATCAGGGAGAATTTAAAAAGAGAAACAGCATCTTCTAGCAGAGAGTGTCTTGGGTCCTGCTGTCTGAACAGCTTCTCCTGCTGGAGAAGAGAAGCTGACCTCAGGCAAATAGCTGTGGGAGAGCATGTAAGATAGTGTTCACCTGCATGCATATCTTCTCTTCTGGATATTGTATTTTCTTTTACTGTCATGAATTTTACTGTTATAGGTTTGCTAAAGTTAGTCCCTTGGAGTTAAAGAAAGAGCCCTCTTTTTGAGTATCTCTATCTCCAGTTAACATACTTCTGAATTACTCTGTTATGAGACAAATCACTAAATCAAAAATAAATATAATATTCATAATTGAAATGGCTTATAGAGAGCAATTTGAAATCAATGCCCAAAACTACCTCTTCAAGAAATCTTAACCAAGGACCATGAATATAATTGATCTACATATATATCTATATCTTCTTTCTGTAGTTTCATTAACATGGTGTCTTTCTGTTTATACAATAGATTTAAAGACTTAACCTTCTGTTCCCTGATGAGCCCTACACACAAATGCTCATATTGTATGATAAGTTCCTAGGACAATAAAACTGTTCAGCACTGCCAAGACTGGGTCCTTTTAAGGTAAATGTGGATATTGTGAGAGGTTAGTTGAAAAAACCCATTGATTTTAACACATTCCAGAGCCTAAAGGCAGAAATTATTCAACATTGAAAAGCCACAGTTCTCCTCAAAATTGCTGAAGTACCATTTTTTCCTAGAGATACAAATGTATAATTCAATTAAAAAGACGTGGTATTTTGCAAATTATGGAAAATTGTATTTCTGGTTTAAATTATAATTTGCTTATTTAGTAAGTATACTTTCACGAAGAAGAAAAGCAAATGCTCTTTCACTCTGCCAGAACACGATAGAGAAAGTAACTACCTGGAAAATTACACAGTGTAAGAACCTGTGAACTAACATGATATAAAAAATGTGGGGTCCAATAAAGTGTACTCCCATAAAGACATCTAAGACCAAGATGTCATAAAGATAACCAAAAGTAGTGCGGGGTAAAATTTTCCAAAATATTAATGCAATTTACACTGTTAAAATTTTCATCTTGTTTTTAAGTCAATGTTTCCTTAGAAACAATATCATCTTTTAAAAGGAATTTTTTCTCCCTCATAGAAATGTTATAGAAATAGGATTTACCATTCTAAATCAGAAAAGTCAGTTTTGAAATTTTCTGCTCATTGCATAAACTTTTCTAATGTGAAGGCTTTGTGTCTGTATAGCTACAGAACTCTGTATCCCGAAAAGAAAGATCAGTGGATTCCTCATATCAGTTTTTTCTACTAGATTTTCTTGCAAAAAGTTACTAATGAATGGATTCCTGACACAGTCACACATGGTATATAAAGAAACAGAATTGGGAAAAACTTAAAACTGGAATAATAAAATAGAAGTCAGAAGTTAACATGATAGAATACTAAAAGTCAACAATTTGAGTCACTATGTGACTCAAAACCTCTTTAATAAAACAGATATAAGGATATGAAGCAATATAAGTTTATTACTATAAAATGCATTTTTCAGTTAGATGTTTTTATAAATACTTCTTACCTGTTATGGTTGCTTTGTTAATAGATGGTTGGCTACACATTGGTGATCGTCTATCAAAAAGGAAATGAGAAAAGATTTAAGCCTGATAAACTCACAGATGACTGAATCCTTGAACAATGTAACGGAAAAGACATTACCTAGTAATTTATTTGGGAACTCCAGGGCAGGAATATTTTAGGAACTTACAGGTTTATTAAAAGCCTGCCTAATCACACCTAGAGCTTATATATAGTTTAAAATGTGATTTATAAACATATACAAAGACATTCCTTTCTTTGGAATACTAATTACTTCTAGCTCTGAAGATGCATATTTTGTGTGAGGGAAATGACTTCACTACATTTGCCAGTGTAACTAACATTGGTGTTAACTGTGATGCTGTAACATGACTGGAGAAAGATCATATTTCTAATGGCTCATCTACAGTTATGAACTACTGTGGATAAGTTAGGATATCACTACCTTGGATTAGTTAGGTAGAGTTCTAGGTTCAGATCGTGTAAGCAGCTCTCAGTGAGTGTAGGTGTCTGCTCACTCTGTTTCATTTGCAAGACTCAGACTCTGCCTGAATGATCATCTTTGAATAATCTTAGACATGTGACTACTTTATTGAAAACCATGTAAGTTGCAAAAACCTTCTCCAAGTTTATGCAAGGGCAGCAATGCAAGATCAATTAGAAGGCAAGGGGCTGTTGTCTCAGCTACCAAGTATAACATCTTCAAGGGATTAATAAACTTATTCGTCATCAATGTTTCATGCAGGTTTGGTGGAACTGACTGAAATCTGTAACATCTATTTGTCTTCTTACTTGTCTTTACGTTAAAAAAGTATCACTGCAAAAAATTCAGTGGCCAAAAAATGACACTCACTTGCTGGGTGCCCGGTCTTGTAAATTGGTTAATGCAGCAAAGTTATTCCGGACAGTACGCAGGCTGGCCAGAACCTGGAACATAAAAAGTAGTTTCAGTCAAATTTCTGCACAAGTGAGACTGATCTATCTCTGCCCCACTGTGCTGAAAGAAAAAGGAAAGCACATTGAGAAACGACTGTAAAAGGTTTCCTGGGCTTGTTAGTCTGGATCCTTTAGCTATTATTTAACGATAATATGTCTGTAATACAAGGGCAGTAGTTTATTTCTTTTTTTCTGTTCCCCTCATAAACAACTCATTATCTGTTTGAAGGCAGGCTGACTTGCAGAGGAGGAGTTTTTTACATAATACTACTGAGTTCTTTAAAATAACAATAGAAGCATTTGAATTTGGAAGATAATAGCCCATTCAAGTCTAAGACTTCATGCGTAAGAAATAATTACAGAATGTTCATTTGCAGTTCAGTCCCCATAAACTCCAAAGGACAAAGGGAATGAGATTTTCTAGACTGCCAGGAAAAGTAAAAGTGTCTCTTCTAAGAGGCACAGTTGATCTGGGGACTTAGTCCAGGAGGCCAGAGAAAGAGGAAGGTATCCCCTGAGAAGGTGGGAAGAGTCTGCACACCCTTACAAGCTTTACGCACTGGGAAAGACAATACAGGTTAACTACTTCCTTTCTGGATTTAATTTCATGCAAGACAGCAGAGATTGAATGCAGTGGAAAGCAGTGTCTTCTTGTTATAAGTGTCATAGGTAGTCCCTTCTGAAGGCAGTTGGATACCAATCAACAAATTTTGTGCCATGTAAGGGTAATAAGATGAACCTCTCTGTCAGGGTAGTTGAGTTGATGTCAGAGAGGAACCATGAGTTGATTTGAACTAGGCTGGAAATGGGAGCAACTCTAATCACTGGTGTGTCTCTGCAGAAGTTGAACATTTTTTTCTCAGCCCAGACTGGGCTGGATTCCTGGTGAACCCATCTGAAGAATAACAAAAGCAGCATGGGAAGCTGGGTTTCAGATATCTGGAGTTGAGGAGTGCACAACTCTCTTTTCATAGCACCTTAAATTTATACAGGAGGTAGGAAGGGGGTAGAACACGGACGAAAAAAGAATAAATTAATGAAAGCTTGTAACAGAAAATATTCAAGAACTAGCAATGACTGGAATTGTTCAAGCTATTGGAAGTAATTTCCAAATGAGTTAAGATAATAAAAACTACATTTGTCTAACTAAACAGTATTAATTTCCTCATGTTTTTCTTTCAAAAAATCAGGAAGCAAACTGACTTACTTTTAATTCAGCATGGATTAAAAACAATTATATATGTCATCAAATTTGCATGCTCAGGGTGCAGTGGAGATTACAGAGTACTTTTATAAAAGGCCCTTGCTTAATCTTTTCTCTGCTTATAAAAGATGATGGTTTTATTCATATTAAGGACTTGATTGAGTCTTATAAACACTACATCTATTTACAATATAATTAAATATATAATAAACTATTAAATTAGTATTATTTTAACTGCTTATTATTCGACCAAAGCAACCTGCAAATTGTGGCTGCAGCTGCCACTTTATTCTTATTTGAGACTGCTGTGCTACTCAACCTTTCTCTTTCCATTCACCTTCAGTCACATATGACTTCATAATTACAGTGATTTGACTATAATTCCTATCTGTTTTGGAGTAAAACCCATCATCATAAGTTCAAGGAATAGCAATGCTAACTTTCCATACTTTATAAGGCAGCTCTGTTGTGAAAAACTGTGCATTTTTATCGGAATTATAAAGAATTTTGAGCTGGTATTGTATAAACCAGAATCTGAATATATAAAACAAACCTGGTTAACATAAGTATTCTGGGTAAAAATTATCTCATGTCTAAAAATTTCATTGTACTTAATGCATAAAAGATGTTAAAATGGAGAAATTGTAATTAGAAAAATAAGAGAATAACAGGAATCAGAGATTTGTCTTAATCATGACTGCGTGCTACAGTATTTGGAAAGAGATCAGAAGTGTTTATCATACTGTTGCACTTCAACTTTTCACATAATCGAAAAGTGTTAAGAAAGAGAGATATAGATAACAGAGCGGGAGGTTTATTACTTTCTGTTGAGACACATTTTCTTGTTTCAAGCAAACATAAATTAACAACAGAAAACAACTGGTTTGGCCGTTTTGTCTTTAAATTACAAGACCCTGTGAGAAATATGGCAAAGTTGTGCCTACCTGAGCAAACGGTGTCACAATCAAGTCATCTCCGTGTCTGAAAAAAAAAAAAGCAGAGTTATAAGTTAGGCATTACCAAAAATCTGTTGCT
Organism: Gymnorhina tibicen; assembly: GCA_013399875.1. Taxonomy (NCBI): domain Eukaryota; kingdom Metazoa; phylum Chordata; class Aves; order Passeriformes; family Artamidae; genus Gymnorhina; species Gymnorhina tibicen. Next base: position 87,236 of record VXAZ01003764.1, on the reverse strand, counting down.
TCAACAGAAAAAAAGTCAGATTTTACAATACAGTTTAGGTAACTCCAATTTTATTCTTCTGCAGTTAAACTCTATTATTGCTTCACACATTCTTCGAAAAGCAAATATCAACTTAGTTATTGCCCAGCTGCCTGGCAAGTCTATGGGAAGGTTGACAGACCAGCCAGTTTCTGTGCTGTGGGTTGGGTAGGTGACTGACCACCCAGGACTAATCTACAGACATGTCATCCCAAAGGATGGCAGCGAATGTTCCAGAAGTGACTCCACTGAGGGTTTCCAGCAGGCTTGTGAGGACTGAAGAGGTGGATGGCAGAGCAGCACATCACAGATGAATAAAAACCTAGTAAAACTTCCAAACTGCCTGAGACTTCTGTAGTTATGGGGTGTGTAACCAAGGGTGTGCTGTCGCTGAGGCAACCTCACCTCCATGGGGGCAACGTATGGACAAGGTGCCAGGATGACACACTGTAGGGCAAAAGGCAGGAAGAGAAAGTGGGGTTTCTTCTCTTGAGCACAGAAAACTGCCACTTGAAATGGTTGTCAAAAACTATAGTCCTGTAAATATAAGTAGACTGAGGGGCATAAAAGTAGCATCTGCAGCATTAAGCATATAGAGTCAAAACATAGGGACAGGGCAAATTTGGCATTTTCAGTTATCCTATCCAGTATATGGCAGCAATTAAGGTGAAAAGAAATTTTCCAAAGACAAAAAACCAATATGACTCTGTTTTTAATTTTCCTGTACTTTCCTGCAGTGAATTTATCATGATGAGTTACAAGTTGCAACTTCTAACAGAAACTACCATTGATTTAGTGCTATTTTAATGTTATTTAAGCATAAAATATGAGTTTTTAACATTGGATTTCAAGTCCATGAAAATCTAATTAGAAAAAGTATGATAAACAGAGAAATGTGATTTGTGTTTGACTTGCTACAACATTATTCTTATTATTCTGTTTTACATATAATAATATGTAATACATATACTGTCCACGAGACAGCAATGGTTTGCAGATATGTCAAAAACCTAATTAAAAAGCAGTATGTGCAATCTGTACCACTCTACAATTGGTCTCTAAGGATGAAACAAAACTCCCCAATATTAAAGATTATCAGAATGTTTAATAACTGTGTAACCATTTTTACTGCCATCTCTTTTATTCCTTTTGTAATAGAAAGATGGATTTTTAAACACCTTGTGGACGAAATCTGCACTTTGAACAAAGTCTTTGCAGGACTAGTTGGAATAGGGTGTTGCTTCAGGTGAAACCACAGTCCCAAACTGGTTGCAAAGCATATAAGCCTGACTCTCAGAACAAACCAAAAGAAATATGTCCTCCATGGCACTTTAATTGCTTAGTGAAGTCAAATCCAATCGGGTATAATAGACAACGTGAATCAGCCCAGAGCATTAACAGGAGAGTTAATGACCAGCTGGGTTTAGAGCCTCTTTATGTTTTCATTGGGTCATGAAAACATTGACAAATGCCCTACACCATAATTTTAGATAAGGGTTGCTTAATGAATTACACAAAGACTTTAGCAGAAGATAAGCCAAATACCTTTTTTCATTTTTTTATCCTGTTCTCCACTGAAAGAGCCAGAGTGTGACTATGCTACTTCACTTCCAGGAAAATTATGCTCTTTGTCTTTGAGTTCTGTGAATGAGAATTATCTGATATGTGACAGCTGGCTAAAATGTTTCTCAGTAGTCCTTTAATTTCTTATCTTTTATAAAGGATATTTTTATTATTTGCATAGAGCTCCATTTTTTCTTCTGTTTAACAATTAAAGGGGCCCAGCTCAAAACAAAAACCCATTTTTTACTGATCTAGTCTAATGCCACATTTGGAAACTATGAAAGGGCAGAATTCTGAAGATGAAAGTGTTTACAGGTAGCAGCAGCACTGGATGAAGAACAAAAATATGAAATTGTTTCTACCTGTAAATAAGACAGTGGAGACATGGAGATAGTTCCCTCTAGCATCTGTCAGTGGCAAACACTCTGAATGCCCAGTATGTTACACAAGTGCACAAATATGCATCAGTGCCTCAAAGTACCAGGCAACTCCTGAAACATAGTTACTAACTGTTAAATTCAGATTGGCAAAAAATATGAAAATTAGATTGTCGTTCTCAAAATCTCTTATTGGCTTCCTTATTGTAGATGGTACTTCCTCTTCTTCCCATTTAGCCCCTGTTTGCCACCCCTTGAATGCTGAAGCACTTATAAAAGGCAACAGCTATATGTTCTTGGCTTTCTGCCCTGGAGGATCATGTTTTTCTTTTATGTAAAATAACATGACCCACTTTTCTCATTTTCAAACTTGATTCTACTTGAGCTGTTTCTGGACTGCATTTCACTGGAGAACACTGATATCATACTGTAGCTTGTTATTCCTTGAAAGAGGCATGATTCAGTAATAATTTAATGTACTGAAATCAAGCCAAGACTTAATTTTCACTTTTCAAATCCCCTTGTGTCAAGAGAAAAAATTCCAGAAATTATCATTATTTTGGTATATCTGATAGTGAAAGTAAAGATACCCACAGCTTTCACAAAATAGTTTAGCACTCACCAGACCCACTTGAACTGCAAAGCAATTGTAAAAGGTGATGAGCAATCTTTGATCCACTCTGGGTCAGAAAATCTGGACAAGGTGAGAGTGTTCAAAGAAGCTGTGTTAATTTTTGCCCAGAAGAGCAAGAACATATGATTCAAAATGCCATTGATCCACAGTGTACTACAGTGTAATAAACACTACAGTGTATGAGCGTCCTCCTGTTTCTAGATGACATGGAAGCTGATGAGTGATTCCTTCTGGATTCTAGATTGGATAGTGCCACATATCTCTATACAGAAGCAGCAAGAGGAAGTGTAAATCCTGCAATATGTCACAAGCTTCTACATATAGACAGAGGTATTAGCCTTTAAAGTCAGAAGAAATTGTTCACATTGGTTTTAGACTCTGTTAACTAGAATGCCTGGCATACTTGTTCGCATCTTCATTTTTCAAAGGAAATAGAGGTTTTAAAGCAGAACAATTTTCACATAGCCCCAAAATTTAAAGTGATCTGTTCTCCACCATCAAAGAGCATTGCTAAAAGATTCACCAGCCCACATCAGATGAATGACTGTTATATAAAAAACAAGCCAAATTTTCATTACCAGACCAAAGATTACATACAACGTTGCAAGGTATTTGCCACAGTAAAGTGATAAAGCCTAGACTTCTGCAAGTTTTTGTCTTTTGTTTCCTATTTCCTATATGACATACTTGAACTCACACCATATAACCTATGCTGATCCCCACCCTGAAGATATGAAAGAGCTGTATTAAGTCAGAAGTTAGTTGAACATATTCAGTACAAAAGTGCTGCTTCCCTTCCTCAGGATTGGTATCAATTTGTCTCTTCTATCCCAGTTACAGAACAGTAATTAACTTTTCCCCTATTAATAAGGAACTTAGAGATGTATGGACAGACAGAGAAGCAGGCAGGAAGAATAACACAAGTATAAGACAGGGTGGCTGCATAACCTTTATTTCATAATTAAACTGTCATAATTTAATATAACGCCTAATAAAAGAAGTAACTGGAGAGATATCCTGCAGACATGTCAGGATATAGTTAAGAAAGAGTGGATGTTTTTCATAGTGGTCAGAAAAAATTCAAGGTATCCATTAAGGAGAAGCAAATCCCAGGCCTTAGAGACCATGAGGAATGTGAGGCACTTGCCATTGTGGAGCTTTACGGGGAGGGTCCTCTAGGTTTGTCTTTGTAAAAGCCATAGTAAGGCCACAGATTAAGACTGTCTGGGTCTTTCTAGACTTTCTAGACTTTCACATAAATACCAGCTGAGTGATCTTGAGGACCTGTATTGATGTTGTGAGATTTAAACAGGGTAAATAAGAGCCCTGTCTTACTTAAATAGAGGGGAGAAAACATACAACACACACACAAGCTTGACAGAAATGTACTAGTTTAAAGTATGATCTTACTGGTTTGCCACATTTCTCCAATTGAATCAAAACCTTACTTATACCCCCAGGAGAAGTACTGGCTGATGATGCCAGTCAGGCCTTAAATCCAACTGGCATAGTCCATGTTGGATTCTCTGGCTACAATCTTTGGACATAGGCCAATTGAAAGAATAAAGCTGCCAACTGAATCGAAAAGCCCAAGAGGACAGTGGCTGTATGGAAGTCCTGAATGATGCTCCACATCAAGAACTAATGCCTTCATCACATTGTCATATGAATTTACTCAATTTTTAAAGAATTGTATTTGGGCTTTTATTTATCTTTTTTTTTACTATAAAAATGTAGCAAGCATAAAAGTGTGGGGAAATCCATACTTTCTCTATACAACGTAAAATATAAGAAAGAAGATGAACGTTAAGGTAGTCTTCTGTTTATGTCAGAAAATACATGGCAGCCTTCTTTTGCAGTGTAAACATCTAGGTTTGGACTAAACACAGCATGAACTGATTTCTGTATACAAGGCTGAATCAGACTTACTGTCCAATAGCGTGGCAGAAATACAGCTTAGGTGAGACATTTGTGTTTTGTTTGCATATATGCTGGAACACAATTTTACCATAAACCACAAATGAAAGACAGAGAATAAGCTAATACAGTACCCTAACTGCTAGGATTTTCTTCTCTGTGTCAATAACATCTTCTAGTTGAAGCCAAATATGCACTCACAAAACATATGAATTAGGTATTCTGAAGTATTCACAATGCTCAGATTCAGATTTCAGCAGCAATGAAAGATTCTAGCTGCTCTGCATCAGAAGCTATGCTTTGAGGACAGCAAGCAGCAGTGGCTGCCTGCTCCATGCAGCTTCAGCTTTATCCTCATCATCTGCATTTGGGAAATCCAAACAGGCTGGTTTGCAAAACTGATTTTGTGGAGTCAGAAATCAGAGTGCTCCAAGTCAGCTTATTCTGCAGGAATAGTGAAGTTATTTCATCTCCGTTTTTAAAAACTTTGAGAAAAATTTTCTAGTCCTGAGATAGCTTAGGCCTTGCTCAAAAGCCAAGACTAAATGAGTATAAGTGGCAGCTCTGAATGTTTTGCCCACATTATGAAGTGGGGTTACAGCTTTTCCTAGATAGCCAGTGGGTTATTAGTGATTTGCATCTCTTTGAAAGGGTAAGTGCAATCTGGGAGACGATCAGGCATCTAAGGCAGGGGCTAGAGAGTATGACACCGTGGGCAGGCTGGGATTTAGGGCTGAGAGAGCAAGCAATTAAAATTGATGTTGGAGCCATGAGCTATAGAGGAGGGGGTTGTTTTTCCCAGAGCACTTATATATTTCTGTGAATATGTACATAAGAGGATTGTTAAAAAGAGCTACTTGAAACCACAGAAATTAGACCCTGAATGAAGCAGACTCTCATCAGCTATTGTCTGAGTGTTTCAGAACACCACAATTTTCTATAACATTGTGAAGTTATGTCCTCCTGATACATCTGTCTAATTCAGCAACACAGCTTGCCCTAATTAGTAAAAAAGTATTGCTGTAATATTGGGAGTTCAGTACAGTTAATTTAATTGGGCTTAACCAGATGAAGGAGGATTGGCTCAGAAAGCCACAGTACCTGAGAGGTCCATCATCACAGCCAAAAGAAATGCTGGTTATAGTAATTCTACTTGGACTGTCTAACTAGCAAGTGAGATTTAGAAAGACACACTAAAAGGAGAAAAAAATTTCTCCAGCATAAATGTCACTAGTAAATACTTCAGATATATGTATTTCCAAAGACCCCAATTGACATCATAGGGAGCACAAATCAAGTTACTCCACTATGATATGTTGATGAAGAAAACAATTCTTGTCTGCCTTACAATCAGAGGTTCAAAAAAACCCTCAAAAGAAATGTGGATTATCACATTTGGCTAATACACATATGCTATGTATTAAAATACCCACAATTTTCTAGATAAAACTAGTATTGTATACCAGAAAGTACTTTAATTTTTCATGTCACCTTTTTAGCATCTCAGGTCCTGAAGATACACTTGATTAGGCTTGAAAGAAGCCTTTGAATTCCTGGAATCTGCCCTGTTGCAGTCATCAGTGTTAGGTTACCCAAACTGCAGTATTAATTCAAGCTGAACTGCATTAGCTCACACCCAAAGTGAGAAGCTCTCTCAAGACTTGGAAAGACAAAACGACCATGTCTGTCACAGGCTAAGGAACTGGAAATGAACAGTGTTAGCAATTCTAAATCAGTATTTTGAGGTTTAATCCAGGCACTATCAGGTAGTATTATCTGGCTACCTTTGCACCTTACTGTGCATCAATAGCTCCCTTTCACAGTGCCTGTGCTTTTGAGCAGATTTTAAAAAAAGGGTTTTGCTGGGTGACAAGGGTAACTTTAGGTCTCAGTGATAGTGATCTAATGAAGATCCATCAAATCCAGAAGCTTCATTCAGAATTGCTGGATGAGCTGGAATCAGAATTGGCTGATAACTCAAAAAACAGGAAATACTACTATTTTTTCCCATTCTGCATAATATGTTGTAGGAACACTACTAGGCTTCTTCCATCTACCATGAAAGTCTCCTAACACCTTTGGAAGAGTTTGAGGACCACCAAGACCTTTTATGTCAGATCCAGCTACTTTGCTCAGAAGCTTGAACCTTTTCCGAAGAGACTGCACTCACATATCTGACTTGTGTAATCTGCCTGAGGAAATCATATAGGTAGTGATGTGGTGGACCATCACAATAGGATGCCAGCATGATGTGTAACACACAGAAATACAAGTAACTCATAAATCATATGTATCATATTGCCCTAGTCATCTACCAAGCTTCAATTCTTTAATCCTGTCATTATATAGCAGAACATTTAGATCATAGGAGAATGGTGGGCAACTGAGCAACTGGCCTCTATTAAGTCTGACAGAATTATTCAGTCCTGAAGGAAAAGAGAGCATGGCCTTGCCAGAGTGTTTCACTGCTGCAGGTGGTTTTCCTTCTAAAATCAGAAGGTAGTCTGCCCGGGGGTCACTGAGGCAATGGCAAGGATAAAGAAGTACTGCAGCGTGGAGCTTTGGTTTGTGTGTTGGAGGAGAGGCTGGATTAAGTCAGAGGATATAGGACTTTGAATGAGAAAAATGCTGAACTCAGTCAGAGGAGTCCAGGCCTATTCAGCAGTGCCACTGTTGGACTGTTCATACAACCAAAATCATCATTTAGCTATATCAAGGCTGCAGAACAAACAGGCATGAGAGACTACAGAATAGGTCTGTTTTCTGCTCAAGTTCGAGAAAATTAGTGACTGGGTGTGCATACATGACTGGAAGCAATCAAGTTAGTGCCACTTAATGAGTTACTATTAGTGAGTTTTGATTGCATTAGCTGACACATATAAACTCTTATCTTGTTGCAAATGAAAATAAAATGTGTTGCCTAGAACTACTTTTAAGCACCATGCATTTGGTTGCTTGCTTGTCCCTGTCCCATATGCTTAAGTGTTTAAAACTGATATGAATGTGTTAATTCTGAAGAATATGACTACATGACTTTCCATGTGAGCCTCCTACTGATGTAGGCTGAAAGATTCCCTCTTTAAAAGAAATAGCAGAGCTGCTGAAAACAAGGCACTTACGCAATGCAACCCAGTCTGAGAGAGCTTGCTATCAGCCAGCCACGGACAGTTTCAAGGTTTACAAAAAATGGTCCCTTAACCTAATTCAAAGGTCCCTAATTGGATGTATATAAGAAGAAACAAGGTGACTTCAAGAAAAACAAGAAATTCAGAATTTCAGACTGTACATTTTCAGGAATTGAACACCACAGCTAACCGAACATTAGTGCCATTAAAAGAATTCAGAACATTCATTTTGTGCCCTGAGGGGTGAAATCACAATTAATGTTCTGGGTTTTGAAATAAATTTGACCTGTGCACGTCAATAAATTTGACCTGTGCACAATCACTGGGCTGGAAAAGCAGACTAAGAGCGATCCCCCCAAAACATTCAAGTCCCTTTTTACAAAGTTCCATTTTTTCACACTGCTTCCGTCCTTCAGTATTGCAGGCACACAAAATGCACACATCCACTCTCCCCTCCACTGCAGATCAGTGTTACAAGCCCAGGGAGTAATGGTCTTGTGATGTACCAGAAATCCCAGCTAAGAATTGGGTTTGGTACCATGTTTTTAAGAACATGCCAACTTTGACTGAAAAGATGTAGGAATTCAGTCTGGTTTGGTTAGCATATGAGCAGTAACTTGTTATTTTCCTTCAAACATCCATTATTTCCAGAGGAGGGAAGAAAAAAATCCTAACACATTACAAATGTTTAGAGGGGAAGCGATGTCTTTAACAGCTGAGAGCTATGTTTGGAAAACTGTAAGGTTTTAGCAATCTCACACAAAACCAATAATAATTCTGTATTGACTCAAAGTAAATAAAATAAATTTGCATTTCATCAACAAAAAGTCTCCCCTGAATAAAAGGTAGATGAAGTCTTCTCAATGCAAAAATACTTTCTTTTTGTTTTACAGCATAACCAATTTCCTTATCAACAAAGGAAGTTAACACAAATTTATTTTTCAACTTTAAGCTAGTTGAATTCTACACTGAGCTCTTTGTTTTGAATTCCAACTGTAAAATGCGTAAAACAACTGAAAAGGACAGAGTAATCTTTTTTTCCAATTTTTTTTGTTTATAATTCAAAAAAATATTTAAAGTGACTTGAAAATTATGCATATTGATTGAAGCTGCAACCTGGAACTTAATTTAAGGATCTTAAAAACAAAAAAGCAAAACACAATGAAGCAAAGTATTTACCTGTTTTTCCTAAAGTGATGTAGGTACGTTTCTTTCCATGAACAAATAAATGTCTCAAGCAATTTAATGTATTTTTTCATTAAAATTTGTTTCTGAACAGATTCACACACAGAAAATGCTTCTTAAAAATTTTTTTAGATCAGGCTGGACTTTCAAGTTTAACTATCTTATTTCAGCCAGTAATACCCATGATATAGTAATATGAGAGATCTTAAAAAAAGAATATGCTACATCAAGATCAATTTCAGCAATTTTTCTGGAGAAAAGACAATTATTTCTAATTTGTTAAACTGAGGTGCAATTACTCCTCTCAGTAATTGCCTGTCATGTCCTAGAATCTTGGCCAGTACTTTTCAGGAAAAAGATGATTTTTTCCGCCTTAAGAAAAACTTAAGATTCATTCTCACAATATTTTATTAATAAAACCAGACCTTACTGGCTCAGAAACAAAAGAATAAGCTTGCCTTAGAGGATGAGAAAATATATCCTCTGTAGCTACAGGGAAAATGTCCTGGAGTAAACTGCATCCTCTTGATATTTCTTTTGTCATGGACAGCAGCAGAGGGATGCTGCTGTATTCGGAAGTTACTGACAGAGTAGCAGTAGGTTGTCCAGCTCAGGGAATGGGGGCACGGTGGCCCTTTGGCAGATCACCAGATGAATGACCCTGCAGTCAGTGTTCCTTGGCTGTGTTCTGCTCCTTTAAATCATGGAAGCAAGTTTTAATAGAAATCAGCAAATTTTGTGTAATAATACTAGTTAGAGCTTATAGTGATAAGCTGATGAAGAAAACAGTGCTGAGCTTCTCTAAAGAAGGCTGTAAAACTGTCCCCCAGCAGCTGCTTTTTTATGAATGAGGTTCAGTTGGCCAAGTCCTGAGAAGACAGGATATTGTGTCTGAGCTGTGTTCTGAGACCTTGTGGAAATGGGAGAACAGACTTAAGTGAGAGGTCAGAAGACATCTTCTTACACTCAAGACACAGTGGAGCTTGGACAGACTTGTCTACTGAGAATGTCTTGGTCCTCTGGTCTAGACTGCTATCCTCTGGCCTGCTTCTTCAGAATCACAGGAGGATTATACATGTTTTCACCCTTCAGAGTGGCATAAAACATGGGCTGTGATGCAGCAGTGGACAGCTTATTGGGTTTTTTTTCTAGGAACCTATTTTTTAACCTGATTAGAGATCTGGGTTTTGCTAAAACAGAAATCCTTTACTAATTTGATCTCTTGCTCCATTAGCCAGGGAAGTGATCCCTTAACAAGAACGGCATAAAAAGCGTTACCACGTCTACCTCTTCCTGCATTTGCAAGTTCTGGGCAGTCGCAGCAGTTCGAACAAGTCAGCTTTACGTAATCAGGCCACCTCAGCAAGACATCCACACAGCTCTCTGCTCCTCTAGTGTCTTCAAATGTAGGCCTGACAATTATTCCAATAATTATTTTGCACATCTTTCAGCTAGGTACTCTGTGTTGCTGTTGGGAAATTTTGGGGTTTTTTGTTTTCTGTTCTTTATTCTCCTTCCCTTTAAATTTGTTTTCCTGTCTTTCATCACAGATCTAGTACTATAATTCTTCATATTGTCTCACTACCCCTCACTGCCTCACTCAGTTTCTTCTTTTTCTCTTCCACATCCTTATTTCTCTGTTGGAAATCCCATAAAGAGGCTTCACAATACATCTGTGATCATCTGCCTTGGACCTTGCATCTTCCTGTCTAAACCATCCACCTCTCCAGTGCACAAACTTTAGCAGCTTTTCCTAATCTCTGTATATAATCTCCATGTTCTGCTTTTATTATTCTTAAAGACCATGTTATTTCTTCCAAGGAATAACTGAAACAATGTTAGTGACCCCCACTCCATTTTATGTGCTTTTCCTTTCTTACATTCAGCTGCTTTCCCTGCCTCTCTAACTGAACCCATATTTGTCCCACTAACCTTCTCTCATCAAAGCAGCCTTGCACTCATCCTGTCTTTTATTCTTTTCCTCAACTAATTCCTCAAACTGTACTTTGGATTCTGATTTTAAAAAACTTTCCACCTGTCCCTTCTCTGCCCTTGCTTCTTTACTTTCCATCTCAACTCCCTAAGTGAAACTCCCTTTGCTTTCTCTGTGAGGTTTACTACTTTGAGCATAGTGACTCACATTGTACCTTCTTCTGGGTATAGTATATGACTGTATTAGTGTCTGGGTTATCATCTTATACTTTGACTTTATAAGTTGTTTGTAGCAGAGCCCATCTTTTCTTTTAGGGTTTGCAAACAACTGAGCACAACTTGTTCCCTTCCTTGGCTGGAGCTGCATACGTAATAAATAATGACACGATGAATCCAGCATTTTAGCACTGCCATCCACTGGCTGTCTTAACAGGACATTCTACATTTGAATAAAATATTGAAATATTGTTTTTGTTGCTGCTGACTGGAATGTATTATTGTAAGTTCAGTATTTGAGAGTAATGGGAATGCCAGAACTCTTTATGCTCTATTCCTTTCAAATACAAGACATAAGCTTTTTGCTTTCTCTTTTTCTTTACAAAATGAAACATTGAGGCTGGTTGAAGAATCAGGAGATCTAGACTAAGCTGCCATGCACAATTAATCCACTTACATTACCTGAATGATGTATATATTTTGTAATACATATTGTTCATATTTAAAAAACAAAAAATACCTAAGTATGTATATAGACGCAAAAGGGAAATAGGACAATTTGGGATTAACCTAAAATTTGTGTACTTCCCCTGTCAATCCTTTCATCTTCCACCTCATTTAGCAATGTCCTGAATCAGAGTTGTTTCTTTATTTTAATAATACTCAGTGGATTTCTTTTCCATGAGCATATTCAGCTTATCATTGCTTCTATACAAGAGGACTTTTATGATTTTTTTTTCTTTGCTATTGTATCTTTTTAAACTTTCCCCTCTTTTATTCCTTGGTTTTCTTTCACTTAATTTCTGTGATACAGCCAAGCTTATTATAGTTAGGGTTATTGATAAATGATTAATATTCCATGGTTAGAACAACTTGCCTTTTACATTTCTTAATGTGCTCCCCTCCTAAACAGTGTCAGGAGTATTTACCTTAGCACAAAAGTTCATCTGTAACAAGAGACTGTGAAAATCTATGAAGATGTGAGGTCAAATAAATTTTACATGTAAATGTGTTTCCAGAAAAGTTTGAAAGGAAGAATAGATAGGGAAAAAAGGGAGAAAATGTGTGCTGTTTCAGTAATTATATTGTTTATCCAATTTACTGCCATGTGCTGAAAAATTATCCAAAATTCCAGGAAATGAAGTGGATTGTGAGTTCAAGGATGGAGCACTAATTGAATTCTTCATTGAAATGACTCATCAAAGCAACGCAGTCAGCTGGATTGTCCTCCTGAATGTAAAAATCTTTACAAATGTTATCCTGGCACAGGTGCCATACTAAAAGCTTGACTCTTCTCCCTCTAAAAAGGGATATCTGTCAGAGGAAGATTTGCTGGAAGGGGGGTATTATTTCCAAGAAAAATGCCTTTTTTTTTTATAATAAAGCAAGACGAATTGCTCTTGTTCTAACCCATTTTGTCTCAACAAAAATTGGTCACCCTTGGCACAAAGCTTACCGAGTACTTCAATCTACAGAGCTTAACTGAGTCATGGACCTTACACTGACCCTCTCTAAAGGCAGGAATTTTTCTTACCTTGACACTCTACATAGAAAAAGAGCTATAATTAAAGGAACTAACAGTTCTAAAAATTATATAAGCTGAAAAAAAATAGGAGTGTTCATTTATGACTTCAAGTTAAATACCAGCTCTAATTTCACTCATTATTATCAAAACCCTTGTTCTTTTTTGCTCCTACTCTTATTTTTTTACAGGGGATATCAATAGGTCTTTGCCGCATTAAAAAACAGCATTCACTGAGGTATTCTGACAAGACTGATCCTTTATTTTAGATATGTATTTGAACTGTAAACACCAATTTGGCCATGAAATTTGGAGCAGTTTAGGCAAAAAAACCAACCAAACAAAACAGATTTATCAATTTCTCCTCTTTGGAAGTGACTAGAAGATGGAACATTTAAATATTTTTGGTCTGTTACAAATAACATTTTGGTCTGTTCCACTACACATGCAACCTGGGGTCCACACATACTTGAAAAGTATGAGTCGCTAGCAGAAAATACACACTTCACAGAATAGTGAGAGAGGATGGAATAAGTTTACAAAGGTCTTTTGTTAGACTTTTGTCTTTTACCTAAGAGGGTATTTGAAATAATTATTTCTCTCTCAAATATATTTTCTGCCAGCTGGTAAATCTTTTCTCTAAAAACCTAAAAGACCCCTGTTGTAAATAAATAGAATCTATTTCTTAAGATCATGAAGAAGCCTAAACTAAGTTTGTATTGTTTCTCTTGAAAATAACTTAAGAGCCGGAATACCTCTCCTTAGGGTTTTAGTACACCAGTATTGACTGTCATCATTATTCTGTCAAAGCTAATAGAGTGAATAAACATGTCAAGTACACCTTCATGATATCCTTCAAAAGCTGCAGGAACAAGTATAATCTTCATTAAAGAAATAGACAAACAATTTTCCATTACTTCACTAGCATAAGTGATTACTGTCTTCGATTCTTCAAAAAAAACTTCTTGTGGCTGCAAAAATCTTGATATTGGACAAATTATAGAATAGAAGTATTTTATAAGGTACTTACATATCACTGGCAATGGAGGAATTCCTGGACATGGACTTTGGAGAAAGATCATAATCACTGTCTGACCGGTAAAGGAAAGACTCCCTACGTTGACTGTGGACAAAATTTGCCTGAAGAATTAGCCCTGACCCAGGGCTTGTCATGGGGTCCAAGGGACTTCGTCCTGATGATGTACCATTGTCTACATCGAAACTGCAAAAAGAAGAGAAAAATTTTTATGTCATTGACCTAAGAATTTTAAAATTTAATAAACACCCTTCTGACAAAATTATCATAGCTAACTGCTTCTTTATAGTAATGGGGAAATAAAGACCAGGTCATGTCCACTGCTACAAAAAAATGTGAGGCAAAAAAGAAGAGATGCTTTGAAATTACTGATAAAAAAAAACCCCAAGTCTGAAGGAAAAGAAATTTGGCAGAGAAAAACCCCATGCTATTAGGAATACATGAAGCTTTATACTTCTCTGCATGTAGAGTATCCATGAGGTCTATACCAGAGGAAACATGATATTTACTTCTTCAGGTCCCATCACTCCTAAGATGGACCCCAATTATCCTGTCTCCTCCCACTGCTAAGGCAGTTGAGGGCTTTTTCTTATTGAATATGCAATCCTAATATTTTGTTACTACAAAAATATTTCAAGAACATACTTTATCTTATCCCAATAAGCAAAGAGCTGGGGTGGCATTAAGGCATATGTGTGTGCTTGGGTGCATCTGCCTGCATTAGATTCGCTGTTTTACAAAGAGATTTAATCAATGAGTCCTTGTTCATGGCCAAGCAGTAGAACTTCTGTAGCCATTTGTGTCTTTGAACCACACAGTTTAGATCCAGCACTTTCGGTTGTTGTGTTTGGTATGAAGTGTGGTAAAGAAGCTTATCATTATCAGAGAACATTTTTCTTATGAGAGGCTCAAGGACGAGGGAACAGAAATAAAGAGAAGGGGAGAGTAGATGCTGTTTCACATAGATGGTAATGTTTCCACAAAGGCCTTTGAAAATCAGTGCAAAGACCTTGAACGAGAGTCTGCAAACAATTAAACACTGGTACAGGGGGGGTGCTGCTGAGAGGACGTGTTCACAGCAACCTGTGTTGCTTGACAGCCCAACAGCTACATTTGATACTGTATGGAGGTTTTTTGCAGCATGTGGCTTCATTTTTGGATGTCTTGTGGCATGCAGTCTGAGAGGTTACAAACGTGTGGATTAGCAAGACTAGGTCTCTAGGCTCATTTGCCATACTAATGGGGGCATAAAAAACACTGCTAAAGCATTTAACAATGAGGGACGAAAAGCTGATCTTTCACGTGATTTTTTAAACATGGATTAGTGCTAGCACCATATTATGCATTTTTGCTGAACCCATATAAAATATTCATTTTGAAAATGGTGTTCATTTGAAGGACAGCCACAGGTTTCCAGTTACAGATAATGACAACAGAAACAATGCAGTGCAAGTCAGCTGTTGATTAGACTGCAGCCTAGCACAGGTGTCACAGCTGGTACATGCTAGTCTGTACTAGCTTGTCTTATCTACCATTGACCTGAGGTTCCAATGAGCTGCCACTTCAATCCTTTCCTGAAATGACAGCATTCCCATGACCTTTTTTCCTTTGTTAAATGAACTAATCAAAGAAACATATTGCTTATTTTGACACAGATGCACGCTGCCTAGCAGAGGATGGATTTTTGTTTCATGATTTATTTCACTGTTTACTTGTTACTTTGCACATATTTCTGGAACTATAAGCTTACTGCCACATTCAGTCTATATTATTTTCTTTGTATTCACCTCATACGGTTTGAATGTAGAAAAGCAAATGTAATTGGTTTGTTTGTTTCTCTTTAAAAAAAAATACAGAAAATATGATAAAAAAACTTCAGGGCAGCATAGTAATTTAATTCCCTTTTCACTCTAGTTTTCAGAACAATTACCTGTCAGTAAATCCAAACACATACGCTTCTTCCCAGAACTTATTTAATTTGATTATGCCTGTATACTTTTTTCTGTCTTTAAATGAGCTACTGCTTTATCAATCTCAAACTAAGAAAGCTTAAATCATGAGACATCAAATGAGAGTTCTGCCACCAGCCTTCTAGGTGGTCTTGGACTGTGCAGCTCTTCTCTTTGACTTTCATTTTCCCTATTCTTTGCATCTTTGTGATCACTGCAAGATCTGCTCACAAAAAATATTTGAGAATGTACTGGAAAGGTCAAGATACCATGAATGCTACACTAAAATATCCTTTGCAGCTTGCAGTGTCATTAGTTCATAACCATATTACCACTGCTACTAGCATGACTACTATTAATTATTATCAATCCATATCTTTTAGCTTGAATTCCTAAATATTGAAGGAGCACAAAATTATCACAATTGTAATGAAGGCTTTATCTCATCACATCCAGTTTTCCTAACATTTATATTTCATCGGCTGAATAATTTTTCCTCTTTAAACAGTTTCAAGAAACACCAACTCCTAATCAATACACAGTCTGTATATTTTGTTTTTCTATTGAGGGCAGGAGGGCAAATAATTCCTGCAATTTTAGGTGAAATAGAAGACAATAATTTACTCCTGTGGTTACTAAGACTAATTTCTGCAATGGCAGTATCATTTCAAATACATATAAGCTTGTCTGGGAACTTTAAAGCAAAAGTTAAAAGCTAGATATAAATAAATGAAGATAAATGTTAGTCCCTCCCACAGAAGGAAAATTTTAAATACAGAGTGAATACTAAATTGGTTTCTTTAACAGTGGACTTAAATATTTAACTGATTCAAAAGTATTCAGCTGGATTAAAGGAATATGGTTTTATTCGCAAACTTGTTTTATTTTCTTCACCCCCTTTTTGTGGACATCATATGAATATTATATTACCAATCATATTTCTTCCAGTCAGAAACTAAGGCAGGCTTCTAGGAATGATTTCACTGCCAGATTGCAACATAGTGAATTTTTAAAATTTAGAAGTCTGTTAGCTAGAAGTGCAGTTTCATCAGCTGGGAGAGGTCCTTTGGTTTGCACCACCAGGCAACCCCAAGTTTGGGCAAGCCATTGCTGTTGCCACAGGAATTTTATCCTGTTGTACTGCGTGGTGACCACTAGATGGGTGTAAAAAGTAATAAACAGGATGCAAATATATCAGCTGGATTTGCCTCGTGCTGGTCCAAGAATACGTCTTTTATGAAAATACACATCAAGAAAAAAATTATTCTGTTCTACAGTCAAAGGGGAGTGTGAATACAGCACTGTTTTTTTTCAGAAACCTGTGTTTATATTAAAAAGTTTCAGAAATGTTATAGCAGTTAAGTGTCTTGTTTAGATCTTTTTGAGGTGTTTGCCAACACTTTCAGATACAAAAGCTTGTAGAACTCTAAATCAAAACAAGAGTTATTACAATGAAAATCATATAAATTGTTTCTTTGTCTGAATCACAAGTCTTATTTGCAAGAAACTGTACTTCTGACTACACTGCATCAAAAGAAGAGACAATCAGAATGGGGAATTGAACAATTCCACACTGGTTCTTTGCTCTTGCTTGTTGCATACACTTAAAAAACCCCAAAAGTTTAAGACACAAAATAGGATAGACTCTTTAACTTGCCTGAACAGAAATTGCAAAACGTCAGCTGTGCTTGCTTCATATTTACCTTTCCACTCCCCATAAGTTTTAAGCCACAACAAGAATATGTTGTGAATTGGAAAGAACAGAGAAATACAACAACATCTTCATGGAAATTGTCACTAAAGAGCACAGGACGTGTTTAGCTTTCATTTCACAGGAGTAAGTGGTCATTTAAAGACAGACTCTTACACCACTGCTCTGCAGCCAGCTCTGGGCACTTTGCATAATGCATGCAAACTGAAACCACCTTTGGTGACTGGAGTATTTGGCACAGACATCACAGAATTTTATATGTTCAAAGATATTTGCTGCAACTCTGGAGATACCAAAGCCATGAAAAGTCAATGATAATTCAGCAACTTCTGTGTCTGCATTTTGACAAAACATATTAAGGCATTAGTGGGTAGTGTTTATCTTTAGAGCCTGCCTTCTTCAGTGTTCAATGATGACAAACATGATATGAGATGAAATTCAGAGGTTTTTCCTTGTTTGGCTATTCATCATGTTTGCAGTTCTTGCCCACTTTCTGTCATCCAGGCTCTGTACTAAGACGGGGACAAAAGTGAGCAATTTGTAAACATTCATGGCTGATCTTCCTGGGGCTCTTAATAGGAGAAGTAATAACAGCACCACAAGCAAACTTCAGGAAGATTATTAGAGATTTGCTTTAGACAATACTAGGACTCTGTGACAAGAACAGGAGAGGCTCTGGATCCTGAATCTCAGCAGCACTTCTTCATTGTTAATGACTGCACAGCTTCTTTGAATATTGAAAGAAACCCTTTACAGACTTCCTTTTAAGTCCCTAAAAAGTGGTTTCCTACTCTCTGCAAGGCTGCAAAAGCAAGGCTGCTAAAAGAAAAAATGTGGAGGCCTGCATATAAAATATAGACTTAAGTTACATAAGGAATAATGGCATCACTATACCCAAGAGTTTGTAATTAAGGCTGCATAGAAAATCTTCATGTTAGTTTTCCTTAGTACTGAGAATTTAGCATTAATCCTGCAGCATTTTGGAGGGATTATTTTCTTTTGGTTTTGTGTGGTTTTTATTTTTAGAGAAATAAGCAATAGTAGGAGAGAGAAGGAAATAAATTTCACCCTAAAATAAGGAACTTACTAGACTTTTTAAGAATTGTGCTCCTGCTGCTCCCCTTTAAGTGTCTCCCCGTTTTCATCTTATCTTGGAAACTACAGGGAGGGAGAGCCAAATTAATTGAACCTCTGGGGACATCTTATCTTTTGAGGCCATCTTTAATATTATAGAGGGACAAGCAAGTTCTAGAGAAGCAATTTTTTTCCCCCATCAAAGGAGTCCATTGTCCTAGTGTCAAGCAATCTCTCCAGCCATCTGTTCTGTGACCTATATACACATCTCAATGTCCTCACTTCCAAGAAGTCATGTCCTGTTTTTTCACCTGGTAACACAATCCCAATATCACACAAAATAGATGCATTTGGTATAGCAGCTGTAATTCACTGAAATTATCACAGAAGACCTGCCCTGAAGCAACTCCCTTTGAACAGGATCTAATTTAGAGTAAAAGCAAGGTAATAAAACAATAAGGTTCCAAGGAAAGGGTAAACTATTTATTGTTTGTGCCCCAGGACAGGAGCCCACCTCTGGGAAAGGAAGCCTTAGCAACTGGAGAAAGGGAAGGACTGGATGCTGCCTTCAAAAGCAAAATCTGAATGTATTGCTTGGATTACTTCAGATTGAAATAAGCAGTGAGCCAACACAGCTTGTGGCATGCACCATGAATGTGGAGGATTGTAGAGAAAGGCCACAGTGTGCCTGTATCTAAGATTGCTCAGTAGGTCTTTGTGACTTCATTTGGGCCTTTTTATTGCATATTAATAAACTAAGCATTAAATTGTGCCAACAGCTTGGGTGTCCCCTTTTTCTGCCAGACAGAGTTACCCCTAGATGACAGATGAAACTAGAATTTTCTTTATCAGAAAGAAATTAATTGTCACTAATCTGACCCTG
This sequence comes from Gymnorhina tibicen, assembly GCA_013399875.1. NCBI lineage: Eukaryota > Metazoa > Chordata > Aves > Passeriformes > Artamidae > Gymnorhina > Gymnorhina tibicen. The sequence continues at coordinate 68,094 of VXAZ01003764.1, read as the reverse complement.
CCACAGGTTCCTAGAAGATTTTAGATGTTGAATAGGCTAACCTGAAGCATCAGAAAAAACCAAGTCAAACTAAATCAGTAGATTTATATAGTTAAATAGCAGGCTAATTCTTTGTTTGAGACCTTTCAAAATGTTTCCTTTCTGACAGTGTCTACCCAGTGATGCAGAAGAGTCCACATCTGGTTTTCTACTTTTTGTGTGTTTTTTCCCCCAAGACTAGTTAAAAACAAAAACAAAAATAAAACCAAAAAAGACCAACCAAACGAAACCAAACCAAAACAAAAAAAAACCCAAAACAACAACAACAGCAACAACAAAAAACACACAACCAAAAAAACCCAAAAAAAACACACACCAAAAAAAAACCCTCAGTAAAAAGAGGGGAGAAAAAGAGAAATATTTATATTGATATTTTGGAAGAAATATAATACCTATTCTCTAAATTTGAAGAAAAAAAGGATTATATGTGAACTGATATTTTAATTTTCTTTGTAGAAAAGTTAACAAAACTTTTGCCTTCCATTACTTAAAGTATTTCCAGTCAGTTGTAACCAAATGATATTAAAAGAAACATATGATCTAAATCTGAATTTTCATTTACCACTGTAGAATTCAAGCCAACTATCAGCTTGTGGCTTTGAGTTTCCAGTTAAGCAATTCAGAAAGCGAGCCCTATGATTAACTCCATATTTAGAAGTGGTGTGGATAGATTTTCCAGTATCAAAATTCCAAGCAAAAGAATGAAATGTGACATTTCATGATTTTTTTTTTAGCAGCAGAACTTGGCTTTTGCTCTTGGCATAACTGTTTTTAGAAACATTTGAGTGTAGAAGGCTTAATATTAGGTCTCAAATTACAAGACAGTATTAAAAGCCCAGGAAACAGACAAATAGAAGATGTGTAGGACAAAAAATACAATGAGGCAGACTGGTTTGTAAGAATTGGTCTCCTCAAACATGTTAACAAAGGAACTCTGACTCTCTATTTATCTTCTGTTTCATGATTTTCTAGCAACTATCTCAGGAAATCCAGTCTCTCAAAACAAACTGTTTCATGTTTTGTTATGAAGTTTCCAAGCAAGGAGTTTCCTGTGATGACTATTCCATTTCTTTGGTACTTTAGCTTTGAACAGTTTCCTGGTACTCAACTGAAGATGTGCTTTCCACAATGTCACCTCATTATTCTTAATTATACCTCAGTGGTCTATTCATTCGGCATGAAACACTTTTTTAAGGCACCTATTAAATCAAATTGCCTGTTGTGCTCAGCCGTACTGGGATTCCCGTTGTGATTCCTTTTATTTTTTAACTCAGAGAGAATATCATCCCTCACCTGGCAAGTTTTATTCTCTAAACTTGGCTCTTTGGAGTGAACTTCTTTCTACTAATGTGATGTTCAGATAGAATGCCAGATTCCAGATCCTATCACATGGATTTGATGTTTCTTTGAAGCTGAAATAGTTGTCTTATTTTTGTATAACAACTCAAACAAAAAACAAGAGAAATGAAATGCAAAGTAATTTCCAAGAAATGAGGTAATCCGTTCATGCTTCTACTAGGTTTAAGTCACTTTGTATGGTTCTTCTGATCTAATAAATATAATAGGACTATTATTACTACTTTTAGTTAACAAAAAAAAAAAAAAACCAAGACATTAATTCTTTTCACCAATGCTTCTGCTAAAATCTGTGGCAGCTTGAGATCTGAATGTGAAAATCTGCAGAAAATGTTGAAGAATCAGAAGTATTTTGCGCAATCTGAGAAAAAGAGCCTTGAAAAACAGAACCACTTGATCCAGACATGAGAAAGACTAGGCAGCAAGCCCTGGAGTGCTCTGAGTACCCCACAAGCCTGCTGGTCCCTGCCACCCCTGTATGCCATTGCTGCAGGTACACATTAACTGCATTTCTAGGAGTGCAGTCTCAGCTGGACTGATGGTTCTCCAGTCTATTACTGTCATTATTTGATTACAGTCTATCTGTCACCATTGACTTAAATCATACCATAATTCTATGGGTTTATGATTCTATGATCCCCAGGGATGGAGCATCCACAACTTCCCTGGGCAACCTGTTCCAGTGCCTCACCACCCTCACAGTAAAGAATTTTTTCCTTATATCTCATCTAAACATACTCTCTTTCAGTTTGAAGCCATTCCTCCTTGTCTTATCACTACATGTTCCTGTGAATGGTCTCTCTCCATCTTTCCTGTAAATTCCCTTCGGGTATTTCAAGGCTGCAATTAGGTCACCTTAAAGCCTTCTCTTTTCCAGGCTGTACAAACCTAACTCTCTTAGTATTTCCTAATAGGAGAGGTGCTCCATTCCTCTGATCATCTTTGGGGCCTCCTCTGGACTTGCTCCAGCAGTTCTGTGTCTTTCCAGTGCTGGGACCCCAGAGCTGGATGCAGTGCTCCAGGTGGGGTCTCACCAGAGCAGAGCAGAGGGGCAGAATCCCCTCCCTGGCCCTGCTGGCCGCGCTGCTCTGGATGCAGCCCAGGACACGTTTGGCTCTCTGGGCTGTGAGTGCCCACGGCTGGGTTGTGTCCAGCCTCACAAGTCCTTCGCTCAGGGCTGCTCTTGATCTGTTCATCTCCCCCAGTCTGTACTGACATCAGGGGTTGCCCTGACCCAAGTCCAGCACATTGCACTTTGTCTTACAAAACTTCATGAGATTCCCATGTACCCACTTCTTGAGCTGGTCCAGGTTCCTCTGGGTGGCATAAATACTGAACTACCTTCAAACTCTTTTTTGAAAAATCATTTTACCTAATTTCTTTAAGAAATTCATAAAAACTGTTTCTCTTTCCAGTGTGAGTTTTGATCCAATTATATCAACTTCTTTTCCTGCACCACTACTTTCTCAGCAGTATTTGGATGTTAGGATACAAAACCGACTTGTACTGAGTGTGACCATATGGCATGAACTTGGTGTAATACACAATGCCATTAATTACATTGCATTTTAAATGTAGTAGAATAAAATTTCAAAGCATATAAAAATGTTTATTTATCAATTTATAAAAATATGCAAACCATCCACCAAGCATATTGACTAATCCTAGTTAAAATGCAGCTTTCCCAAGATATCAGCAGAACAGCTTTCCTTCAGGAAAATCTAATAAAGAAATAAATACATGAACATGGTTGAGAACCAAATTTGTGCCAGAGAAGGAAAATTAAATACACTGAAAGAGCTCAGCCTCCTTTTTCTGTGAATTCAGCAGGATGCCATTACCAAAAGCAATCATGTTGCTTACATATTCTTTATGAATTACTGGTGTGATAAAACAAACGTCGGAATGGAGTTAGTTTCTCAGACCTATAACATTTAAATCAATACCCTACAGTACTGAGGAAAACACAGAGTCCATAAAATAGGTATAAATATTCCCAGAGATAACACTAATATGCATTAGGAAGTTTCCCAGCAAACATATCTTTCTGAAGCTTCGTCATATATAACCCCAGTGGTGATAAACACTAGGTCACAGAAGATATGGTTACACTTACCCTGTGCTTAGTGGAAAAGATCTTTCGTGAAGAGTACCTGAGACAGAAGGTGGCAGGACTAAGCATTTATGATTACTCCATGCTACTCTCCCATCCCAGAAAATACAGCATAGAATGATAGAATCATAGACTGGTTTGGGTTGGAAGGGACCAAAAAAGGGAAGGGATCTAGTTTCAATCCACCTGCCATGGGCAGGAACACACCTTCCACCAGGTCAGGTTTCTTAAATCTCGATCCAACCTGACCTTGAACATTTCCAGGGATGGGAAATCCCCAGTTTCTCTGGGCAACTTGTTCCAGTGCCTCACCACCCTCACAATGAAGAATTTCCTTCTAACATCTAATCTAAACTTACCCTTCTTCAGGTTAAAGCCATTACCTTCTCTCTTGTCACTATATTCTCTCATAAAAAGTCTCTCTTCAGCATTCTAGTAGGCCCCCTTCAGGTACTGGAACGTGTTCTAAGTTCACCCTGGTATTCTAAGTCCCCCTTCTCTTCCAGGCTGAACTAGCTCAGCTCTCTCAGCCTGTCCTCATACTAAAGGTGCTCCAGCCCTCTGACCATCTTCATGGCCTCCTCTGGACTCATTCTAAGAAGCCCACATCCTTTTTAGAAATAGATCCAGTGAGCCAAGGGGTGACCATTATGACAAGAGGATCTTGCAGTCCTCAGCATCACTAGGCTCATAATTATGAAATCTTTGAACAACTGACTTTAAGCAACCCTTTCTTCAAAAAGTATGCATTGCAGATAATGGATAAGGGCTGTGGACAGAAAAGTCCAAAGAGAAGCTCCAAACTGCAGGGACCTTGCACATAGAAGATGATTTGTTTCAGCAGTACAATGTGCACACATAAATACCAACATGCAATCAAGGCCAGCTTCAGAAGAGGGTGGACAGGAGGCAGCTGGATAAGAAATTGCAGTTGTTTCTTTAGATATTGTTCTAGATTGCCCAAGCTCTAGGTAAAGGACACATAATTATGTTTAATAGGAAACATTTTTTTTCCTCACAGCATTGTAACATTCCTCTAATTGCAATAAGCAATTGCTGGCAATAAATCACAAATTAATTCTACTTCCACAAGAATGTGTGTTGGGATATGTTAACAGCAATTATCACTGAAAGCAAGCTATATATTTTGTAAAGGGTGAAAGTTTAAGGTACTAAGACCTTCAGAGTTCTAAAACTTTTCTGCTTTGATTTAGCAAAATTTTTTCGTCCTTTCCACTTCAGTTCATTTCAATTCTTTAAAGTCTGAGTGTTAGATTTTTTTTTTTAGTTTCTATTTTTTTTATATTGATATATTTTTATTTTATATTCTAATTTTTTGTACTTAGTTTACCAAATATGCTAGATTTTTCGTTGCTTCCACTTCCCTAGACTTCTACTAAATGTATCAAAGTGTATGTAGTGATTTGAGTTCTGGAAATCCTTTTCCACATCCAAGCAACAACATCTAAAGGGAAACTAGCTCAGGAGCTAACCTTGGAAGAGTGCTTAGACTGAATTATCTTGTGTGTATGGAGTCATACTTATGTTAGACCCTGAGCACATTCACTGAGTACATGTAATGTCAAAGATAATTCATGTTACAAGTCCAAACCAAATTATAATCAACAATAATGAATCATTTGGGTCTTTTTTTTTCCTGATTTTTAGGACATTATTTTAATGTTAAATATATTATTACAATGTCTAATAGCATTACTTAGATGGCCTGCCTGATGTTCTACATTATGGGACTGTGTTTTCTTTTTGCTAAATTACTAAATTCTGTCCAGTGGTGCTGCAATTTTCCGTCCAAGTTTTTAAGAGGGAAAACAGGTCAACTGTTGATAGAAAGTGGGAGAGAAAATAATATTTTTTCATGTTTAAAGCAACATTCTGGAAACTGTTTTGTGAGATATTCTAGTGACTCATATTTTGCTGCATGAAGCAGCCAAATGTCTGCAAAATGCTTTTTTTTTTTTAACTGATTCTGTGAACATCATAAATTTCAAAAAGTTGTAAGTATAGGCCAACTGAAGTCTATCACCTCATGTATCAGCATTATTGAAAAAATCTGAAGTGCTACTGTAGTATTTTTTTAAAAAACTCTTGCTCAGAGCCTCAGAGGACTCTGAGGAAGAAGCCCCTGTTGGTGGGATGTTTGTGTCTCACTGCAGAAGGTAGGTACTGAATCAAAGGGCTACAGAGAAGTAAGAGTGATTTTATCATCAGGAACTGCAAATAATATTTGCTCAAGCTGCAAAGCACCTGATAATGAACTAGTCACTTACACCAGCTTTATCATACGTCACTAGCTGAGTGTTGTTCATTCCTGAGGTATCCACATGCTTAAGCCATGTGGGTATCAACACTCACAAACACAGATTAACTCAGAACATCTGAGCTGCTACTGGGTGGATCAAAGGTCCATTGGATCCACTAATCTGTAGGAGTGCTAAAAGTGAATGCCAATGGAAAAGGGTAAGAAGAAGCAAGCAGAAGTGCTACATCCCCCTTGTAACCCAGCCCCTCATCATTTTCTCACCCTTTCATTGAAACAATGCTTGAATACAAGAGTCATTCCACGTCAAGGAGATCAAAAAACCCAAAGTCCTACACATCACATTTTGAATGTTCAAGTTAGGTAATACTTTCACTTTAATCTCTGTGGTTTGGTATCTATTAAGTAAGGATGACAAAAATCCCTTCTATCACAAAGGTGATGTGAAAATTATTTTAATCATCTGTGAGAAGCAGTAAGGTGTCATAGTGGTGAGCAGTGTAGAAACACCAGTGAAGGCATTATAGCTGCTTTTACAACACATATGAACAGCAGATTGCCAATAATGCATGTGAATGAGAAGCAAGAAAATGATAAAATATGAAATATCTCATTAATTGAGTTCCATTTGTTTTGAGTACTCAGTGAAGTAAAAACAATATAAGACCATATAGGTAAAGTATAAAATTATTTATGCATGGAACTAAACCAAAGTTCCTAAGTCAAATGCAATCTTGGCTTTTGTGCTTGACATTTCAGTCACAATAACACGGATATCAGGTTATTATGTAGACATTTGAGCACAAGTTGAAGATTCTTGCATTTGCTATTGTTTATCTCCAGTTTTCTTTTTCAGCCTGCTGTAGCACTACCAACAGCTGTTAATGGTAGACCATCAGAAATCAGTCTTCCAACGCAGTGTTGCAGGTTTACCTTCTAGTAGTTAGAACACAGATGAAGAACACATTCCGTTTTGGTTATAATGCATGTATGATTAACTTGATCTGCTCATCTTCAAGATCATTGGAACACTTCATTCACAGTCTCATTTTGATTAACTACTATTTTAATATAACCATGTTCTTGCTACAATCCCTTGTGCCCTATTGTCCACATGACTGTTGGACTCTGAAAGCAAAAGTGACACAGCAAAACCTATAGAGCTATAAACATAGTCCTTTAACTATTAACAAAATAAGGAAAATATTATGAGGTGTAAAGGCTATACATATTATACAACTTTCATTTGGTAAAATACCTAAATGAACAGAAGTCTAAAAATGGTCAAGGACTATTGAAAACTTAACTAGAAATGAAAGAAAAAACTCGAACACTAGTTAGTACTTGCTACAGTCTTCAGATGCCACACACAGTGCTAAGCTAAGCATGCCTCATCAAAGAAATTAGTCTTTCTCTGTGAAGGAATGCAGTAACAGAAAAACCAGTTTACACTGCTTGTAGCAAACCATGTTTTTTCCAGTATTAAACAAACCTAGAAGCAGATTTTATGTAGTTAGTTGAAAAAGAAGCTGAAAAAAGCCTACACATTTTTAATAAATGTGAGTGACCTGGCAAGCCAAAGCTGTTAAAAATCACTGTGTATTGCAAAACAAAATCTTCTGTGAAACTCTTCTCACAGAGCAAGACCAAGCAATTCTATTAAAATTTACAACTCAGCCTTGGCCCATGCAGAAATATATTTCTATAGGTCTTTCAAGGCCAGCAGATAATTTCTCATCAGTTACAGAGTTACCTGTAAGCACAAACCAATTCCACAGAATAAGTTTTGTGCTCCAATTTGCACTAAAATTTTGAGAGGGGAGATGACTGATTGCTTTCTGCTGTTCTCATCCATCAACCGTCCTCCCTGCTGTGACAACTCATCTGCTGCCATTCTCCATTGGGCAGAATGTGCTGTCTTTTCCCATCCTTTCCACAAGCTTTCCCCCTAACACCAAAAGAATATATGTTTAAACTAACAAAAGCATGGCAAAATCTGGACAAATCATTACAACTGAACTATAGAGTTTCTTAGGACAAAATGATTAACATGACATATGTTTACAAGTAGAAAAAAGAAAAATCAAATGTATAAGGGCATCTTTTGTATAAAGACCTTTCCTGTTAGCAGGAAAAATTGTGTATGATTTATTTGACTTAGTGCAAAAAAAAGTTGTTGGGCAACTTGATCACAGAAGTCTATTTTCTTGATCCTGATGTCATTACTAAAATTGGGATAGGACATGCCATAATTGCTGGCGCAAAGGAGGTGATTATATCACTCTGGAAACATTACAAAATGTAATTTTACAATCCAAGAGAGCAAGGAGAAAGCTCACCATCTCTCATCAGTCCCATTTACAGATGAAAAAAATGTCACTGTAACATTGTTGCTTTTGGAACAATGTCTTCAACTATTTTCCCCTGACATCTTGTTATTTCATTCTGTGAAGTGTTCCCAGGAGAATAAACAATTTTGCCAGATTAAAACTACTTCTCAAGCAGTGCTTTTCAGCAAAACTCAGCCTACATACCCTAAGCACTGCCACGCTGACCACACACAGCGGTGGTGATGTGCCCTCCCAGCTGGCACCACTGGAGATGCACCATCCATCACCATGCCTAACCAGTGATTCTGGTGCAGAATTCATGCACAGTCTTTGGCTCTCAAGGAGAAACGTTAAGCAGATGAGGAGGGGCCCCCAGGCAGCTGAAGGAGTGACAAGCTATCAGGAAATCCTTTGTTAGATTTGTTTCTTTTGTGGGAATAAAGTAGAATAAGAGGATACAAAAACCTGTTCTCTCACTGGATGAGTCATCATGACTGAATCATTTTATCCTCTTCTGTGCTTGCATTTCCCTACCTGCAAAATGGGAAGTTTGTAAAGTGCCAAGAGTTCTGGTCCTTAAAAACAACCAAAAGAAAACAAATAAAAAACTCCCTACGACCTAAAATTAATATTATTTGGAGTAGTAATAAGAGCAGTAGACATATCAGAAACACTGCTTTTTAAGAATGTATCAAAAGCAGATATAGGTGAGAAAATGAGAAATTTAAAAAATTTACTGTTTTTCCTCATAGAGAACATGTGAAGAAATAGGAAGAATAGAAGACTTGATTATTTACTTGCTTTGGTACACATAATTTTCAAGATCCTCTCCATAAAAATGGAGTGGAAGAAGACATTAGACAAGGTATGTCTGTAACATTTGCATGTAAATGAAGAAATAATGGAGAATAAAAAAATACAAGGGAAAAAAAGACAACAAAACAAACCACCAGAAAACAAACACCCTTCACCAAATATTTATTAAGAGAAATTCTATGAAAAATGTTTAGAAAATAAAGAAGAAAATCTTTTTCACTTCAAGTGAGAAGCTGATTAGATTTTTACAAAATGTGGTTTTATTTTTTGGCCCCCAACATGCTTCTATAAGACACAGAAAAGCATGAATTTCTCCTTTCAGACAGAATTAGATTGTTTCTTTGGTTTTCTTTGGTTTTCTTTATTTTTTCAGAACAAGAAGAGAAAGGACTAAATAAAATTTTTTAAAAATTTAAATGGGCAATTAATGCACCAGATGAAACATTACTAAGGTGTTAAGGAGAAAAACCTGGCACTGGCCAAATATGTGTTTATCATACCCTACTACACAAACCTGTCAGGAGAGCATGTGGGCAAGCATCTCCTCCTGGGAATCTTGTTTTAAGGAAGCCTCATCAGTACATATCTTCCTACACTATTCTTTTTTTACCCCTCCCAGCCACGGCCTTTTGGCCACAGAGGAGAACCTGCATATCCATGAGAAAGACAGGCTGTCAAAAAAGATAGCAGGCTTGTGTACTATTTTCCTCTTTGAAATTTTTCTGTGATTGTTAAAAGTTAAGACAATGAAAACAGAAACTAATCTGACTTCTCTAATGCATGAAAGAAGTATCATTGAGTTAAATACAGTTTTTGCTAATGAACTTCAGGGTCAACATAAAAGTACAATTTAGTAAGCATAAATTTTCAGAATATTCATGGGTTTGTACAATTTCAGGGACAGCACGCTTGAGAAACTAAAGGTTTGATTAAAACAAAATAAATTCCTCTATGAGTATTTAAAGTAGAGAGGGAGGCAGAGAATTTCTGCTTATATTTCAAATATTAAAGTTCATATGGTTCCCTAGCACCTGAAAAAGTGAAATAAACAATTATGGAAATATCTGTATAATTTCAATCTTCAAGAATTATTACATTATGCAGTAATGTTTGTGATTGTCTCTATATTCCATCTTTTATGGGAAGCTGAATTTAATTTATTTTCCAAGCACCTCCAATAAAAAATATTGCAAAAGACCAGGTTCTGCAAAGCTAAATTTCAGGAAATGGGTCCTTTTCTTTTCCTTCAATGAATACAGTGTCTGAGGCTAATTTAACATCAAATGAACTAGAAAGTAACTCTGAAACCAGATGCTGATTCTGAACACAGAGAGATAGCAAGGTCAAAGACGTTCAGAAGTCTGCTCTCAAAATTGCTGTTCACCGGGATTACTACGGGAAAATCCTAATATTCACACACTTAAAAAAGAGGAGGAGCAGGCAGGGGGAATGGACCAGACTTGTGTGGAGAAGGGAGAAGAAACAACAAAGAATCCTTACTCTGAAAGCTCATCCCTTTTAGGAACTATATATCTGCAGCAAATGAAATTCAATTTATCAATACTTCATATTAAAGATTGGAGAAAAGGGATCTGCTAGTGAGCAAAACTATATTCCAAGAGCTGCTAGCCCTTAGATTTTCTCCTCCAGATAAAACAACTGAACTGGAATTTCAGTTAATATCACAATTTTATTATTATTTTATTTCAGTAGTTTGTCCTGAGGATTTTTGAAAGCAGCTGGAAAGTTCTTGAAAACTAACTCTTTCTTCATTTTTGATTCTGGATTTCCAGTTGCCAACGAGTATTTAAACTAAAATAAAATCTTATTTTGAAGCAAAAGCCCAAATATTACCATGAGCAATATCTCAAATGGAAAAAAAGAAAAAGTGGAGAAGGGAGAGAGAGCAGCTAGCCTGCCTGAATGTTAAAAGAGTTACAGTGTTTAGCTTTCAGTTACAATGAATCTTACAGAACTTCCATTTCTGGTACCAGGAACCAGTAAGGCCATAACTACTGGTTAGGAAATCAATCAGTTTAGGTGAGGAAGAAAAACATTCTGAAGAGCAAATGGAAACTGAAAAATGCATGCTTGCCATCCATCTAAACCCATGTAGTGACACTAATGGCATAAATGCAAAGCAGTATTTTACTTTTGAAATAAATAATTGTAAGAAATTGTGTTAATGCACCATATCAGTAACAAAGTCATATGGTCATCTTACTAACAGGGGGAAACTGTGGGGGAGGGAAGTATTTCTGTGGTGGAAAAGCTGTTTGGACAAGATGAAAAGCTGTGATGGCTTTACAAAATGTCATTTCCTAGTTATTCATTTCCAGCCTTTTTCAAGAATGGATATTCCAAGGAGAAAAATACATTGCTTCCCAGCTGTGAACATCTTGTTTGCCAAAAATGCAAATGTAATTACTATCTGTGAATCAAAGAAAAACTGTGGCACTGCTGATAAATATGAGTAAGGCCCAAACCCTGGCATGTTCACCTCATCCCTGGAAGTCTTCAGGGCTGTGCTGGATGGGGCTGTCAGTAACTTGACCTAGTGGAGGGAAGGTGTCTCTGTCCATGACAGGGAGGTTGGAGATAGATGATCTTTAAGGTCCTTTCCAACAAAAATCATTCCAAGATTCTATGGCTTTATGGAAATGCAGATCTCTAGAGCTGAAATTCAGATTCATTTGGAAGGGCTCTCTGTGCATGTTTGTAACAGCAAGAACATCAGCTACAAACTGACTGATACCTGGATCATAGTTGTGAGGGAAAGAATCCTTTTAATAGGAAATTGTGGTATTTGAGTTGCAACAAATGCTAAGATTTTATGAAGGCTGACGCCACTGCTAGGGGTTCACAGAGTGGTTCCTAATGTTTTCCCAGCTCACGTCTCTGACCCTTAAAGAATGGAAAACATATGTCAGCAATTAAGTCACTAATCATAGTGTTACCAAGCATAAAAACAGTGCCTGTGCCAATATCAACTGAGTCGCTTAATGTGTTTTCTCAAATATCCTGGACTCTACATGGCATCAAACCTAAACAGTCATTTTGGTCATACAGAAGCCTAGGCAAGCATACATCTTTCCTTAACAGCATGGAGTTCAGAGCAGATGGCACTGAGGTGACTATCATGTCTTGACTAATGTCAAAAGGGACATTAAAACAAAGACCAAAACAGAGTACCTTGGCCAGTGTTCCCTAGAGGATAAATCAAAAAACAAGCTTTTGCAGACTAGGCTGGAAAGGGCACAGCTTCAATATCACTGAGCCAGCCAGCATCATTTTCCAGCTCATTAAATGAAGGGCATCTGAACAGTTTGCTTGAGAACTGACACGGAATAGGTTGAACTTTGAAAAAGTAATTAATTATGCAATGGTAGTACCTATCACTGATCATCAGCCAGCTTAGACCAAGGGGTCCCATTGGCTTTGACCCATGTATTCTCTTCGCATGCCTTTCAAAAATATTATAACTTTTAAAAGACCCCTTTTGCTGTGTATATTTCCCCTTGAATATTGTAATTTCCCCCACACACATCCTCTGTGTCAATTACTCCTTGATTCTTGACAGGTTTCCTCTATGTGTGGGTACAAATGAAAGATTATTATCACCAGGATTTCCTGTAATAACAGGTAACAGTGGTAACAGCCTGGTACACAGTTTTACTGTCCTTGGGTTCTAAATCACAGATTTCTTTCTATTGTGAAGTACATTTTGAACTGCTAGCAACTTAAGGCAGACAAAACTATCAAATCAGGCCTTAAATACAATAAAGAGAGGGAGAAGGTAACAATCTAGTCACTGCTTTGGACACTGACTGTCTTCCAGAGCTAATGGAGTAGCTGTAGAAATGGTCACTGAACATTGAGCAGTCATACCAAAACTTTGAAGGTTTTGCGATACTTACAGCACAGATTTTGGTGTATCATGAGCTGCTGACTAGGGAAACATTGCATTTCAAATTTTAAAAGTTGGTTTTCTAAAGCACAAGAGAAGAACTGAGAATTATGGAAGGATATAAAGACAGAGCCAAAACGTTCACTATCCAAGACATAAACCAAAGAACAGCCAGAGTGACTTGAGCAGAATATTTCTTCCCTTATCACAGGAATGGCACACATATACTATCTCATTATCTTATACATGCAGAGGTTTATACTGCAGAATAAAGGCAGAAGAGAAGTCAGGGAAATTCATTGTTATTCAATCTGAACAGAAACAAATCACAATAGTTCCTGACACACACCCAGTTCTCTTTTCAGCCCTGCTCTTTTGACGAACATAATCAGGGCTGGTTTGACTTTTTCAGAAATTAAATTGTGAAACATTGGGTATTAAAGGGTAAATAAACCAAAAGAAATTTAGTGAGGGAATGAAAAAGAGCTAGAATATGAGCCAGGAATGAAAAGCTATCAAAACCCTATTGTCTGCTGCTGTAAATAAGCATTTACTTAATTTATAGTATAGTTTTTTTTTTCATTTAAATGAACAGTTGTTCCCAAGTAAACGAGATGCCAGGACCTAGAAGAGTATATTTGAAACTGCAAACTGTACTACATGAATTGTTTGGTGTCCAGGTGGTTGAATGACTGGCAAAAATAATAGCAGGAAATCAAATTATTGTAGTTTATATATATCCAATTTCAGAATTCAGTACTATTCTAAGACTAAAGTAATGTAAAATTGAAGAAGACATAAAGAAAACCTGAAACTCACTTGGAAGCATTAACAACATAGCCATAAATGTTCCTTTCAACCTAGCTGCCTACTGCAAACTACTTTCAAGCCATGCTTTACAGAAGCATGCTCAAATGGAACAGTGTTTGTATATTTTTAATTGCTTTCACATCACTGAAAATACTTTGAAGAAAACTTGTGATACAATGAAAGTGGATGGGAAAAGGGCCTTCATTCTCCAGCATCAGCAAGGGATCCCTTCAGGGCCTTAGTTCCATTTGCAGCCTGTAAGAACATACAGTGGTTTTTTTCTCCCTTGCCATTACTGAGCTTCTCAGAGTAACTCTGTGTGTTTTGGTAGTCAAAATAAGTATGCACGGAGCGCAGAAAGGCACTAATACAGCCTCTACCACTAAAAAACATCTGCTGATGAGTATAACCAGAACACCTACCAGCTGAGGTACTGATGTTACTGCTGTTCTTTCATGACCTGACATTTCCATTTGTCATAGGCAAATATGTTCCACTTTACCCTTACTGGGTCTGTCAGAGGTAGCTTAAATAGAAGACTCACACTCTTACTGCAAGCTAGTTAGCAGGGCTGCAAACTTTTAAATGTTCATCTTTACTTCATTATATTTCTCTCCACAAAATGGGGCTGTACCTGCCAACAATTTTTTTATGCAGTTTTAGATTTAGCAGATGAAAAATAATGAAAAACTGCACACAGGAATTGGACAAAATCTATCCAGCATCTGTGAAACAGCATTTCACCCTATTGAATGTCCTTCCTCTGTATTTCCTTTTTCCCGTGTACATTTCAACACCAGCAGATAAAAGCATTATCACATCATCATTATGCAAAGCATGCAAAGTAAATACACATAAGCATCAAGAATAAGAAGTAACTACACCAAAAAAAATCTCTTTTTTTAAAAAAGGTCCCAAACATCACTTGGCAAAACATGAAAAAACTTTTTTATAGATCACACAGGGAAAATTAATAGCACAGGTTTGCACAGATGTCTGAACTTGGAGGCTAGGCTCCCCAGCAGTCCCTGGAGAGAGTGCTCAGAGGAAAGCTGGAAGCACCTGTCTGTGTTACGATGTCATTTCTGATTTTCTGAACAGCCCTCTGGAGTTATATATATGAATTCCCCTGTCAACTATGCAAGCATAGGTGAAGGCATTGTCTTAAAATGGAGAGAGTTTAAAAAATCCTGATCTTTTAATCACATTTTAATTTGTGAAATTTACAATCCTTTCTGTAATCATTAAATCTTTAATTTTTAAAAGTGAGAGCTGAGGATGTCAGGTGACTATTAGACTTGAGTGTATAAAAATTACTCAAGCTATACAGAGGGGGAAAACAACGGAAGATACAATTTTATGAAAGAAAAATACTTGACTGGAACAAAAGTGGGAATGAGGAAAAGGAAAATGAAGTATTTATGCATACAGTTTAATTCAGACACCCCTTAGGATTGCATGCAATGAAAGCAGCAAGACTAAATACTAGTAAGACCAAGTGGTTCACTTATGGAAATGTGATGCACTTCACAAGGTCTTAGAGAACATAAGGAGTGCAGGCTTCATCACACTGTGGCTTCTACACTAAATATGAAGATATGTAACTTGTGAGAAGTAAATAAAATTTCTAGTTCACTGGACACACTTGGAAAATACACAGATACAAGCAAGGAAATTTTATGTTATACTGTATAATATAGATCATATATTTTAAGGAGATATGCACATTTCCACAAAAGGACTTTTGACTAACTTTTTGGCCATCACACATCTAAAGTGCAAATTCACTAAAAGGATTAAACTGATTAGAACATATCTGTATTCAGGATACACTAATAAGGGTGTCAAACAATATAGGAGATGTTGAACAAAGAAGGATGAAAGCTGCAGTAACACAATTGCTCAGTTTTAGACATAAAAATACCTATTTTATATCTGGAAGTTTTGAAGACAAAAATTGAAACCAATATTTTTGTCATTAGGTGAAGGTAAAAGAACTGTTAAAAGAACTGTTTTGTTGCTGTCTTGCAAAGGTAAATTTTAACAGCCTTCAAATGATGAAGGCTGTTTATAACTCAGCTGGGAAGGAAGATTTAAGTTCAAATAAGAAGGACAGAAAAAGGGAAAATGGGGGGAAGTAAAAGTAAGCTAGTTACAGTGTCTGAACCCAGTAATAGGTATATGTATAAGGCTAGGACAAGAGAAAAATAGATGTTGGTTAAGTCAAGGAAAGACCACATACCACATGAAAGCACGACTCACAAGTTTAAAATTACTAAATGTGGAAACGTCTGAGACAATAAAGATGATTATGAATATAAAGCTCTAAGAAGATGATCTTATATAACTGATCTTGTGTAGGGGACGCTTCAGGGCAGCAGCAACCAAGGAGCTTTCATAGTGACTGGCTGTTTATTTCCCAATGTATACCTCCTGGAAAGAATTCCTAAAAGTGCTTGCTGTAATCTGCCGTGATATGTGTGGAGGTGGATGCTAGCAGCAGCTAAGAGACGTAGTACACCACCATATGGAATTAGTCACTGGGGTTCCAAAAGCAGCCTGTCCCGGTGTCAGAGGGTTAACTGGCCTCGTTACAGCATCATCGCACCAGCTCCCAGGGCAGTACAGCAAGCACCAAAATGCAACTCTTTGCCATGCCTTGTCTTGTACTGTAGGAATGTAGCATTTTTGTCCTTTTTTTTGAAACATGTTGTGGGTAAACACTATAGAGAGATTTGTTAGTAGGGTATTATATAACTGCATATGGTAAGTTCTTCAAAATTTGGATAACTAACAAATAAAATTACCCCAAAATTGAAACTTTTCAAAAACACACAAAATGTTTACAATTATTAAAAGAAATTTAAGGACAAATTTCAGAACTACTGAAAGGTTTTTTCATAAAAATAAATCCCTTTTTTTCTAGTCTAACCTGAAATTTTATTCAAATAGTTTATTTGAATAATGGTTTTAAATTACTGAACTGAAATAAAGCACAATGAAACTGCAAAAAAGAAATTTTTTTAATTGGTCTGTACTGGATTTATTTTGAGATGTCTGACAAAGAAAAAGACTGTTATTAATGTTTCTGAAGGAATCTTTTTTTCTTTTTTTTAACGCTTAACACTTTTATAGAAGAGGAAAGTACTTCTCAAATAACTATAGAGAAAACTATTTCCAAATTAGTGTGTGAGATTTTAGTGCATTAGTATTTGAGCATATTTATAAAGGCACCACCAAATGCTGTTATAAAACTATCAAATGAAACAGAGAAGCAACACATTTAAGTCATGGGTTCCTCTCTGTGCTTCTCAAATCCTCAAAAATGAGGTCAGTTGAACAAATCTGTTTCTGCCATTTAGCTTCTGAAGCTGTTCTGTCTTTTTTTTTTTATTCATTATAGGTCTGGAAAGATTTCATGACTTTTGATGAAAGAAAAATTATGTAAAAGGTCATATAACATCATACTACACACCTTTCTAAGTCATGAATGCCCCCATCTTCACAGTAACAGCAAAATAAATAAAACCAAATAAAGGAGCGCAGAAATCCACTTCTGGTTTTGTAACGTGACTTAAGAAACATGCCCTAGTGCATATTAGTATGAATTAGAAACCACCATAGCTGAAATCTGATGGGAATCACTGTATTGAAGTTGACTCATTTGTGCTGTCATTGGAATGATGACATAATATTTTGTGATATCATGGCTGTGAACTGACCTCACTTTGACTGCAAGGTTCTTTCAATATAATACTTCATTTAAGTAGTTGGTTTATTCTTGCTGTTGTGTTCTAATACTCTCTATTCCATGCTGGACTTCCCTTATTTTATGTGATTATTCCCCTTATATTATAAGATAATAGTAAAACTACTAAATATTAAAGCATGTATTCAGCATAAGCGAAATTAGTTGCATCAGAAAGAATTAATCTGGCAATATATGCACACTGCAGGTGTCCACATACAAGTTAGATCTCATTTATATGCATTATGTATGTTGAGTGGAGCCTAGGCTGATAAAATCAGTGACATCAAGAGTACCTATCTTTCTGAGGCAGACATCTAAAATATATCACAGACATGTCACACCCTGACAGCAAGTATTTCTCTCCACCAAGAGCATGAGGTTACTAGATCAGGTATGATAAAAACCTGTCTAGATGAGCTGAATCCCACCTGTTATGTCTTGCACTGTAATTGTGCTTCTCAGAATACAAAGTAGGAAGAAAGATAACCCCTCGTTGTGGAACTAAATGCAAACAACTGTTTTAGACATGATGTAATGGAAGGGTAGAAAAGGGAGAAGATTTCCATCATGGTATCTCAACATTGATCCAGGTTGGGACTACCTTCTATCCTCACTTCAACCAGCTGTAAATGGGCTTTTGGTCATTCAGGTTGAGCTGCCAAGTGAACCCCCCATGAACCTTGCTGTCCTCTCCCCTTTTTACACTAGGGACAGGCACTGAAGTGCCACATCTTTACTGGGCCTCATGGTCATTAGATTTGAACAGAGCTTTATCCGCAAGCTGATAACTTATAGATGTGCTCAGGGAGAAGGTGTGAGAACTGTGCTGTAAAGACAAGATTATATTTTCAGGAAAACTGAAAGTGGATTGTTAATGCACTCAAGTGAGTGGCAGAGGACTACATAGTGTGCTTGCGTGTGGTGGAGAAAGAGTATTACATGTGTTTATCTGGATGTAGCTTGAAAGAAAGTGTCTCTGAGGCAGTGCCTTTCTTTGCTGGAGTCAAACTTTGCAATCTGTTTGGCATGGTTTGCAATATTTGTTTGTTTAAAAAAAAGCCACATTTGTTATTTCAAGATAGCAGTTCTTATGACATTAATGTTAAAGTAACCGAATTTTATGTTGGCAAGTCTAATACTTCTGCTCTACAAAAATACAGAGATGGAAACATACAAAAAGAAATGGCTAGAAAAAGCAGTAGAAATTATTTAAAATCACTAGCTCAACTTGAAATGGCAGTCAAAAAAGCTACACAAAATACTGGACATCAACAAAGGTGCTGAGAAAAAAAGCAGGCGTAATTTTACCATTGTGTGAGAACTTTGGTGTGTTCACATCTTGGGTAGTGCCTGCCCTCTGGTCTCTGTATTGCAAGGACCCAGTGGTCTTTGAGGAAGTACAATGAATGGGAACTAAAATGACCAAGGGATGGGGCAGTAGCCTGTTTAGGAAAATATAAGATGGCTACAACTTTTCAGTTTCTACAGGAAAAGGCTGAGGAGGTTATAACTCAACTTACAGAATCATGGAGCTGTTGGATAAGTGAATGCAGACTCTTTCATGAAATGACATAATGACAGAACTAATTTTAAAGCTCAGTAAAGAAAGTGGCTTTCCAGCTTAGGCATACAGGTTGTCAGAAGGCTGTAGGGGAAGACAGTTTACCAGCAAATTCAGAAAAGAGATTAGGCAATCTATAGGCAAAGAGGTATATAGATGATCTGAAAAGCAGAAGGCCAGGGTGAACCCTGTAACATCCCTAATACAACACCAGTAAATGCTGGGCAACTTGATGGGAATGGACTGCAGAAACTGGACAGGGACTCAAGTATTCCTGTTGCTGCAGGTGATGACAAGATACTAGGTTAGGAAGACTATTGGCCAGGCCCATTAGAACATGTCTTATTCTTTTAGAAAATAGACTACTTGATCCTTTCAAAACCCACCACTACTTCACTGAAAAAACTGCATTTTTTTCCCCTTTCATTTTGTAAAAATAACACTGTTTAACATATCACACTTGGGAAAACGGCATCATGCTGACTGCAGACTTTCCCATTAGCACTGAACAATAAATAAAATCATATATACCACCTTGAATTTGTATGGTTGTCATGATTTGAGGGCCATACTGCTTACAAAAGCTTATTTTTCTTAATGAAGTCACCTATGGATTCAATCAAAGACTTCATGTAGGAAAACTCATCAATAGCTTGCAGGCTTTCCTCAACATTCAGAAATCCCACAATTTTACCTATGGTACTTGGTACTACAATCCCTGCCTATGAGTTTGGATGGTGTGCAGCTTGCATTGAACTTTCCCAGTGCACTCTATTCAATACCTTCCACTGCTAAAAGTGCAATTGGATATTATGTGAGGTCCCAAGCCTCTTTTTTAAGAGTAGTTTCATAAGATATGGCAACAAGGGACAAGTAATATCACCAAAAATGCCTCACACAAACAATCACAATACTGGAGAAGAAAAGAGATTAATTCAACACAGAAATAATAAACCTTAACCCTTTAGCAGTCAAGTGATACGAATGTTGTTAATATTGTCCAAGTTATATTTACCTGTGTTTACATTCTCTGCCCTGTAGACAAAGATTCCTTCAAGGAATACCTGTTTTTGGTGTTGATGTTACCAGCACTGGGATTCCCAGTCTGGAAGTCAGAAGCTAGTTTTAAATATAGGTCTGATGATAATAACCTATATGTATACAACTCATTCAGTATCATTTATTGAATACATTCTTTATCTTTGTACTGGCAATAGGCTTGCTTGCACCAAGGGATTAACCAAGGAACTGAATGGTTTTGGAATGGCCAGTACCTAAGCAGTGTGATGTGGCCACAGATTCCTCCTGTCACACAGGGCTACCAAAATACTGGGTCGTGCTTATTGCAGAGTTCCACTTCATGGAAGCCAGGAAACCAGTGCAACAACCTGAGGTCAGCACAGCTGAATGTCAGCTCATTCTTTTGCTCTGGCTCTTCTTCCCCAGAAACAATGCCGTTCACTGATGGCAAGCCACAAGTATTTTACTGTCTCCATTCAATAAAACTTTTATTTAGCATTCCTCTTGTGATCCACTTATTAAGGGTCACAGAAAGTCCATACAAGAGATCAGACCACTTATCTACAAATATGTCATAGACTGAGAAATCCATATTTGACAACATCCTTCAGTAATTTCCAATATACTGAACTTCATCGTATTGCAGACAAGCAATATCACCCACTTCTAGAGCTAAGTAAGAACAGATGCATTGTTCTACGTAGCACCACGGACAATCATTGAAGACCTCTGCTCTCTGGGTCACTAGACAAGCTGTGCCCTTCTCAGATCAATCAAACACCAAAGTTCCAAAACCCAGAAAATCCCAAACTGGTCTACATTACAAAAAAAAATTAAAACCCAGTGATTCCAACTCACGAAGTAAACAGGTAACTTCCTCTAGTCACATCATGCAGAAAGGATTGTGGCAAAAAGCTGACAATACTCCTGAGGCTTATAGGTCTTTTGGCTAGTTGCATGTGTCATGAAAAAGAAAGGCAATTCTAAAATCTGATTAGCTGCACCATTTCCAGCCAGTAGGTTCTGCCCAACAACCCAGGCTGCTTGCTAGACCTGCCATCAGTTCCTCATTTAAACTTCTAAAATTTTAATTCAGTTAATCCAAATAGCTTTGTTTTTCTAAGTTCAATTTTTTCTTTCATTACAAAATGAAAAAATCAACAGAAACACGACATTTTCTGTGAAACACTACTGCTTTACTGTTAAGTGACAAATAGTCAAGAACATACAGAATCATATTCTCATTTAAATGCTTTTACTCCTATCTCAGCCAAAGTTTAACCTACTGTGATTTCCTAACTTCCTTATTATTTCTTCTCTGGAATAAAAAGACAGATCAATTGTCTTAGTTGAAAAGACGGCACAATCATTTATCCCTTCTAGACTACTCTCCAGAAGATTTATGATATAAAACCATACTTCACAATCACACCCTGAATTGAGGACTGAGTGGCAGTAAGTGGTAGAATTGAGCACTGTTAACATAATAGGTAATAACCCTTACATAAATCACTTTCTTGTTTCGTATAAATACCAACCATCTGCTTTTACTTCAGTCACCATAACAGCAGGATAAATTTTCCAAGGTACATTAGAAAGAGAAGGCTTGCCTAAAGACCCTACCATCACACTAAACATCAGCCATCCCCAACCCAAGCAGCTTTTAAAGGGAAGGCATCAGCACAGCCTGGGCTCACCTGCACTTGCTCAAAGTCAGCTGGCCTACCCATCACAGCACATCACCAGTGGAGATACCCTTTGAATGCTTTGTAATATTGATACTGAAAAGAATATCATTCTTTTACCACGCACATGCTTTTACACTGAATTTACTGTGTCTTTTGGACAGAGAGCGAGTGTGATTTCAGGGCATCAAAAGCAGAGGTTTCTCTGTCTTGTCTTTACATTTTTCTGTCCTCTCACTGGTTTCTGTGTTTGAAGCCTGGTTTCTGATTTTCATGGAAACTTTGTTCACATGGGAAGTGGTAGAGGAAATCCTGGGGTCACTTTTTCTCAAACCCTTGTAAGAGGGGTATCCATACTTTAAAACAGTCCTGTCACTCAAGTCTCTGTGTTCTTGAGACCCAACTTCTCCTTCCTCCCAGGCACTCCTGCTCCTCTTACATAGAGTGGGATCACTATGTTAACAGATTCAGAGAGGAGAATTATGTGATGTAGCTCTTCCTGTCTCCTGGCCTGAACACCTTCCAGTGCTTCAGATTTAATCCTGATTTAATTTGTCCCTAAGCATTCATATTGTGGCAAGGCTATAGTGTTGCTGTTCTCTCCCAGAGAACTGCAGAAAGGTACAAACCCAGAGACTCAGGCAATAAGACACAGAAAATGAAGTGAAGCAGATGGTTCGGAAACTGGTCCTGCTCAGGCCCACCTTGAAGGCTGCTGGTTGGGCGATGTGGGTAGGGTGGGCTGACCTCAGCTGCCACCTTCCTGGAGGCAACCAGGTGCTGAGCTCGGTGTGGGCAGCCAGCAGTTCCCTCCCACTCCCTCTGATTCCTGCACTCCATTTTCCCTCTGTTCAGGACAGGGCCTGCCTGGCTTTGCTCCACACATCAGAGAATAACATGTACCTTCTCCAGTAGCCTCCAAGTATCTCTCTGAGAGCTACCTCTGCGCTCAGGTAGTGTTCCCAAACAGCAGCGTAGCAGAGGACTCCCAGTTTACAACCAGCAGAACAGGTGTTCTTAGATATCAGATTAGCATTATAACTAAAGGCAGCAGCAACAAAAGGCAGGTATTTTAGACAGAATATTTGGTGTTCAAATTAGACTGCAGCTATCAGTTACAAGGAATTGTTTCTTTTTAACTATTTTTTTCATGCAGGAATTAATGGAGGCAGTCAATAACAACAACAACAACTACAAAAATAGGCAGACTTAACAGAGGTACTGATTTATTTGCACAGTTGTACGTAATAGCTAAGGTATGTATGTTTTAGCTCACTTCCTTGGAGACACCCTGCAGAGTGTAGCACTTTAGCAATATTTATTTTACCAACATGGTATTGCAATTAAATAAAGAGATAGAGACACTACTTACTGCATTTCTTTCAGCAAAACTCTGCCATAGCAGTTTCTGAGAACAACTAGGACTACTCTTTAACTTGAGTAGTGTACTTGTTTAGTTTCCTTTTACTACAAAATGGTTTCAGTAAAAGATAACTGGAAGAAATTACTAACTGCTTTAACAGTAATACTGACATGGCTTT
The DNA here is from genome assembly GCA_013399875.1 of Gymnorhina tibicen. Lineage (NCBI taxonomy): Eukaryota > Metazoa > Chordata > Aves > Passeriformes > Artamidae > Gymnorhina > Gymnorhina tibicen. The sequence goes on along the minus strand of VXAZ01003764.1, from coordinate 44,887 downwards.
AACTCAGAGCCAAAACTATTTGTAACATAAAGTTTTTATTAGGCTAATGTTCAATTAGCTGGATGTATTTCCTCACAAAGAACTGTATTTAGTTACTAGTCTAACCCCCAGTAAAACATCAGCCATTTATACATAAAAACGATATTTTAAAATACATCATTTTATACCTGTAAAATATAGCTCTGAACAATTAGTCTGTGTTTATTAAAATGATAGTGGTTTTATTAAAGATACAGAGAGAAGAAAAAAATGTGGGGCATGTTAAGAGAGTTAAGGGAATTTATTTCTCATGCTTAATAGTAAGCTGTCCTGTCAGTGCCTATCAAGCTTTAAAAACTAGCATAAAGTTCTCACAAGAAAAAAAAATATTCAGTAGACAAACCTTTGCTGATTGCTAACTGAAAAAATCTGCAAGAAAATCATACAGACAGATCAATATCAAAAGCTACTTCTACTCCTCTAAGCCTCAGAGAGGAGGGGAAACACATGAAGCATAACATAGCACAGTCTCACACACGCTGCTATGAAGTCTGCTGCTTCCCAGGACACATCTCTACCAGTCAGCCTATTTATGCAGCAAAACTACATGCAAGCATCCCAAAATAGCTCACACAAACTATAACTTCATTTTACTCTCCAACATCCAGAAATAACTCTACTGAAGAATTTTAGACGGTATCTCCAAGTGTAAGGATTGAACCTGATGGCTGGGAAAAATCTATGTAATGTGTCACAAAAAGTATGTAAAGGGTTCTCTTCTTAAAAGTTATATACACTGTATTTTACAATAAAAAGCAACATAATTTTGTTTCTTACTAATAATTGTGAAACTCACAGCTGAACATCTTCAATAACCATGCAAAATCTATCAAGTCAGAATTAAAGCCTGTGACTTTCTTGGGACATAGGTCTGTGTCATAATAGGAAGGAGAGCCTGAAAGAAACAAACGAACCACATTACCACATTGTGTCGGCAGTCCTTAAAGAGCTGGTAGATCGAGATCTTGGCTTCATAACAATGCTCATTTCGAAAAATTCCTTCAGTATTACTAGCAGTCAGACGTCAATTGTCCTTAAAAAACTCATTCTCAAAGTACTCCATTTCAAAGTATTTTGAAAATCCTCTTCTTTTTAACACACTCCAAATCCGTCTTGTGTAAAAATCCAGGCTGTGGAGGAAGAATTCTAACATGCTGCAACTCCTTCTTTTTTCATGCTGAGTTTACTCTAGCACTGTGCTGTTCGGAAATGACAGTGCTTTTCTCTTCTGTCTTGTATTGCCCTGGGAGGAACTAGTCTATTTTGAACCTATTCTCCCTTCAGGTCACATGAGAGTGAAGGCAGCTGAAAAGAGTCCCTATCTCTTTCTTGCAGTTTGATAACAACAGGTTTAAAGGTCAATAACATTTAAAAAAAAAAAGAAAAAAAGAAAAAAGAAAGGAAACAATAGTTATGTATAATAAATGAAAGGAAAGGATGAATGTAAATTACAGTAACATTTCTGAGTTTGCAGGGAAATTCCACTTAGATATATGCTAGATAAATTAGTCTCTGTGGAGTAAAGAAAGGAACAAAAGGGTTTTTTATTCCAAATCAACTAAAACCCTTACCCAGAAATGTGATTCTTCCCTTTCTCTTTCTCCAAACACTTGCTTAGATACTTTGAATAAGTACTACTGTTTAACTTCAAACTAGAAAGTATTCCCTGTCTGAAAGACATTCAGAACACTGTGGGGAACTTAAGTAAAAATTAAATTCCTTGTTGACTGTTAAAGTCAAACACACATACAGATAGTGATTGTTATTAATCACTGAAGGACAAAATACCTCAGTTGAAGAACTACAACATGACGTCCTTTCTGCTCTACTGCAGATACCTTTTCTTGTTATAATAATTACATTAATAGTTGATGCATTATCAAAAAAATTGCATTTATAATTTCTAGCCAGCAAAATACCATAAAAGCTTTGAGAGTTAATTTCTATGTCAATATCTTTGGCAATTTCAGCATTAAAAGGGTATAAAATGCAACAAAAAAAAATAGGGATTATATTGTTTAATTTCTAAATTTTTGAAAACACTCTGAACTGTGTTAGTATTGGTTTTAAACTGAAAGAACAAATTTATTGCTGAACAAGTGTTTACATGCTTAATAGCTATTCCTTTGCAGTCTCTACAAGCGTTGCAGTACATTACTTTTGATGGTAGTGCATCTAGGTTAATAATGAAAATATTAGTAACTGAGGCACTGAAGAGTGCATTTATAAAATTTATATAGATTTGGCAGATAGAAGGAAAATACGATAAACAGATTATGCATCAGAAGATCAAAAAATTTATCAGACTGGATTGTGTGTAAGGCTCTGTACAACCTTTGCACTTTATTTTATAACAGTACAATAAAATGCATTACCAACTACACTGTATATCACCAGGAAAGATCCTAACTGCCCTGGAGGCTTTTGCTGGTGATTTGCATATAAAGTGCTCCACAACAGCAGAAGGAATGTTGATAACATTCCTTGCTCTGTGTTCTGTTCTTCATGTTTTCTGGCACTTATCTCTCACATATCTCTTAGTGACTTGCAAAGGAGTCCTATGCAATCAAAAAAGTTAACTTCAATGAGTGGAAAAGGCATCTGTGGTAAATTTAGCTTGAAGGGTCATACAGTCATGGGACCTTTAGTAACAGTTGAGTCTGTCACTGTGCAGGTCACACACCTCTAGAAGTGCACATAAATCAGGCACCATGTTGTGAAACTTTTTTATTCCTTTAACAGATGGAATAGGTCATGAAAAAAGAAAATCAGATAAAATAGAGGTCCTGGATTGTTACAGAATACCTGGCCATTTTAAAGCTGGGGTTTTTTAAAGTTTGCTTGATTATTTATTATTTATAAATATGAACATTATTCCAATTTTATGTAGAACACAAAATGAGGGAAAACAAAGCTTTTGACTAAGATTTTTGCAATACCATGCTGAAATATGATACTATTACATACTAAATATATTAAATATCAATACTGAAATGGAATATTCAAAGACTATTTCTGCTGTGCCACGAAGTAAATATCCCAGGATAGTCTGTTCTCAATAGTGTATCAGACAAGATGCTGCCTCTTACTTGTATTTGCTAGAAATATAGCTAGAAATATTAACATATTTAGATACTAAATGCTACTATATAATATAAATACACTCTAGTTGCAGGTACGCAAATATTTGAGTCAGTGTTTTTCAGTACTAATTCAGAAAAAAGGGTTCTCATGGGTTCACAGTTCTCCATCTCATTAACTAAATACTAACACCCACTGTGAACATGCTTTCTTTGTTAGTCTCCATCCTCAGCTCCTTAGAAATAAACTCCTGTTCTCCAAGTGCCTATTAGCTTCAATTATTATGAAATATGTATTAAGCAACCATACTTCAAGTGGCCGAATCAGAGCCTGTCTCAAGGTAGCAACCTGAGAATCACAGGCTTCCCAGAAAAAAGGGAGTCTATCAGTAGGAAGAAGAGCTCACAGTCCTCCAGGGAATGCTTTATCTGAAATTCATCAGATGATTTTGTCAAAGCTAAAACAAGGGAACCTCTTAATATTCATTATGAGAAAGGCCAACCTCTTTCTAGATAGGTTTCTAGAGAACCCATTAGAACAACTTTGGCAGTTAAAAATAGCTTCTAATTCTAACTCATACGAAAAATCTGTTGTGTTACAATTAACCTCAAATGCAGATTTGTCTAAGTTCTATGTAAAGATAGGAGCACACTAGTCCAATGACTAGATGACTAGATGATGATATAGTATTTATTTTTGTATCTGGTATGGGGTCAAATAATAAAACTCTCAATTTCTCATAATTTGAGGAATTAAGAGAAAAAAATTAAGGAAAACTAAGAGAATAAATAGAGAAATGGCCATTGTTTAAACAGCTGATTTATGCATGTAATCCTGTAACTAAAAAAAAAACCACACCTTTTTTTCTTCCTTTTTGGAATCCTTTTATTTTTTTGGGTGGCAGGAAAAAAACTTTGGAATAGAAGTCTTGTTGGGATGCCACCACATTTAAGGCAAGGGTTGATTGTATAATAAAAATAATGAAAAAAATATTTAAAGTTAATGAAAATACTAAAACATGGAGACATTCAGTACTACTAAATACACTAATACTAAAAGCAGAAAGAAAAGCAACCATATTTTTTATCTTCATGTATCATCAACTGAGGTTTTAGCTGTATAGTTATATTGTCTAAAGAAGAAAAGATACAGAAAGAATTAAAACACCGGTAATGCAAAGTGTGCTGGATTCAGCCCACTTTGAGCATGCTTGCATCTTAGTTACATATCCTCAAATTAGTAACTAATTGAATTAAACCAGTGCTACAGTGCACAGAATTGAATATTAAAATGAATTGCAAAAAGAATGGCTTAGGGAATGAGGTACAGGACTGACTGTTCTGTTCCATGCTTGGCAACATCTCTTTCTTGAGGTTATGGAAAACTTGCTTAAACATTCTGAGTTTTGTCTTCCTAGTTTGTAAAACAGGGGTAACCCGCACAATTCTGCTTTGAAAAGCACTTGGACATGAAACTGATGAAAAAAAACATGCAATAAGTGCCAGGTTATTGCTGCTCTATGCAAGCTGAAGAAATGGGTTCACAATCTCAAACCTTCAGACTTAATGATTGGGCTCTTAACAGTGGTGTTTGGAATACACATTACCAAAAGAAAGCTATAAAACAATCTGCTGCCTTTTGATATGCAATCTTAGTTTCATCTTTTTTTTTTTTTTTCCGAGTAAAATAACTAAAATATCTTTAAAAAGTTGTGGCTGGGCCCATTCACTCAGGACCATCCCTGTTATTATTTAGTTACTGTTGCATCTGGTCTTGCTCACAGTTTGTATCTTTCCTTTCTTCATATATACTTTCCAGTTTACACATTTATATGAAATATAGTTTTCAGTAAATAAAGAATATGCATTTAAACTTGAATCTAGCCTTTCAAATCTGTAGGAGTACATATTCCACTGTAGGAAAAAAAATTTCACAAACTAAACTCCATACTGACTAGTTTAATGAAACTCTGAGTTGCACAGTTCATTCTAGTTCACCCACAGAACTGGATTATCCTCTTATTGTCCTCGACTGCACAACAAGCTGAAGGACAGAAAAGATTAACAAGATGTTCTTATATTACCTGCGTGAGTGGTTCTGAGAACTAGTAATGCAGGTCTACGTTCAGGAGAAGTATCTCTCAAAAAGTATTAAGTCTGAGAATTAGAGAAACAAATTTTTGAACCACCTGAAGATTTTGCCACTGCTCAACATGGCAAATTATTTAAAAAATATTTTTTGTAGGGTTAGAATTCCAGAGAATTAAACTTTGCTATTATTTTCTAGTTAACAGCATAGTCCCTTTTGACTGGAGTTCCTTTAGCAAAGAGCACAAAGTTATACATAACTGCATAAGTAAAAGAACTACAAAATGTAATAATAACTAGAGCATAGAATTCTTAACACAAAAAGACAAACCAAAGGGCACAGAAGAAATGTGACATATGTTGCTAGTGTTTCCTTTCTATATCCACTTACACCTAGCTGCCTGGATTGAGCTGCCCAACTTAAAAATAAACATGGTTTATTAGCTCAGTGCTTGAAATGTAAACAAAGTTACTATGTGCTCTACAAAAGCTTTACACAGAATCAAAAGTGCAAAACTCCTCACAGGCAGCATGGCAAAGAGTGTCTTCAGTGAGAATACCCAATTCTAATATAATGCCTTGTCAGAAAATGCTCTATCTTGGTTTCCTCTCGAGCTGCCAGGTGCTGCTGCCTGAGCTGTACCATGTAAAGGAGGCCTGTGTCACAGAGGCCTTACAGTGCCTTGCTCCCTTACACAGCAAAGACAGGTTCTTGATATATGTCAGGCTGAAAACAAGTCCTTCTGCCTTTACTCCTGCCTACTTTTAATTTGATTTAATCAGTTATGCAATTAGAGGTTAGCTACTAACTGAACATTGGTGGTCCACATAGATTCCGTCGCAGAGATCAAAATAGAACCTTGCTAGAACTTCAAAAAGAAAAAAAAAGAGCTAATTTTTAGGAATAGGAGAATACTTTTTTCTGAGAAACACTATATTCTAGGCAAACAGTGCTATCAGCTATGGCTGTGGTCCATGGTTACATCTGTCATTAAGGCTGGAATAAATGATGTCTGCTGATGTTGGATTAACACTGCATAACAGTGAATAGCCTAAAATTAAATACTACCCTACTGGAAGACTGTGGACTTCAGTCCTTAGCTGAGCTAAGGCTGCCTAGTGTGTCAGGCTGTTTTTCTCTTTTTTTTTTTTTTCAATAAACATAAAAATTCCCCCCAGATTGGACCATTAGTGTATCTATCTACATATATGAACACACAAACATATAAAAATATGGGCTGCATTATAAAAACATAGTCTTTTTCTCAGATCTAAATGGGCTTACTGCAATAATACAGCACTAAATACAAGGTTAAAGGAAAAATCTATCGATGTTTCCATCAGACCTTCTGTTTTTGAACTATTTGTTCCACACAAACTGAGACTACAAATTTTTAGCTAAATAGTTGTTTAAAAAATAACATTGGTGGCTCATACTTAACTCAGTAGGGAGTTAAGCAGTAGATATGGTTTCCAAGAGTAATATGCCAGTTTTTTAGGCTAAAAAAAAGTAGACTAACATTCTTTCTCTTTTTTTTTTTTTTTTCAAATGAAGCAGTGGCTGATAGGAAAGGCAAGAGAGGATTGTATTCCTTTTACAAAGATTACATAATTAGGGCTGCTCCTGGTCAAAGTTGCTCTTGAGTGTCAGCCTTACTATCAGAACCACCATATTTTGTAAGATGTGCCCTCTTTCATCATCATCTTGTTCAGAAGAATGGGATAGTGTCAGATTAACAAGAGAAGGTTGGAAGACTCTTAGAAATACTACCATTCTAAGACTAAACATGTATTTCAAGAGTACAAAATAGACCATTTCAAGCAAACAAAACTTGCATGTACAACTTGAAAATTCACAACCTAAATTTTAACTATGTTAGCTAGTCTTATACAGTAAACCTCATTTTTGTTTTCCAATTTTGTCTTGTCTAGAACAAAAATTGAACATTAACAAAACAGCTGCCTACCCCCACCACACATACTCTAAAACAAGTGTTTCTGTAACATTTTGTCTTTTTGGAAACAATCAACTTTTACTATCAGAAGTCATCCTGAAAGCAAATCTGAGGTGTGGCAACTACATTAGTGTAACAGCAGAGTTCTCTACAAAACAGTAGAGTGGATTTCTCCATGCTCTTCACTGGAAACTTGGCATCCACAGGTATGGGATCATGACCTGAATGAGTCAGACATGGATAAGACTCTTGTTTGGTAGAGTGACATCATCTATACTTCTAAGTCCTTCAGAAAAATGTCAGGAACTAAAATTAAATCTAAATTATTCATTATGTTATAAAGCCTTTCTTGAAGAGGAAGTATACCTTTATGACACTCGTCTTTCAAAAAATCCACTTGAATTTGTATAAAATTTGCTAGTCATGTTTCACTTCTGTTTGTTTTTGAGGTATGGAAAACTCCAAAGATTTAATGTGGCTTGTACGGGGTGAAGAAAAAAAACTAAGCATTTTATATGAACATTCCAGAGTACAAAATGTGTTTGATTTTTAACACAAAACTCTCAAACTCAAAACTGTAATTAAAGGCAAAAAGCTATGTATTTAAAAAAGTTGCAAGTTACTGGAGAGCTTCTATGAGAACAAATGAAGGTTACATTGAGAGTACATTACTTGTCATGAATTATTCACTGAGAGTTAAACAAGGTACACCAAGAAAGGAGTTTTCTCACTAGCCTTGAGCTGTCAGAGGATTGGTTGCTCATTTAAACTGGTCAGCTAGGCTCCTGCTAGACACAGCTCTGATAGGCACTTGCTGGGGTAGTCTGTTTCCATGATTCAGACATCTATTTTAAGACAGACAGAGCTGCTCTTCTCAGCTGTCTACCTATCCTTCTGTGGACTATGGCTTCCTGCCTACTTTATGACACAAACCTAGGTTTTGGGTGATTCAAATGGACTTGATAAATCCTACGGTACCAGGATAAAACCTGTAAGTTTATATAACATGGGGATTGAGGATTTTTTGCCTCTCCACTCTCTTACTTGTAGCAGTTGGACTGAATGTACATAGTATTAAAATTTTTCCTTTTATAGAAATGTAAACTTGACATATTTCCATATTTGGCCTCACTTCTTATTATATTTGTATTGTATGAGAGATGAACAATGCCAAGAAACCACTGCCCCAATCCATATTTAAAGTAGTAATTATCACAGTTCAAAAAAACTGCACTTCCGACATCTCACCCTGGCTCCCCAGAGGGGGAAAAGTAAGGTGATCAAAAAGAATATGCATATATATGTAGTACAGCAGCTATGCTTACCACTGAAAACCCATGTAAGACCTACTTCTCCTGAACAGTCAGGCATTGGGTGGGAGAGATACAGTATGTTCTGATATTCATTGATTCTAAATTTCTTCTGAGTTTAGGACTAATTTGTTTGTTCTATCTGAACTCTTTATTCCATATTTATATGTTTGAATTTCCCCTTATTAAACAATGTACCAGGCAAAAGAAAACCATGTTGCAGTATAAATCCCAAAGAAAGCCTCAGCAACACTGGCTGTCAATACCACCAGACATGACAGCAGCCAGAAACTTCATGTTCTTGTGCAAATATAAATTGCCTAAATTGGATGCAAGCATTTCAGTATTGCCAATGCATTGCCACATTAGACATGGAGAACGCGCATCTTTCCTCTTTACCCTTCTATGAGTAAGAGATACTTTGTCTGTCATCAAACATGTCACAGCTTAGCCTATTATATGGATATCTACAGAGGAATATTGATATGTAGACCTTGACATCCTGTAGGACAGCAATTCTGAGACTAGTACAGTTTTACTTGATAGTTAGCTAGTGTTTTACATAGTCTTAATGGTAGCCTTCTAGTACAGCAAATCAATCTATTCTTTTTTCTTGATGCTCTCCTTCAGTATTTGATTAGCAAAGCTATCTCTATTTTTAACATTGAATTCAATCCAGCTAAATTCCTTCTAGATATAGGCTGCTACGTTAAATGCAGAAAGAGAGCATCTCTAATTAAAATAAGAGGAAAGGCATGAAGTCTTCCTCTTTCTTTATTTAGGGTGTTCTTTTTTAATTAAATGGTGTTCAACAACTTTGCAACATATTTTCTTAAAAAAAAACCCATAGAGACATAGAATGGCTTGGGTTGGAAAGGACCTTAAATATCACCTAGTTCAACCCCTCTGCCATTGGCAAGGACACCTTCCTCTGGACCAGACTACTCAGAGCCCCAGCAAGCTTGGCCATGAACAAAGCCAGGAAACAGGTATACAAAACTTCTCTGAGCAACCTGTTCCAGTGCCTCACCACCCTCTGAATAAATAATTTCTTCCTAATATCTAATCTTTTTCCTCTTTTTATCTTAAAACCATTCTCTCTATCACTATCTATCCCTGTAAAAAGTTGCTCTCCCTCTTTTTTCTAAGTACCTTTAATTATTAGAAGACTGAAATGTGATCTTCCTGGAGCCTTCTCTTCTCCAGGCTCAATAACCCCAACTCTCTCAGCCTCTCTTCATAGAAAAGGTGCTCCAGCCTGCTCATTATCTCTGTGGCCTCTCTGGACTTGTTCTAACAGGTCCTTCCAGTGCTGGGACCCCAGAGCTGGATGCAGCCCTGCAGGTGGGGTCTCACCAGAGCAGAGCAGAGGGGCAGAATCCCCTCCCTGGCCCTGCTGGCTGCGCTGCTTTGGATGCAGCCCAGGACACGTTTGGCTCTCTGGGCTGTGAGGGTACACTGCTGGGTCATGTCCAGCTTTTCAGCCATGAGAACCTCCAAGTCTTTCTTGGCAGGGCTGCTCTCAATAAGTTCTTTTCCCAGTTCTGTACTCATGTCTGGGACTGCTCTGACCATGGTGCAGCACCTTGCACTTGGACATTTTTAACATCCTTATGTTCTCATGGTCTCAGTTCTCAAGTTTGTCCAGGTGGCCCTGGATGGCATCCCACTTTTCTGTAGTGTCTCCTGCACTTCTCAGCTTCCTGTCACCTGCAAATGTGCTGAAGGTGCCCTCGGTCCCACTGCCTCTGTCACGGATAAAGGTACTGAAGAGCCCAAGCCTCAAGACAGCCCTGAGGGACACCACTCATCACTGGCCTCCATCTGGACATAGAGCCATTGACTGCAACTCTCTGGCTGCGTCCGTCTCAGCATTTCCTTAGTCCACCCTCAAAACCCAAGTTTCTCCAGTTTGATGCCATGTGGAACTGTGTTGAAAGCTCACAGAAATCCAGGCAGATTACATCAGTTGGTTTTCCCTTTTTTGAGCATTGCAGTCACTCCATCACAGAAAGGCCCAGAGACTGGTCAGGCCCTTTTTGTCCCGGCTATGTTGGTTTACTTCCTTGTCTTGTATATATCTGAACATCATTTCCATGATGATCTATTCCATGAATACAGAGAAAATAAATCTATACTGCAGCAGTTGTTATTTTAAACAATTTAATTTAAGCTGCATGTCTAACAGAATGTGCTCACTATTGGTTGAGACCATATGGGCTGTATTTCAGTGTGTTTGCACAAAACCTACAAAAACTAGAGTCAGCCCTTTTAAACTAATGTCAGCATTTTCCATGTAACTTTGAAGGGTGGTTTGTTTGGTTTCTGTTACATGTCTAAGGGAGGGTTAAAAAATAAAACAGACTGGGTTGAAAAGATAATAATGAATTTATTTTTTTTTAATGCTCATCTGAGATTATCTATGAAATTAATGCAAAAAAACCCTCAAAGAATATGTGAAATTTACATGAAAACAATTTATTTATAGAAAATTTCAGAAATATTTAATCTACAAATATTGCAACAGTGAAATTTTTCTTTTATAATAATTCACTATATTAAAAATTCAGAAAATTGTTCTTTATTTCATATTGCAAACATTGCTAAAGCCAACTACTGACATTAAATGTTGGCTGCAAAAATATATTTTAAATTTACATGCTCATAGGCATATATTTCATAACCACAATCTAATTTGAACTAGCATTCAAAATACACTGGCAATTTTACAAATCACAGTGAGATGCACATTACTGTCTCTGGAAAACAAAGTTATAAAATGCTGGAATTTATTTTTGCCGTTTAAGCAATTTTTGTGTTTGTAAATAAAGTCAGTCTCACAAAGTCAATCCACCTGATCATCATCCAGATAAAGTGACATTTAAGAAGACAGAAACTGGGAGAGAATTTTTTTTCCCTTTTGCTTCTCTCCATTGTGTTCTGTTACTTTGGACAAGAACACAAATAAATGATTCACTTTTGCCTTTTAAAAAAGTCTTGGCATCTAAAACCTTTCTCAGTTAGGATGCCATTTTGCAAAGACAAGGATGAACAACTAAGCTGCTTTGCCTAAAAAGTTCTCAATCTAATACATATTGCACTGACTGAAGGAGAAAACCAATGATTTCTTCAATGTTTATTTTAAACTGTATATAACAGTGTTGATAAATTTAATAACTTTATTACTATTTGGAGCTTAGTTATCCCCATCTCTTTTCTCCAAAGTCCTCCAAACAGTGCGTTGGAAGTTCTCTTGGTTTGCATCTGCACAGCGCTTTTCCTTCTAGCATAGCAGCTTTCCCCTCAAGCTTTCCCCTCTGTTGCTTACTTTCTTTATGACCCTTGGCCAGATGGTTCAAAAAGGTCTTAACTTTAGAGAAAGCTCTGAGCAAAAATCTTTATTCTGAAAAAGCTTACACAGAACCACTTACAGCAATCATTAATTCTAGCAATATTCTTTCTCAGAAAGGCATCTAAGGAAAATAAAGACTCAAAAATAAAGACTTTTCTAACAATTAATAAATTTTCAACTACCTAGAGCAACAGAAAAGCACTATTTTTACTCAAGTAATTTAGAAAAACCTATTTGAAATCCACAGCTACTAGAATTATGATCATATTTCTCAGCTTTCTGGTTCATTAAAGATTCATGTCCTCTTGTCTGAGGATATGCATGGGATTTTTTTAATATGGACCCCCTGCATGCCCAGTCCCAGCAAATGAAGCAGTAAGAGCTGTGGCTGACTTGCCTGACACAGACATGTGCCAGGCTGCACATCACTGGCGGCTCAGAGGTCTCAGAGAAGAGGCTGAGCTCTTGGGAGTGCAATGTGTCTTCAGATCTATTTAGTCACAACCTTGACAGGGATGACCACAAATTTCTGAAATGTAGGCCAGCAGGTATTTGTACTAAATATCAGTTCTTAACTTGTAAAATAGTAAGGATGTTGGAGAAGGATTGGTTTTGTTTTCAAAATAAAACAGTGTAAGCTCTGTCCTTCTTAGATCTGAACACAAGTTTTCAAAAATATTGATACTGACAATTAAACCTGTAGTGCCAAATTAAGTCAGAGTTCAGATTTGTTAATATTCTAAGTTCTTAATCAATGAAAGACATTTATAGAGATGTCAGATCTACAGAAAAAGATGTCTCTCAAAAAGTGATTTCAGAGTGCTAGAATAAAACAAACCTACAGGAAAACAAAACAAAAGAGCACTCAAGAAGAAGAAAAAGATGTTGAAAAGGGAAAAAATAACAGATCTGTGGAGAGCAAAAGGAGAGAAACAGCATCTCTAGAACAGAAGGTGACCAGTGGGATGGTGAGGAAAATATAAGATTGAAAATAGCAATGACTATGTGATTCTATTAATTTTAGTGTCCAGGAGAATGACAACTTAAAATTCCCAGTCTTGCCCTTTGCATGTCACTCTAAGGGAGATGAGATACAAAGCTCCTCTTGTTTCTGACATTCCTCCATTGTTTCAGAAAGATAATTCTAGGTTGCAGAACTTGTCTATTTTGACTCACATGGTTTCTATGATGATGTCCAGTGCATGGGACAAAGTACATTACACTAATGAGAATCCTTGGATTTTCATTAAAAAAAAAGGTTATTGATTGAGATAGCTTTGGAGATGCATGGCATTCTTAATACATGAAATTTGTACATGAGAAACTTCATTTTGCAGGCCTAAGACTTTTACTTTTAAGCTTTGTCAAATCCTTCTGGCTTGGCTTTGCTTTGTTTTTTGGAGAATGTCATTTTAAATAGGCCTCCTTCAACTCAGTATACTAGGATGGCTAAGGGGTTTACAGAGCATTAGAGAAAAGAACAAAAAGAATGCATCAGAGCATAAGAATAATATGAGTTATTTCCCTGACAAAAAAGTTCTCTTCAACTCTTATCAATAAACAAAATCTTAATGAAGAAAAGCCATTGAATATCAGAACAGTTAAATCACTTTTCTAAACAATCTTTAGGCCTCTCCTATAATACAGTCATCTTTTCATCCTTTATGTATCCTGGGTTTGGTCTAGTTTTAGTTTGAACATGAAACTTATTTGGTTTTTTGTCTCTTGCAGTATGTAGCACTTAAAATTAAATTAATAACTTGAATTTTTCTCTCCTGCAGAGTTTTATCCACAGATATATGGAACTGATAGAACTTCAGTAATTCGTTTGTGGTGTAGACATGAATCTGTGGTTTAAATCTGAGTATGCATGACAGCACCACATTCAAAGTCATCCCACTTCAGCTCTTTTAACAGAGGCTCTTTTGATAAAGCAGAGCGTCTACAAGGAGTAACAGAAGCAGTTGCTCTTCTCTTGGTAAGTATATCAGTCAAAAAAGTACTATGTTTTCCCTAAAGTGGAATACATGACACATATTGAAAAAGAGTACTGCTAGTACTGTCACTGTTACTCAAAAAGTAATTTTGAAATAACAATTTCCAATAATGCCTGACTTGCTTTTCTTCATTTTAGACTTCAGATCTCACTTCTGCCCCTGTGGTTTGTTGTCTTACAGATGTCTGAGATCAGTCTGGGATCTCTTTCAGGCTCAGCTGATGGGCCATTATTCCTAACCAACTAAACCCTACTGCAGCAAACATGGCAATTAGGCACACAAAGTGGTATTTAACTGCTCAATACATTTAGTTTACATGACAGATTTTAGCTACACACACTGACTTTTACTCTGTTACAATTGATTTATAAATTGAAGTTGATGCTGTCTAATAACACTTTCCTGCCTCATTTTGCATTGTAACTTCAGCAAACACTAACCACTAAATAAACTCATGGGTTATTTACACTGTTAGAGAAAACAAGCTCAGCAATTATATACCATGATACTTTTTTTTAAGTCAGTTTGCAGAAGGAGTAAGATAGAAGGCTCACCAAACAAACATAGCCCTATTTAAAAAAAAAAAAGTAACTATCAAGAACAAAATACAAAATAAATAATGAAGAATGAACCAAAACACTTGCAGATTTATTAACCAGGTTTATTAACCATCTCAGGGGTGTACCTTTTTTCACATGTGTTCCACTGTCACTTCTCTCTCTCAACATATAAAAGTTAGAAATGCAACTATACGGGACTATCTATAGTCCAGTACTATACATTTGAATTTCATGCTAAATGATTCCATAAACCTCTTGCAGTCCATGTATTTCCTTGGTTTTAATCAACCTGCATTATTCATCCTGGTGTGTCATTTTCCTGACAATCACCTCAGCAAGATATGTTCAGTTTAGTTAACTTCTTTTCCCATGGCTCTTGGAAAACATTTTCCCCTGTAAATTTACTGGTATAAGTAGCAAAAAGCAGAACTAAGTAAGAAATTTTTTTCTCTGACCACTATTTTATATTTTTTTACTCTTTATATATAAAAAAAATCTCACAAAACATGCAAATCTCAAAGTTGAACCAAATGAAATAGAAGTCAAAGAGCCAATCCTGAAATTATTTTTTCTGTACTTTTGTCTAACACACCAGTGGACCCTAACTGCAGTGTGCTGTAGAAGACTCTTAATGAATTTGAGGGCATACCAAATTACAGGTAAAATGAATCTTTGTTTCTATAGTGCATGTGGCTTCTGTTTAATAAGAACAGGAATAGTCAACATTGATCAGCATCTTGCAGCTGCACGGGACTGTCTACCTTAACTAGGCCTCCAGAATTTTGGGGGGTTTTGTAGGCGAAGTTTTATTTTGAACTAAAAATGGAAAAGAATAACGACAAAATTTCTTGACTTCCTTATCAGCAAACACTAACTCTTTGTACCATTTCAAAATGACTGAGGATTAAATGCAAGATTTCAAAGTGATGTTTTACACAAACTAGATTTCACAGTATTGATTAATTCACTTTACAGCAGTTCAAAGAGGGAGGAGCTCAAGCAGTATTGGTTTACTGTCTATTACTCTAAAGTGTGCAGACCTACAGACACATGTGGAAGAGGAATGTTGTTTTGGTCCTGTGAGCTGATAATCTAGGAAATTTCAGTACTTGCAGACCACCTGGGTGACCTGGATAATACAGCAAGTAAGTTTGTAATTAAATTTCCAGCAACATTGCTTAAATGGTATTTCCTTCATTAAAAAGTTCTTCAGAGAGCCTTTAAGTTTTACGATATTTTTGGTTAAATTTAATTCACAGAGGCATCAAACAGGTACCTTGCAAATTCTGAATATTTGCCAACAAGAATCACAAACAGAATTTTTTTATGGTGATACTAAATTCACCATGGTAGATTAGGTTTCAAAAATAAATAAATAAATGCCTCTACAATTGCAGTGGCTGTGAGAGAAACAGAACTGATAAAAAGCAATGTAAAATTTTATGAATATGGTTTGAAGCTGGAAAGAGGAAACTTCTGTATGCTATCACCACTGGCCTGTTGTGTTTGTCTGTACTAGGGGTTTGCCATAAAGTTTTGCCTTGAAAACTGTAATGAAGCTTTTACATTACTCTAATCTACATCTGCATCCAGGTTCTACTGGTTACTGGCAACCTGGGATAGCTCTGACCTATGCCTGGCCATTACAGATATTAATAGCTGTTTATTAGGTAAATATTTTTAATCAGTTATTTTTTTTATTAACGGAAGGGGAATTCATACCTTGTTCTCTTGAACTCAGTAAGGTGTAACCATGAAGGTAACTCACCAGGGCAGATTGTCACCTTCAGGAACAACTTTTTCTAAGGAGGTTCAAATACTGTTTTGCTAAAGATAGGCATTATAGATCAAAAGGCTCTAGGCATCTGGGAAACAATTTCAGCCCTTCACAATAGAAAAATGAAAAATGAAAAAATTGAGCTGCAGCAGTGTGATGTTTTTGCTACCAAGTGAATAGATAGAGGTCTTATGTGACTGTTATACACTGTCTCTTTCATTGCATCCTATTTCCCCTTTAACAGTTCTTTACTCTTTTCCACTCTTTCCTCTATTGTTTCCTGTCATGTTGCCAAATAAAACCTGTATATCAAATCTACAGAAGTTAATTCTGTAACTCCTCTGAATTTTCTGTAATTAACCATTTCTTAAATTGCAACTCTGAGCCCACAAGTATTACAATGCTACTGTAAAACCTGGCATTCGTAGATGAAAAAAAATATTAGATTGTTTCTAATTTTAAATCCAAGGTGTGCTGACAAAGCCTAAGAAAATCACCAGATTATTAGAAATATAGAAAATAAAGACAACAGTTTCCCTATCTTCCTGTGATGTATGAAAAGAATTTTTTTCATACATATCATATCAACCAAGTGTTAATCTACCAACGGTAAATGAAATCANGGAAAAGAAAGAAGGTAACTAAAGCAGGCAATATTTAGCCAGAAATAAATTCCCAAAACATGGTAGAAATTCTGCAATGGCATCAATTAATGAAAAGGAATAGATAACAACTATAATGAAAAACAAATATTTAGGTTATACATAAAAATATTAAATATAGATGAATGGCAGATGTAAAAATTATTGAAGAAAAATAATCCCTTTCCTTAAGGATGTCTTTCTGACATTATATTCATACTTTACTTTCCTAGAGTATCCAGTATAAATGCAAAAATTATGCTGCTGCCCAAAGTTAGTATCCATAAGAACTGTAGGACTTCAAATGCAGATGCCCAAGAACATTTTATATTGTTACCACAAAGAGTTCTACATTGCTTTACATTATTACCATAACTCCTAAAGAGGCTGTTTTGAAGTGACTTTGTAAACCAGAAGAGCTGGCAGAACATATCTTACTGAAAAAATATGTACTTGGAAGCAGTTTTATTCTTTTATAGTAACAGAGTGTTCAACATTTAATGGTGAATTAAATGTTCCAGGACCAAATAAATATATTGCACCAAAAGGAAATGTTATCTAAACCGTTTAGAAGCATTGTTTGAGAAAATATTTACAATAAATTGCTATTATAATCCATCTATTTCTCTTCAGCAAAGTTAAGAAGCTGGTGAACTGCAGATCAGTTAGACAGTTGTACACTGCAATACTTTTCACTGCATCCTCTGGCTGCTTTTTATCCTCCTTCATTTAAATTTACATTAGCTACTGTAAACTATGATCAAAACAACATACTAATTCAAAATAAATTGTCCAAATGATAAAATATCTTCTTGGTCAAAAGCCAGCTGTTTCTTTGAAAGGATGAAGAGAGTACAAATCCAGCAAATCTTTCTCTTAGTGGAAAGAGCAAGCACAGCTTTTCCAGGACTGTCTGCCCCTTTCCCTACTTCCCAAAACAGTTGCATTAGACAGCTGAGAAATCTACATCTTGAAAGAATGTCAGGGAAGAAGAAGCTGGTGAGTTTTGCATGGCAACATCAGTCTGGGTGAATCCCTTAAACTGCTGCCTAACAACTCTCTACTTTGAACTCCAGAAGAAAAAGCAGGGCGTCATGATGACCACTCTGGGCCACACATCCACTCTGTGCACTGAAAACTAGAATTTCAGATAACTAAATTTTTCAGGGTGTGGCTGTCAAAGTCACACTATCCTGCCTTGCTAACCTCTGAAATGATATTTCCAGTCTCACAGGCTAAGTATTTTCCTTAAAGTTGCTAGAGTCCAGGTTTTAGATGAAAATCTCAGCCGCATATTTACAAAGCTCCTGGCTTTTCTGGTTTTGATAAACCCTTTTTGATTTAGTTGCTTGAGGACAAAGGAAAAAACAAAGGCTTTCGAAAGAAACTCTTGTGATTCTCCAAGATATAGCTAAAAACAGTTGGAGTTGCCTATACTGTAATATGAGCAAGCAGAAAATGATATAGTCCCGTAGAAAACTGTGATCAATCTATTTTAATGGAGTAGAAAGTCTGTAAACTATTCTTGGTTTGAATGCTACTGTGGACCACCTGAGCCCTGGAGCAAGGACCTTTCCAGAAGAGTATTTTGGCCCCTCATATTCTGTTCCAGGGAGCAGAAGATGTTAGCGTTACTGACATGGCCCTGTCAGAGAATCACAGAATCAAGCAGGTTGGAAAAGACCTTGGAGATCATGAAGTTGAACCTATGACCTAAAACCACCTTGTCAACTAAACCACAGCATTAAACTGCCATGTCCAGTCTTTTCTTGAACACCTCCAGGGCTGGTGACTTCAACGCTTCCTTGGGCAGCCCATTCCAATGCCTCTCAACCACTCTTCCTATAAAGAATTTTTTTTTTTAATGTCTAGCCTAAAATTTCCCTGGCACAGCTTAAGGCTGTGTCCTCTCATCCTGTCACTGGTTGCCTGGGAGAAGAGCCTGACCCCCACCTGGCTACAGCCTCCTTGCCATGTCATGCCAGCTAGTCACAGTTCACCAGCTGAAAAGGTTTCTGGGCTGTTTTATTCACTCTGCAGATTCAGCCATGGAAAAATCAGGGCCCTCACATAGTACTCACTAAAATCAGAGCAGCTAGCACTTTTTGATAGCACCAAGGTACCTAAAAAAGAGGTTTTACTTTAGATTTTTACAAAAACATATAATTTGTGACTTTCAGCATTTATAAGGCAATCATACCATTGTATGATTATATGTTTAACAGACACTACCTGGATTATTATGTATTTTTAATTTAAATATTACATGAATTTGTAGGTTAATATATGGTGCATTTAGTATTCCAGACTGAAAATTATGTACATTATAAATAAAACTTTATACCTTAATTGTAGTCTAATAGGGGTAGCCAAGCATGAAGAACTGTGACAGCAAAATTTAAATCTTTTGTGGATCACAGACACATCTGTTTCTCTGCATGTGAGGATGAAACTTTTTCAGTATCATGAAAGAGATTTTTAATGACATCTTGCTATTGACCTCACCTATAAATGAAAATACCAACTGTTTTAAATAATTTTATTCTTATCTGTAAACAATAAGCCCTATTTTGGCATTAGTGTGTGCTTGTATTTGTATTGTAAAACCACTCTGTCTAGAATTCCTTTTGTCTCCTATGAATCCAAGTAGAGTTTATCATAAAACAGAACTACATGTATTTCTATGCCAAAATGAGATAAGCCTCAAATATGTCATGTTCCATGTTCCAATTTACACTTTACTGTGTCATGTGGGAGAGAGCTTAAACAAAGACTGTGGCCAAGAGGAGACATGGAACAAACACCATTTGCCACTTACAGGCTCATTAAGAATGCATGACTACCTCAGTAAGGGAATCATCTGGATGCTAGGATTAATGTTAATCCTTTTTTCTCCCTTTTATTTGAAATAGAAACATTTTTTCAAAAATTAACCTTTTGTTTCAGAAGGTTAACATGATTAACCACACATGCTAGAGTAGTGTAAATTTCTTCCTGATTCTCAAGTGCCAATGGCACTTCTCTTCAGGAACCCATAACTTCTAGATATTGCATGGCAAGTTCATTGGAGTGTTTTTGTTATATGATATTTAAAAGAAACTTCATTTTCTCCTTTGTCACCACTAGAAGCTTGGAGAATTTTATTTCTACTGTTTTAGAGACATACCCCAGTTTCCAAATTATCAATTTTCTGATTGTTCAGTCCCTGGTTAAATGGAGTGCAAGTGATATTGAAACATTTGACTTGGTCTCCAGCGCATGATATAAATCAGGTGAACTTTGTTACTTAAAGTAACCAGCTTCTCTGAGTTTCCAGTTTAATATTTGCATTACCATATTTACATTTTCTTTTTATGTCACAAGGAAGAGCAAGAAGTAAAGAAAAATGATGCAACTGGGTGGTTACCTAGAAGTTTAAATACATTTCACACACTTAGGAAAACCAAGTAAATTTAACAATGCCTCCACACCTATTAGTACATAAGAAGTAACTTAAAAAATGCATCAGTTTGACAGTGCCACGTGATGCTTATACCTTACACCAGAGCTGTCTGAGCAGCAGATTCTGCTCCATCTGCAATGATCACCTCCCTGCAGCTGCCAGTTAAGTTGGATTCACAGGGTAACTCATAGCATCTATCAAAGTAATGCACATGTAGCTTCAGCTGGAGTTATACATTCATTTATTTGTTACATTTGTCTCTTTGCTTCACCTACATCTGTTATAATAAAAAAAAAAAGGAGGCTTCCCATCCTCCACCTAGAGACAATTATATCCCCTTTAAGTAGTTTGGGGTTTTTTTTCCATTTTAGGTTTCTTTACTAGCTAAATAACTTCAGCTGGTGTTAACAGGAGTTTATCTGATCCCAGTGTTTGTTCAACTGCGTCATTTACTTTTACAACTTCAACAGACATTTGTACCAAAGCCATAAGCTAAGAAAGCTAAGTCTCTGAAGAGCCAAGTATTGACTGGAAATGTTGCAAAGGTAAAACAAATAAAGGAAAACCAAATTCATGTGGACAAACAATAAGATAAGTGCTGTGTATTCAGCTTCTTCCTGGAAAACTTCTGATAGTTTGTACACTTCAGTGTAGGATGCACCCACACGTGTGTCTGTATGTGTGCAGACTGTTTATATAGTATACATGTATACAATGATCGAGTGTATGGGTATGTTGATGGGGAACACCTGTGTCCTCCTACTGCTAAAACCCCCCATTTCTTCAGCTGCATGCATTCTGATGTATTTCCTGAAGCATTTCCTAGCCTCCTACCAAGTCAGAAATCCTGAAGAAGAGACATTATAAGAAAAAAAACTTGAATAACATTTTCTATTTCCTTATCTTAAAATAAAAATGTTCTTCCCATGGAGAATTATGTACAACTCACTATTTGCCACAAGTTTAGGTTGGGTGTTTTTTCTTCTGAAAATGCAAAATTTCCCGTGAGATTGAAATTCTAGCTACTGAAATGATCGTTGTTGCCTTTACACAATACCGTGTCCTTGTAAAATTCTCTGAGAAAAGAGAATGGGGAGAGATGAAGAAAAATGTGTACAGTAATGGAAGTGAGACTCCCATTCTAACAGTGTTAAAAACACAGAATATCTAACCTGAATGGTACAGACACCACCAGTTATTTAATAGAATGGGAGATTAGTGCTCACAATTTAAAACCAGTTAATCAACAAGTCATTTCTTTTTTTTTTTTCAATTTCTTTTCTTTTTTTTTCCTAATGAGAATAGTAATATTATCATTCTAGACTATTTTTCCTCATCAGAAGCTCTGCATTCACTTCTGGTCACTCTGCATTAGAAAGGGCATTATGATAGGAGGAGGTGTTAAGAGATTGGCAACATGAATGATATGAACATAAAATTTTTCCATGTAAAAATATTAGTTAGAAAGCTGATGAAAAAGAGTGGCCTACAAATATATAAAATAACAAATCTTTGGGTCACAATACTACTTAAAATGATTCAAGGCAAAATTAGACACCAGGGTGAAGAAAATCCTGCACATTGCATAGAGTTCATCTGTGGAAGTGAGTGTGGAAAAGTACTGCAGAAGTGAAAAATTCAACAATTTTTTTATTTTATAATGATCAGCATTTGGTGTGAATAAGTAAAATACTCAGACATTCTAGACCAAGTAATACACACAGTAAGGAGAGTTCTGGCACACTCATACACAGGTAACTACTGAAGATGTTGAGGAGATTATCCCTCAAGGAAATTTATACTGCAACCACCACCAAGTTTCTTACTGTTCACATTCCAAATATTTGCTGCTGGCTGCTGGCAGAGACCAAGAGCTGGATTAGTTTGTGTGGACCACCCATGGCATGAAGTATAACTGCCCCTACTGCTAAGGGCACCAGACTGGTATTTGTGCCAGAACCCTCTAGGTGGGCATGAGCCTCTTTTTTTCTCTCTTACTTTCCTTTGTTGCCCCATGAAGAAAGGTGCTTTAGAGCATTAAACTACCTTTCAGCATATTACAGAAGTTTTCAATTAACACTCACAAATTCCTTTCATAGAGACAACTGAAACACAAAGTGACCTGTAGATTATTAGGTTTCTAGGGCACAGAAATAAATTGGATTTACTAGTTCCAATAGGAAATGTCAGTTTACCATTAAAAAAAAAAAACTATTCAGATGCACAGTGGAAAAAAGCAAATTCTAGAATGCCATAAAATAAATATTAATATGTTTAATGTCTAACCCTTGTATTACTTTTCTTATTTAATGAAGTATCTAGAAATTAATTAAAACATTTGGACATGGTACATGCTGAACTTGTGTCAGCTTGTTCCTGATGTATTTGGTATCAGATTGAATGATAGGTCTATTTATAGTGCTCCTAGAATTTGTGATACATCAGGGAATTGCAAGTCAGATACTTCTGACATTTACATAAATATTCATGGACATCTACAATTTGTAAATCAAACTGTGTATTTCCTGGTGTTTATGGATAGTGCAATCTTTTTCTGCATCTGAAGAGGTGCTAGTGTCTGTGCCTAGTCTAATCTCGAAGACTGGCTTTGTGTGGGGACTACTTTAACCATGAACACCAAAGCTCAGCCATTTATTTTTTGTAAACTGTAGCAACGCTAATCATCATAGTTTACTTCACTATGTATAAAGGAATGTTTCCTGTGGTTATTCACAGAAGATCTGGCTTTGGCTGTCAGAACTTACTTAAGCATAAATTGGAAAAAACTCATTGATAAAATACCTATAGATATACTTCTGTGTTCTGTTTATTTCACACTTATTAAATCACTTCCAAGGCTGCAGCAAGAACCGCAAAATGCCCCTGAATAAGCACTCAGGTAACAGTAATCCAAGGCAGCAATAAGAAACACTGGCAGATGCACCTGTCCCACTGTGATAGATTCACTTAACCTATCTGTGTGATGATCAGCTATGTCAAAAAAATTTTAAGCAAAAGATGAAACTTAGGAATGTGTTACTGCTCTGCAGTTTTTTCCTGCTGTTTGGGACCTATGGACTGGAGCTCGATTTTCTGAACTGTTAGGAAAGGGTGTTGAGATTCTGTATTTATTCACTATCAGGGGCTCTCTAGGCAGTTTTGTCAAGGAAGTAAGTCTGCAGTAACACAAAGGGTTAAGCATGATTCACTTGCAACTATTGCTCTCTAGCGTGATTCACTTGCACTTGCTCTCCTATTGCTGCTTAATTTGACTTGCAATATGCCTTGCTATTTTGCCACTTTTCCCAAGATTTCAAGTCAACAATTACCAAATGTCTGAACTGGGTATATGATATTTTGGCATGTAAATTTGTCTAAAATAAGTCTGAGTGAGGTTCCAAACATCCCTTTAGTGGTGATATGGCATTCTATGAATTACAGAATACGAACAGCTGAATACGAAATCAAATGTGTGATTCATCGTGTTCACTAGAAAAGTTAACACTTATGCATTCAAATATTTTATTTCACAGAAAATATTGAATGGCTGGTCAAATATAACCAAGATATTTCCAGTGTGCTGTGACTGTAATCCCTAATAAATAAAATAAATTTTAATCCAGTTTCTATTTCCATTTCATCATCAAGCTTGTAATAACAAAAAGTTGTAATATTACACTCTTCTCACTAAGAGAGCTTCGACATAATTAAGAAATCCCCTTAGAGAAGGAATTCCTGAAAGCTGCTGTTTAAAAGAGATATCCCACTTTCCAGCCCAGTTCCCAAGAGTTTAGTGGCTTGGAGTACAATTATCTGGCAGGAGGGAATCTGCCTCCTTATGTACAAATGCTGTGAGCAGCTGGCTGCAGAAGTGGTGTTGGCAGTAGCTTCAGCCACATGACTGTTCCTCTAGTCCAGGGAAATATGCCAGATGGCAGCCAAAGAAGAAAAACAGAAAGAAAGCAGAACAAAAGAAACTCAGATAACCCAACAAAGAACCTCTCTTTCTTTTCCACGTGAAGGTATAAGTGTCATGATTACTGTCTCAGGAAATGTATCTTTCATAGTTAACCAAACAAAGATGTAGTTCTGACACTGCAATAATTTAGCAAACGTACTAATTATTTGATTATTTCAATTTAATGCATGTTATTGACAGTGTCATTTCTCCATAACACCCATTTTACCTTGGAGCTAACCATCTCTACAAAACTGCCTCCCCAGAAAGGTTTTACTTAGCAGATAGACATTATGTTTTTCACAAATGGTGAAAAAACTCACGTATGGTGGGAAAAGACTTAATGGCTAGCCAGACAACCCAGGCAGATCCTGATGCCTTTGGGGAATCTTCTAAGTGGTCCTGAGGACCTGTCATGAGGTCAGTGGGAGGTGTGCTTAGTATCTAAAACTGACTGTCATGTAACATGTTCTTATTAATACATCTCAGTCTTGTGCAGGAAATTTTGATAGGTTCTTTAGTTCTTCTTCATCCATGTGTGACAGGATTTAGAGATCATGAAGAAAGCTTCTAAATCTTCTATCTCCATTCATTCTTCAGAGGTTTGAGGAGGCTCTAGAGAGTGTAACTGCGCTGCTATTAGGACATAATTTTCACAGTCACATCTAGTGCTGTTTTGCTGAGCAAAGCTAAATGCAGCAGGAAACAGGATTCCTATTTGCATTTCAGTAAGGGAAGTGGGCTTCAATTTAGAGACACTCAAGGCTTTAAAACAAAAGAAAAAAAAAAGGGAGAGGGGAAACATAAAGGAAAAGAGGTGAACTAATTATCTGTGTGTTCTGGAAACACAATAAAGATGTACATGGTTTTTTTGTATTGCAGTAGAAGAATGTTCATCTTCCCAAGAGTGGAATGGGCACATCTTACAGAACTAAACAACCCTCCTCCTCCAGCCTGCAAGAAGTTATGTAAATTGTTTGGTGGTCTCCTGAGCCTCCTCTCTGTGAAGTACCCACTCCTGGCCTTGGTTCTACATTTCATGCTGTGAATACTTGCATTTCTGGTGTAGAGTGAGTCCTCAGTGTATTTACCAGCTCTTTTAGTCTACTTTCCTCTTTTTGTTCAGTACAATTTGCTGAAGCTGTAAGTCATGGTTTATTTGATGGGAGAGGTGGAGGAAGAAGACTGCATTAAGTGACTGCATTGAATTCTGGCTCTCCCTGGAAAAATTGCATTGTTTCAAGGCATAATTTCCCCTACTTTGGGAAAATTTGCATCAGCCTGGGTCTTCTGTCATCTTCTGAAAGCAAAGAAACTCAGTTCACTATTTTGCTATGAGGTGGCATTCATAGTTTGGCTGTAAGGCGGCATCAATGTATCACAGAAACTCCCAGAAATGAAATATGTAAATTAAAACATGATGGTCTGCTTAATCAATAGATTATCTCACAAAAGAAACATTCTGGGTTTTCCCAAAATGTAACAAAATAAAATTCAAAATTATGGCCAACTTCACAATTTAAATGGTTTGTTGAACAGCGTTCATCATGGAACATGTGGACAGCACTACCAGATACACAGTTTCAGAAACCAAAGTCCCTTGACATCAGATGGTTGAGTAACGGGAGCAGAACCGTCAGTTGACATAAACAAGGTTATTACATTACATAGGCACTGAGTACTGTAAAATTTTGTAGTAGATTTCTAAATATAACCTACAGTGTGAATGGAGCCATGGCAGTGACATGGCAATATATATATTAAGGATTTTTATTTCTCCTCTGAGAAATTATCCTCAACCTCATCCTAATTCTTGAAAGCTCCTGAAAAACAAACATGTAACACTGCGTGGCAACACGAAATTCATTCACACCTCTGGATTTTGATAAAGGTTCATTGCTTTTTAGTTTTATTAACAACTTGTAAGAATATTTTCACTTTGTTAGATTGAAAAATTAGAAAACGTGCAATATGTACATAAATTAAAAATGAAAATAATCAGATCCTATATTAACATGTTACATGAAATAACTTTCTTTTTGTCTTTAAAGCACTGATATGTATGTGTATATATATATACATATATATAAATTGATATAAATTTGTAAAAGAAACATAAGAAACTCACTTTAAGCAAAAAAATCCTAGACAATAAGCTTGCCTTAAGGGAATCTCAACTGAACTATGTGATCTAATTTTCAACAGATACCATCTTTTTATTTTCTGTTCTAATACCTGTAGCTGTTATTATTCTTTTTGTCATAAACCTAGCTCCCTCTGTATGAACAGCCTAACTTGTCCAAAAGAAAATACTGAGAGAGGCTGGACGGTACCTAGCCAGTTGTTTTTAACACTGTTCACCTACACAGAGTTTGCTACATAAAGCATTTATCCTCTGAGGCATTTTGTATTGTACATGCATGCAAATAAATTTTAAAGTTGCATTGATTAAAACTAAAAAGTTATTATTAAGATGATATGTAGTAAGTTCTACAATGAATTATATACAAATGCAAGGATCTTATGAATTTTTTACTTGAAAATGTACATGAATCTATCATAAATAAATGTGAGGAAGTTGAAGAACAATTATTGGTTCAATTGCCAAGATTGATGTGACAAATAATGGAAATAAGACATTGCTACTTCTATTTTTAAACAATAGTTTAGGAAAAAACACAATCTGTGTGTTTTTTTCATTTGCTATACTTACTTTCAAAAATATTTAACACAAAATTAACAAATATGATTTTCTGGCAAAAACCTCACAACTATAAATATTCATTCTGGCTTGGTATTCTGTATTTGTGTGTCATATTTTTAATTAAATATGCTAACTTATTGTAAGTACTGAGAATACTTAGAATTAATATTTTCATAAAAACACTGATATAAATGTTAATCTACCTTTTCCCCCAACTTGGAGTGCCAAAAATAATCAAAGTTATCATTTACGTGAAAAGTGCAGTTTCATACACTTCCATGATCATAATATTTTCTCATAATATTTTCTTTTACACAGAAACAATACCTGTTGTTCTGATATACCATCTTCAGCAAAACCTTTACGAGCGCAAGAGTCACAATTAACACAAGCCATTTCCAATTTTTTTATATACTGTAATCCTCTACAAGAATAAAAAAGATCCACAGCAACCACTGTCAATTGCACCATAAGCCACTAGAAGAGATACCTGTAGGACTTCAAAAAGCGAAATCTCATCTTATTTCTTGGAGATGGACGAGGCATATAGGCTTCGAAAGGATCCCACAAAAAGGCCATTGGAATAGCTAATTCTAAACTGTCTAACAAGTGTATCCCTGAAGGGACACAGAACAGGAGTGCTGGAAGTACCCCACACTAATCATGAAGTGCTTGTAACTGTGTAAGGGTACGTCCTTTTCCTATGGTATGCTTTGGCAGAGAAGTAGCTGGCTGAGAGCACAGGCTAAAGGGATAACTGGGATTTCCTCCTGCGTGAGGCTTGCCCTTTGCATAAACATCTCCTATATTCAGGGCTCTTATCGCATTATTCAAGTGAGAACTCTTATGGTAAACCCTCAGATAGTTATAGCAGACACTAAAGAGCACAGAACTATGGAGCTAAGGCAGACCAGAAATAGCCAATGCTCTGATTATTCACTGCTGCCCAGACAAAACTCCTCAAATTCTTAACAGGCTGTTAAAAATATTTTTAATAATGGTTGTAACTGAACAACCTGTTCCAACTGGCATCAGACAGCTAAGATTACAGAGAGGAAAAAAAAGCCAAAAGAACAAAAAAAACCCAAATCAAAATCTGCTGCATCCCCCAATGTGTACCCCCAGCACAGCAAGGAGCTAGTAAACAGGGAGTAAAACTGCTGCTGGAAATACAATCACAAATTCCTCAATTGCTTCTTTGTTTAATTCCTAACTCTCTTCAAGTGTGTCTTCCATCCTCACAGTTTCTTAAGAGAATCAATTTATAAGAGTAAGCAGCTTTCCTGAGAGGGCTTAATGATCTACGAGAGATCAGCCACCCTAACAAAATACGTCTCAGTCTGGTAGATAATTTTCAGGCCTCTTTGCAGCTTTTCTCAATGACATCACTCCTGAGCTGAATTACCACCAATGACGTTGAGAATTGAACTCAGTTCCTTCCTACCTAAGGTCATTCCAGTTCAGTGTCTTTTTGTTGTTTGTTTAGCTGGCTGGGTTTGTACTTCTTTTTGTTTTGTTTTGTTTTTATTCAAGCCTCAGCTCTTGCATACAATTGTTTCAGCCTAGCTTTAGTACTGTTAAAGGCAAGCAGCTCTAAATGTGTCTATGATCTCTCAACACTGGTAAGCAGAATATTCTCTACTTCCAGTGATCTTGAAACAAAATAAATTCAGATATTTTTATTCATAAGAAATGTGATCAAGAAGAAACTTAGTATTCACCCAGAGCAACGCTAAAGATGAAAATTTAGAATTACTCAGGGCTTTACCAGAAAACTTCAGAGAGTTAGAAAAATAAATTCCTAGGGATACATTACAGCTATCCATCAATTATCTGATAAAATGTACTGTTTTCATGGTAAAGGATACTATGACTAAATACACTCTTCAGAAAGATTATAAATGTACTATAACTGGCTATATTTTTCTCCTTGGAGGAAACATTTTTCTCCTTTTACACTGACAAATGCACTACAGCATCAACTGACAACATCTTCACATCATATATTTTCAATATGTGGGATTCATAGGTGAAAGCCTCAAGAAGGTCAAAAGTCACTTTTTTATTTGAGCAGTTGAAAGGATAGACTATAAAATTGAACTAAAGTAATGTAGCAACTAATTTTCAAAGGAATGGAATTGAAATCATTCCAGCACTGCTTAGTAAGGTGCCTTCTGAGTATCATAACCTGTAGTCTTCTTCAAAATCATGATATAATTAAAGTCTGAGTGATTAATAGATCACTTTAAACATGCCTGAATAATACTGAATGTGAGCATTGCCAAGATCAATATTTCTCTTCTGGCAAATAAACCCAGGGTAGGCTGCATTTTTATCATTATATCGTAAGTGTCTTAATATTGCCAGATATTTTTCCTTTTCGCATTCTGTTTCCAAAAAGGATTTTGTATAACACATTAATGCAGCAGCAACATTCACCTTTTTATTTCCTTTAATAAAGAAAACTGAGCCAAATAAACTGAACATATTTATTGTGAGGTCTCTTTCCTCCTCGGCGCCTTTCCTTCACTGTGGCACTAAATCTTCTGATGAAGGCAACCAAAATAAGGTCACAGAAATAAGCTTCTTACAAGATTACTAAAGACTAAATTTATTCCTTGATATCAAAACCACTTATTGTCACTATGTAGTGGCATGCAGTAGATTACTTTACCAAAACATGTCACAGTGCTTATAGAAATTCAAGGAAATGAGGGGGAAATAATTCTGTAATACACCTTGACTTTTACAGGGAAGTTGCTAGACTCTTCCAGCCATTTTTCTTTTCTTTCAGACCGAAACAAAACATTTCTAGAAACACTCAAATAATATAAAATTATTTGGCATGAAGTTGCTGCTTTTTAGAAGTGTTTTTTGGAAAAAATAGCTCAATAGAATAAACAAAGTAATAGTTTAGTATAAAAGAGGTATAATCAATCATTGCATTCAGTGATAATCCAGACTTCTTATAGAAATGAATACTGCAATAAACAATTATGATTCAATATCTTTGACATTCTATGAGTTTTGTGATTACAACTTTTGCTCTACATTCTTCGACAGATAGGGAGATATCAGCCCCACACTACTAGCTGGTCAGTGATACCCCTGTAGTGTGTTACCATGGCTTCGGGTTTACAGGATCTACAAAAGATGAATTTTTAGAGACATTTTTATTATTCCCCCATATATTTCAACTACTACTTTTTATAGAAAAGGTTCATATAAATAAACAGCAAAATAATAGTGTAATTAAAAATGTGAAACTTAAATTTATAATGAGCACATAAACCCGCATGAACTTAGACTTTTTTTTGGTCAGTTGAAGTCTGGTAAGTGTGAAACCTCCTGTAAGTAACTAGCTCTGGTCATAAGCATAAATATCCTCACAGACTTGGTATACTTTCCTATTTTGACAGAAGAGGTAGTGGTAGATGTAAGAAACAGAAGGAAAAAAATATGAGGTTAGTTTTAAGCTGAGAGGAAGCAGTGGGGCTTTCCTGTACCCTCCCTTTGTGGCTCCTGCACAGTCATGCTCCTTCCCAAAGCCTGTATCCTCTGTGTGATTCTATAGTATGCAGTGTTGTACTTTGAGAAAAAGGATGTTACAGTTCCCATTGTGACAATAGCAATGGCAAGGCTGAGCTGGGATCTAGTGGTCAAACTAAAGGGAAAGAAGGATCTGCATAGACGGTTGAAGCTAGGATGGGTGACCCAGGAAGAGTACAGAGAAGGAAAATTATTTAGGATGGGGCCAGGAAGGCCAAGGCAAAGCTGGAGCTGACCTTGGCAAGGAACACAAAGAATACCAAGGGCTTCTATGTGTATGTTAACCAGAAAAGGAAGGTCCAAGAAGGAATGATTCCTGTTAAACAAGGCTATAAAACTGGTAACAAGAATGAGGAGAAGGCTGAGGTAATATTTTTGTCTTGAGCTTCAGTGATAGCCTCTCTTCCCACACTTCTCAAGTGAATGGACTGTAGGATGGGGACTGGGAGAGCAAAGTCCCTTCCACTGTAAGTAAAGTTCAGGTTTGTGACCACCTGAGGAACCTGAATGTACACAAGTCAACGGGACCCAGGGAGATGCATCCCAGAGTCCTGAGGAAAATGGCTGATGTAGGGGCCAAGCCAGTCTCCACTATATTTGAAAAGTCATGGCAGTCAAGTGAAGTCCCAGGCAACTGGAAAGGGGAGAACATTGTACTCATCTTTCAAAAAGGTAGAAAGGAGGACTCTGGAACTACCAGCCTGTCAGCCAGCACAAGAAGGACATGGATCTGTTGGAGTAAGTCCAGAGGAGGCCACAAGGATAAGAGGGATGGACCACATCTCTTGTGAGGAAAGACTGAGAGAATTGGGTTTGTTCAGCTTGGAAAAGAGAAGGCTTTAGGGTCACCTTCCAGTACCTGAAGGCAGCCTGCAAGGAAAACAGGGAGACACCATTCACATGAGCCTGTAGTGACAGGACAAGGGGGAATGGCTTCAAACTGAAAGAGAGTAGGTTCAGATTAGGTATTAGGAGGAAGTTCTTTGCTGTGAGGGTGGTGCAGCACCGGAACAGGTTGCCCAGAGAAGCTGTGGATGCCACATCCCTGGAAGTGTTCAAAGCCAGACTGGATGGAGCTCTGACTAACCTGGTCTAGCAGAAGGTGTCCCTGGCCATGGCACGGGGATCAGAATTAGATGATGTTTAAGGTCCCTTCCAACTTAAATCATTCTATGATTCTATGGTTCTATGATATAAACTATGTTGTTTTGTTTAAAAAATTCCCTTTTATCAACAACTGGAAACCCAGAAAGAGTTCAAACTGAGGTCATTACAACATGCAGGATGGTTTACATTAGCATACAGCATTTTACAGATGCTTCTCTCAGAGTTATTCCTTCTGTTTTCAAACACTGTCTAGTGGTTTAGTTAGACATCTCCAAACAAAATGCGACTGAATTTTGTGTAGATAAAGTCAAATATTGACCCACTGTTTCAAATATATATCTTGCACAATTCAAATTATAAATAATTTAATAATATTCATGTAGATTTTGTTATGGACTAAATATTTTCCCAGCTTTTTTCCTTTCTCTCTTGCTATCAAGACAAATGAAACACAACCTTCAAAACAAGAATTAGAAGGAAACAATTTGAATACAGGATAAACTTACATTCTAATTTTCCCCAGTAGAATGATTGCGTTTAGAGTTTCTTATAGACATTCCTCAATAAAAGTTTATGCTGGAAAGCTAAAATATGTAAGGCCTAGAATTAAATAAAATTGCTGTCTACATTTCATTTAGTTTTTAGATAACTTCAAGCTTATTTTGAAAAAATTCTTCTTCTTCTTCCCTTTTTTACATTATTCCTATTCAGAATATTATACGTCGTAATAGAGATATTTTCTTCTGTAATAAGTATCCAGAAATCTGTATTCCTTTTTCACCTGAACAAAAAGGTTCACCCTAAACAAAAAACCCTACACAAATTTGACTGAGTTGTAAACTAAAAACCTGAACTTTCAACACCTCAAAAGGCATATTTCCTTCAGTCTTTAATTTTTTCCATCACTCTGATCTATTTTAACACTCAAAGGAGTCTGAATAGATATTATTTTTGATACCAGCTTGGTCCTATTAAAGTGTGCAATGCAAAATAAATCACAAATTATTTCATTCAGGATGAAGTATCAAGAAAAAGGCATGTTCTCACTATATTTTATTAAGATTCTACCCAAGACTAGTATCTCTTTGCACTGCAAATTCTTTCTGATTATTATTACTTATCATCCCTTCTTGGCTTTAATGCTTAATCCTGGAGTCCTTGTGGCTGTGAAAAAAATCTGGCTAAAATATTTCTGTAAGGCTTTTCTACTGAACAACAGTTTCTGAAGTGACACTACTTCAGTAGTGACACTACTCTTGTGATTGGAGCATCCACAAGAATTCTCTGCTAAGAACTTTTTGTGATTTATAAGGAGTCAGCATAGCCTGCAGCCCTTCTGTCAAAAAGCTTTCTTCTATATCTAGTCTACTACAATTGTGAACTTCTAATCATTTTAATTATGTCCCAGATTCCTGTAAAACCATTACACTAAAAGGTTAAAAATGACCTAGAAGGAGGATATACAAACAAGCATATACAAGAATGCACTTACACACACTCATTTCGCAATTAGGAAATATATAAAAATACTGAAAACACCATCAACTATCTGAGTTTTGCTTTTTCAGTAACTTTTATAATAATGTAACTTTTGCTAGTGCTAATTTTACAGATATGGCCTGATTTGAGATACACGTATAAAGCGTTTTGCCTCATCAGTCATTAACTATTCATGGCCTCTTATATATTTATTGTGTGGAAATTATTGTAAATAGTGATGACTAATTTAAAGTGAGAGGAAGTTTAATGCTCTTGTCATTGTCACCAGAGTCATTTGATGAAGCTCTCACTCAGAAAGTTAAATGACTGTGTCTGTGCTGGAAGCACATGAATAGATAAGTGTACGAAGGATAAAAAACGTGTGAAATTCTTTCCTACAGATTAAAGTAATAATACTGGAGAGCAAGAAGAGAGATGTCAAAAATGTACCATCCTAAACAGATAGCTCTTCCATTAGACATGCATGCAGACATTACCTACTATAGGTGACAGATATCATCACAAAGGGAGTATCAGAATGAAAGCCAGGAGATCTGAGCTCAGAAATAAGTTATTTTAATAGTGAAGATGGTAAGCCATGTAGCAATATTAAGACTATTGAAATACATCTAGTGGAGTTTTTACAAAATTTGCACAAACGACTTTTGCTGAGCAAGGTTTTTCTCTGAGTTTCTCTGACAACTCCCACAGCTTGTGTAAACACATATTATCCTTGTACAGACTACTATGCTTATCTATGGACATTATACAAGCACTGTACACTGATCATCAGCTTATAGAGTTATAAACAACAGAATTCTGTGAAAAACACAATTGAAAGTATTTTTTAAAAAGGTAGTCAGATTAAATATGTGTTATAGAAATTCCTGATAATTTTCCAATAAGTTTTATTTTATTTATTAAACCTATATTTACCAAAAAAAAAATCGTTTTACATAAGAAATGTATGTTGTAGTCATTATTTTTTAAATCACTGCTGAAATCAAAGCCTTTCTATTTATCTGTTCTTTCAAAGGATGCTGATAATCTTCAAGGACAAATGGCGTCTCCAGAACTACTGAGGAACCTAATTTTAGTACAAATGAAATTGAAGAGCTTGTGCAAACGATTACCAGGCACCTTTGACTCATGTTTGGAGCTGGCTTATTGAAAGGGGATTTCACAGATAAACAAAATGTATATTTAGCAAATTACTTTGGAAAGCTTTCAGTTTTTTCTTTGATTCCTCAAAGATATGTAAGAGAATTAGAGACATTCCTTGCCCTGAACACTTAAAATCCTATCCTTTTAGTGGGATTTCAAGAACTATTTGGCAGGAATACATTCTACTTCTAGGTGACTGCAACAGAAGTGGCATCAGAGTCACTTAGATCAGAGCTAATTTGAGAAGTGCCTTAGGACAAGGGCAAAAAATGGGACAGCTCTGGACAGTGCTGAAATGCAAAAGAAATAAGCTTAATTTATAGACTACTTTTCATTTTTCTGAATTTGCTGTTAACACATATAAGAAATCCTGTTTGCATCAAGTATAATATTAAGTGATCTTTTGTAAATATGGAAATAAAGATCCTACTTCAATGCCTGAGCACAAGAAGATAGAAGTAGCTGCCAGCAAGGCTTGGGAAATCTGAGTCTTAAAGTCTGCGCAACTCAGCCCTGTTTGTCTGTGTGACAGTGAAAAAGCATGGATCAATTCTCCTTTTGCTCAGATAGGTACATCCATCTGTCTTTTGAAGATGATGAACAACATTTATAAGTTCTTAAACAGGGATGTTTGTCTTATGCATCAAAGTCTTATTCAGAAGAAAGGAACAATTAGAGGAAAGGCATTAGGGCTGCCCAGGACACACTTTCTAGAGAAGTAGCAAATGATGGTTTACTTTTAGTGTCCAAGTAAATACACCCCGTGAAAATGAGTAGCGTGAATTGGTAGTCAACATGGCAGACAAAAATACTGGAAAATCCCAGAAGATGCCTGCAGGAAAAAAGTTGGGATAGCTCTCTTGTCTACATACCTAAATATTGATTCAACATTCAAACTTCCCAGGTATTGTTAAGGTTTTTAATGAACAAATTGACTGAATCAACATTCTACATATTTTGTATTTAAAGAGAACTATGAAATAAAGTGTTCAAAAGAAGACTTTAGGTATCTACTTTGTGTGTTTCAACAGTTTATGAAAATGAAAATTATCCATCTATAAATAAGCTTTTTTTTCTTGCAGTGAAAATGGAAGTTGAAGTAGGGAATTTAGCTGTTTTAACCCAAACCTAAAAACATATCAGTGCCTGAACTAGGACCAGAATCTTGCTTAACACATGACACAATTAGTGATATACATATTAAAATTATAATTTTATATAATCATTTATATTTATTACACATATATTTATTTATAGTATAATAATAATAATTTATCATTTATATTAATATAAATGTAATAAACTTCATACTGAAATAAGGAATTATACTGCAGGTAGGAAAAAATATTATATTTTTCTTCATATTTATTCCAATTCAATGTCTGCTTAAGTATATGAAAATTAAGATCATTATATTTCTGATTCATTCCTTTAGCTCTACTGACTTATTTAATTGCACAGTCCTAACACAAGAATTACTATATCAGATTATGAGAACAGCTTTGTTTAGATTTTATATTGAAAGTACTAACATAAAGTTCCTAGCATAAATTATGAAAGTTAAGTTAAGAAAAGTATGAAAAAGGTAATGCTTGGCATTGCAAGTTACCCTAAAAACTGAACAGATGTGAAAGTAATATTAGACCATTTGTTGCTGCAGGTGACTGAAGAAAATTCATTAGTAAGAATTTACTGAAATATTCTTGACAGAAATAAAAAAATTGGTGCAAAACTATAGTGTAATAGTTTTGGTCACTTCATGTTGAGAGCATATCAAAACTACATATAAAGACATAAAGTTAACAAGCGACATGGTGTAGGACAACCTGCTCCAGGTGACCCCGCTTGAGCAGGCGGGTTGCACTAAAAGATTTCCAGAGGTGGTTTCCAGTCTGAGAGATTCTGTGATGCTGTAAAGCAATCCCACTTTTGATAGGTTTTGACATCACGAAAGCGATACAAGGAATTTCAGAAGTGCTTTAACTTGCTTGCAAAGCACTTCTCCCTTTGTAGAAACATGCTTTCATGCCCTCTGGTGTTCAATAAACTAAAAACCATTGCTCTCAGAACAACTTCTTCTAAAATAATAACACACCCATAACCAGGTAATTTTCTTCCTTTGGAGGGGTTTGTTCAGCTAGCTGCCACCAGATGTGTCTGTGTAGTGAGCTTAGCTGATCTTTAAGCCACACTGGCCATTTTGACCAGCTCTCTGTTGGCCGCAGTAACTCTGACACCTCTCACACATGCACAGATCACATCTTTATATAAAGGGTTGTCCTAACCTGGAGCAAATTCCTTCCCTGGATTCTTAAAGGCTTAATACCCTCAGAAAATGGGGCTTAGACAACATTTTTAAAGGAAGCATAATTCGTAGCATTTAAAAATGTGAGCTGTGTAAAACTCAAAATGTTTAACATAATATTATTCAATCTCAACACTGTGACTGTAAGGTAAGAGCAGTAACAAGTAAACCAAATTAAAGTAAAGATGATTGCAGCAGCAAGGCTGACTTATGCCTGTCTTCTTAGTAGCTGGGGTTGAAATATATTTTTTCTTATAAAAGAAAAAGCAGCAACCATCTGTACTTTACTTACATATACCTCTCCAATACTTGAAATTGTGAGCAATATTGGGACCATCTCCAATACACAATTCCCATATGAACCGCTGACATTCATGCCCAGCATGAATCATAAATTAGGAGTTAATTCGATAGGTTGGGAATAAGTCCACCAGTAACAGTTTGTGCTCATTAAGAAAGGATCAAATCCTGCGTGTATGAAAAGCAGAAACCACACATTTTCAGGTTATGATATGGCTCAGAGCTTGCAGATGTCTTGCACAAGGGCCACTCTTTGTCACTGGCCACTTGATGTCCTCGTGCATACAGCCCCCCCGGCCCACTGGGAAGGGGCACACTGCCACCTCTCAGTTCCATCAAGGTAGCCCATTATTTCAACAGCCAGGACTAAGTCTTCATATATACTTAAAAAAAAAACCCAATCAACCCCTAAGAATTTCACTTACCATAAAAAAAAATCTAAACCCCTAACCTGTTCACTACTAATGAACACCTCCAATGCCATCTGTTACTAAAAAATGAATGGGAACTGAAGATTAATTCTAAACAAAGAAATCCTTTTTTAGACAGAGCTTCTGAAATGGAGACTGAAAACTCCTTTTCCTCTCATATCCTCACAGAACTGAGAGAAAATGCTGGCTTCCTTATATCCAACTCTGGCAGGACATCCCCTCTCTCTCATGGCTGGGGCATTTGGAAGAGATGACCCAGGCCAGATTAATAGCCCAGCAGGGGGCCAGAGAGCCCAGCAGAGAGTCGCCCCTCAGGCGCGTGAGAGTCTGAGATCCAGCCCCAATTACACATCTTGGTATGCAAGCAGATGTGGAAAGCAACAAAGGAAAATAAACATCGGTGACCAAAAGACATGGTTGTTACGTCTATAAAAGCTCACACGATTATCACAGAGGCAGAAGTCTCCTACACACCCCTTGAGAACGTGTGAGATTTCTCCCCAAAGCTGGATGCAACTTTGAGGTTACTTCTCTGGAAGCTGAAAGAAAGGAATTAGATGTGTACTCCATCAAGATAGGACGGTAAGAAACATTGGATCCTGAGTTATACTATTTCTTAGCTAGCTGCAAATTTAATGGTACCTTTAACTCCATGTGTATTATGCTAGTATCCCCTTTTTGTCTTATCCCTGTGTAGTAATAGTCTGTTTTAAGTCTTACGTCTGTTAGTTTTGTATCTATTAATAAATAATTTATTTTATAATAGACCGAATCAGCCATTATTTAAGAACTTGGGAATGAGAGTGGGTTTTTGGGATGCTGGACACCTCAATAATGCAACTGCCTGCTGCCAGAGGCCTGGACAAAAGGCAGAGACTGATTTAAACCCACATCATCCATTCATAACACCAACAAATTTTCAGAATGGTTTTTTTGATAATGAGAAGAACTATCACCTTTTACCATGATATGAGGTTGCGAGACACAGACTGCCTGTAGAGAAGTCAGATATAGCTGTTCATCCATGATTATTTCCTTTCACATGAACATACGAATAGATTTGTATAAAGTTTTCTACCCTGAAGAGTTAGACTAGAAAGATGGAACAGAAGTACAACAAAGATCCAAACAGATTTTGTTTTTCTTCTTTTCAGTAAGAAAATATGAAAAATCTTCAATAAGAACACATGGGAAAAAAATTAGCAGTGGACATCCCTCAAACAGATAAATGCAGTGGTGGTACCTTTGGATAACTTTTGTAAGGAAGTTATTAACCAAGTGCCTTTTTCACATTGTATTTCAGTTTTTAAACCCAGATCAGATTGTCGTGCACTATACTCTCTTTTGCTTATTTGTACAGCAAAATGTGACCTCTTAGTAACTATATTTGTTTCTTAGTTTTACACATAAAATTATAGAGAATACACTGTGCGTGCGTGTGTGTGTGTGTGTGTGTGAGCAGACAAAGCCCAGAAGTGGAATAGCAATACTGTTTCATGAGAAGTCAAGGCCCAAGAAAAGAGCAATATACCAGTCCTGGAGTCAGGTACATCTAGCTGAACGTTTGAGCATCCAGAAGATTAATTAAAGCCACAGGAAATGAGAAGGGCTTCACACAGAATACTGTAATACTCTGAGAAAATAAGGAAAGCTGGAAATCTACCAGAAGAACTGTAAAAACAGCTAGGAGTTAGAGGACAAAGAAGGAATAAGAGATGTTATAAAAAGCACAGAGATGAAAGAGGAAATATGACTGAAGAAACCTCTAGTTTTAACCACAAATAAATTTCTGGGGAAGGCAGTGGGCTGATTCCTAGTCTAAAATATTTCTGCCTCTTTTTTTTCTTTACAATTCATGGAAGAAATTGCTTCATTGTCATATACATGTTTTGGTGAGAGAAGAATTACGTACTTCCAAATTTTCAGCCAAAAATTATTTTCCCCTCATAACAAAGTCTTGGTGAAAACCCACAAAAAATCTAGGCTTTCCCCCAGACTTGAAATATTTTATATGACTTTGACAGCATACCTTGGGAATTTGTGTGAGGCTTTACACTGCATTAACTAGTACAGAAAATTTATTCATGGTAAAAATAGAAATTTGGAACAAAATTACAAGTACTTTGAGAAGCACAAGTAAAAGGAAAATAGAGATCTGAAAGTTCCTACCAGGATTTTCAACTTGGTTTCATAATAGGACTTTTTTTTCCCTATTTGCAAGGTGTAAGTCAGCATTTCTGTTGCTCAGTATTCTCAAATTATGTAGAAGTTGTGATTATATATTGTATTGCAAGGTTACATTTGAAAAAAATGTTGAGTACTATGCTGATTTGCAAAATTAGTTGCCAGTACACTAAAACATTTTTATCAGCTTCACGGTTCTGGAGAACAGACAATATTTAGTTGAATGAATAAAGACATTTTGGAAATTAGTTCAATGATATTTCTGTAAATTGACAGTTGACTGTAACAGATGAAGCTGAGTCATCAGTCAATCATGGCTGAAACCAGGAAGCACAGCTGTAGAGTGCATTGATTTCATGTCTATTATGCTGGTAAGAAATTTTCAAGACATTTTACCATTTCTGATCAAATTTTGACTCAATATAGGTCATTTAGTATCATTTAATAATTTTATCTACTATACAATATAAACTTTGCTGATTGTCAATGTTTCTCCTCATTTTCTTATTTTGTCAATATTTCTCCTCATTAGAAGCCCCATATTTAAAATATTTTCAACCATAAACTTTTCTGATGGATTTGCTTTAAGAATCAGTTGAAACGCATCTGTTATATTGGATATAAGTGAACAAATTGTGATTTTCATAAAATATAAGTTTTTTGCTGTCTGTAGAACTGCCTTTCCAAGACTGAGACAGATTTGCTGTGTCTGCCCACACTGTGCACTCACTGTCTTATTCTGGTAAAAATCCCAAACCTAATAATTTTTCAATAATGTTAGTATTTTGGCAGTGTCATTA
Organism: Gymnorhina tibicen; assembly: GCA_013399875.1. Classification (NCBI taxonomy): domain Eukaryota; kingdom Metazoa; phylum Chordata; class Aves; order Passeriformes; family Artamidae; genus Gymnorhina; species Gymnorhina tibicen. Next base: position 4,665 of record VXAZ01003764.1, on the reverse strand, counting down.
ATTATCCTGCCCATCTGACATCAGATAGACAATGTCACCACTAGAATAGTTGTAGGCTGCCTGGCTCACCTCACTATTATCTAGTCGCTTGACAACTAAATGAAGCTAATCCCATGAACTCTGCTGAGTTTTCCACCCTAGTTTTAAGAGTTGAAGTTCCAGCTTGTTCCAAAATTATTGCATAGCGATATTGATATAGCCATTATTTGACAAGAATAATGCTTTTCGGCTAACTTCAAAGTGAAAGACAAAATGAAACACTGCCAATTAAGTAGCAATGCTGCAAAAACTTAGTAGTTTCTCTTACAGCATCCTTCAAAAAAGCAACATATTCTTTACAGGGAGGTTCCTCTTGGTTTGTCGGCAACAATAATTTTTGGAGTAGATAATGTATCTAATACTGTAATCACAATTAGATTATTTTATTTAAAAGCTGGTTTGTAACTTATNTGATTCATGTGCTATGGGCTAATAACTATGACTGATATTAAGTCTTCTATTTTAACAAAAATATTACAGTGCCTGTCAGCAAAAGCTTCTTATGTAAATCCAATAACACACATTATTTTTTAACATAATTGCCTCCACTCATGAATAATTACATTTAACAATTTAATTAAATGTTCACGAAGAGCCACAATGCAAAACATTTAATTAAAAACCATCAAACCAGGACAAGAAAAAAATTACTTTGTTTTCCAGGATTCCAATTCAATAAACACTTAAGAGTCAAGTTTAATACAGTATCTCAGAAATGTTAGAAATTGGCTTCTGTGAAGGGAACAGAGCTTTGGAGCCACTTGATATTTAAAGTCTAATTTCTAGCTTTTTAATTCAAAATGTTTTGCATGGCTTTGTTTTAGATCCTTGGGATTATGTAGCTTGCTGTGTAGTAGACTACTTTTCACTTAATAAGAGCAACTATATAACACTCACGTATTTCAGTGGCCACTTAGTTTTATGTAGTTGCTGTATTCTTTACAAAACTGCCTATCACATGACAGAATGAAGAAAGTGGTAATTCTGTACTCTTCAGGTGACTGTGTGGGGAAATTTAGTGGGAAAAATGGAGAATCCCTTATTCCATGCCTACAACAACTCACAGGTCTTGGCACTGTCTCAACAAGCCTGGATTCAAAAATCTTCAAGAGAACTGGATTAGACAAACTCTTCCTTGTCCTTTGAGGTCTCTTATCATTTACTGGGGGTAAACAAAGAGAGCTCTTGTTTTCTACTAGCCCTTTTATTAATCCAGTCTTGATTGTTTATCCAATTAGCATGCCAGTTAGTATTTGTTAAATTTTTCTGCTGTCTTATATTACTTCAAAAATATTCACCTGTCTTTATTTCAACCAGTTAAGATGCAAAGAGGACTCCTGTGTTAAAAGAGCACATTGAGAATTAGAATGTGTATATACAATTGATACACGATTACCAATATTTTCAATAGCTATTCTTAAAGAAAAATTAGGCTAAATGAAAGTGCTTATGACTATGAAAAATACCTTTATCCTCCTTTTACACTATGCATTGTTCTACAATCTTTAAGGAAAGGACCTCATACACCTTTAACCCACTGAAGTCTACATCATCCACTAAGATGAACCTGCAGCAGGGAAAGTAAGTGTGGATGGATAAGACAAGAGAGAAATGTCTCATAGCTATGTAGTAAATACAGTGGAAAATTACAGAAATTGAAGATTGACCTCATTATTAAGGAAATTGGAGGCAGAAGATAAAGTCATAGCAGTTATATTTTCCTCATTTTCTAGCTACCTGAGTTAGCTTTGTTAGTGTGCTGAGTCAATAAACACAGATGAAGGTAAAAAAAGCTTTCTGTGAACAACTGAAGTATTTCAGTAACTCACAATTTATGATGAAAAGAACTGCTTCCATTGATCTGCTGGCCACAGATCTCCTAATGTAGGTCAGTATGCAGCTGGTTTTGCTCATGATGAAAGTGTGCTATTAGCTCATATTCAGCCAGATGTCCATCAAAATCCCCAGGTGCTTTTCAGTAGAATTTCCAGTTGGCTATTTACTCCCTGCCTGACCCAGCACCATGCATTTCTCCTTACTGAACTTCTTAAGGTTAGTCCAATCCTCCTGTCACTCGTGTCACATGAATTGCTGACATTTGTCATGTTAGTCACTTCCCTTTTACCCCACAAATCAAAATCCCTCCTGGATGTGCTTTACTTGATTTGGAATACATATAGTCTTTACTTTTATTTCATTCTTTAAATCTCAAAAGGTATTTATCAAGCAAGTTGAGTCTGAATGAAAATACTGAATATTTAAAAGTTATGAATTATTTAGTGCTGCATTTTATGCTATTTCTAAATTATTTTGAATTTAAATGACTGAATGAAAAAGTTCAAGTGAACATCAGACTAATAACCAAGTAGTGAATCAGTTTTCCTGCGTTGTTAAAGTCAGATAAAAAGCTGTTTAATTCTTTAAAAACGTACACATGCATTGGCAGCAATCCGTACTTCACACGTGTATTTAAACCAGCGACTCTTAACTATAGATAATTATTTTTCATTCTAAAAATGAAACTTGTATCTTCAAGGATAATTCTGGGATCTCCAAACTTTCCTCTTTTAATAAATAGGATATTAGGAACTGGAACACCCTAACAGCACCATTTCAATCTCTAAATGGACTTGTTTTGCAACAGTCACTATACACACACAGAGCAAAGGCAGCAAGCCTTCATTTCATAAAATGGAAATTTTGGATGTTCTTTTATAAAATTTAAAAAAAAAATGTTTACTTCTCATCCAGTGTTCTACATTGTTTCTGGTAACCCAATAAACTGTTCTAGATAGCTTTACTTGTTCCTATTGCAAGTGATGTAGGATACAAAAATCTATTGTTTCAACATGAGAAGAATTTGCCTCACTTACTTTCAGTTATTTGAAAGTTAGTTTCATTTGAAGTATTTTTATTAGTCTGTGTATAGTAATGAACAAAGAAAGGCACCTCAAAAATATGACTAATTTCACTTGCCTTAAAGGTCATTTTTGGACAAAATTTTAGAGGTGCCCTTCTCTTTTCAATATTCACAAAGAAATTTGGATGATTATTAACAAAGATGCTTGGCTTTTAAATGACTGGGTTCGAGCTGAATCACAACCCAGCCGATTAATTGTTAGGATGTAGCTGTATTAATTTAACTCCTTTTGCTTTCTCAGTCCCTTTTCTTCAAGCTTCTAATCTTAAAAACACATTCTTTTTTGCCAAAGAAATGACTTAAGAATGACACAAAATTCAATTTGGCATTATGACTATCAAAGCTTATATTCATTTTTAACCAATACTTTTAAACTCTTTTCTTCATTGTGGAATACTGAATGGCAGAATATGTATTCTACACTTACGTTGCCTCAAAATCAAACACATAGTGTTACTTCTTACTGTAAGCACCTTTTTGTCACACAACTCATTTTGCAGTGGTTGGAGGATTATCTTTCCTATTTTCCAAACAATCATCTTGATGGCCTGTTTATCTATAATTTTATAGAATTTTTAAATTCTCAGTACACCTGGTTCTGTCATGCCTTGCAAATGAGGGATTGGAAATGGGGCTTTTTTTTTTTTCTTTTGGTTCTTTGCCAGGTGTGGGAAGAGAGGGGAATTGGCTTAGGAAGTGTCTGGCTTTGTTCAAACTCTAAAATGCTACAGCATTATGGGAGAGACTAATACAGGACCTATCCCAGATGAATTATCATAAAGTTTGTTCTTTCTCAAAGAGACAGCATATTCTGCTGAGATAAATCAGCAGAATATGTCCCATTACAGCTGTCATCTTGAGGACAGCATATTTAGTAGCAGTCCTCTTATTGTCTTGTGTCTGATATTTCCTTTGGGAGATTCTATTTTGTGATAAAGAATCCAGATTTCTAATAATTTCATTTTGTGAAGTTGAATGCTATTTCCATACAACCTTGAAAATGCTCTTTTCAGCAGTTCAGATCTAGCTTCCCTTTGGTAAGTTACTTTTCTTCAATAGATGTTTTATTTCAGAGAGCTGCCATATCACACATTTCAGCAATAATCAGTACTAGGTATGTCTACCCCATGCATTTACTTTCTCATCAGTAGGACAATAACTTATCTCAAAGTTCAACAACAGTATTTCTTATTATCACTGCTTATCATGAGTCACTGTAATACCTAGGAGCCTTCAAAGTGAACTAGGGCTCAGGGTTATTAACTATGAACCAAGAATATTTCAGCCACAGACAGGGTCTCATATTCAAATAATTTCAATGGGCCAATTGATTAATCAACATCAGTAGGAAAAATTTATCTAAATTTATTAAAGTTGATATTTGTGT
>VXAZ01003712.1:3368398-3470794 GCA_013399875.1 Gymnorhina tibicen | reverse complement strand
GCCGCTCTCCCAGCACCACAAGCTCTGCAAAGCACCCGGTCCCAGTGGGCACAGCCTGGTGCTGAGCCCTGGCTGCCCCACAGCCTGGGCTCGGCCCCACACCTCCCCACAGGCCCCCGCCCGTGCTACCGATCCCGCGTTCCACACCTGGCCTCGCACTCCTCACCATAGAGGAACCCCCTGAAGTCCTGAGAAGCAAGTGGGCAAACCCAGATCCTCCACCCTGGCTCCATAATGGCCCGGGGAGGGGTGGGGCTGGAGGAACAATTGTTTTCCCCCTCCTGGCAGCTGGGAATACAAAATACTTGCAGCTGGCCCTGTATTAGACTGCAGTTTTTGAAGACAAGGCAGAGAACATCCCAGTCCTCACTGTTCTTTCCTTATCACACAGCCTCCCGATGGTATTTGCCTTAGCCATATTTCTCCACACTCCCCTCCCACCAATCCTTTCCCAAACCAACACCATATGGCCCTCTCTGGGCATAGGTTGCCAAGAGCCTTTCTTGGTGCCTCTTATTGCCCCCTCTGGGCGTCCGTGTCCTTAACCACCTCTAGGAGAATGTGCAAACCATCTCAACATTCTCCTAAAGGACCCTTGGGAGGTACTTTGGGATCACCATCCCTATAGTAGAGATCCTTTTTCGGCTTTCCTTTGCTGCCGACCCTGGGCTCCTGCCATGTTTTACTCCCCGAACTCGTACTCACCAGTGAGATTTGCTGAGACCCTTCTCGACTTTCCCTTACTGCCCCCTCTGGGCATCCATGTCCAGTGGTCCTTTCCTGGGGACTCTCCACGGACCCCCCTGGTTCACCTCTCGTCTGTCTCCTGGACAGTCTCAGGTACCAGTCAATGCCCAGTGCTGGCCAGGGCCCAAGGGAGCTGCTCACCAAAACTGGGTCAGGTGCCTCCAGCCCCTCTTGCCGTGTGCCGGACCCGGACGCTGGAAGGATCCCGGATGAACTCCCAATTGTCAGCAAAATCCATCAACACCAGAGGTTTATGTCCAAAATGGAGACAGAGGAGTCCTGCAACTTTATTCGAATAAAGGGAGAGAGCCCACAGGGGCACAGCCCATGGGTTTTCTCACTCGGTGTTTTCTCTCTCCAGGTTTCAGAGGGCACAGCCTTCCTTTTATCCCAAACTCCCAGCCGCATGTTGCCCTCTTCATTTCCCCACTGGCTGAGGTACCAGGAAGGTGCAGCCTTCCTGAACTACCCCATATCCCCCCTTGAACCTATAATTTTCCCCCAAAGTTCAGAAGTTCAGGCTTGTGCAGACCTCTGTCTGTTTCAGGAGTCAGGCTGTGTGGGCTCTGTAACAAACCTGCTGCCCAAAGTCAGTAGAGACATTCAGATCCCTTGCAAAGGCATTAACAGCCATTCCTTCACCCATCAAATTGTTTGTAAAGAGGTTTCTTCTCACCAGCAAGCAGCTTCTGCAGTTTATTGTGGAACTCCTTATTTATTTGTGAGTTTATTACAATGTGTGTAGGCTGGAAAGTTAAACGACAATCAGTCCTTCAAACAAATACATTTGTCTTCATGGCATGAGTCTCCTTGCCTTTTTGTTTTTATTTATTTTTCTGAGTTTAAGGTTTCTCCCAGCCACCAAACATACAGCTGGGGCTGAGGCAGTGAGCTGCTGTTCCTGGCAGCGCAGGAATGCTCCTGACTGTACTGTGTCTCTAAAGAATACATTAGAGCTGCCCTGCACAAAAGGGGGCACCTCCTGAGATAGCAGCCCCGTTAATTACCCTGCTGCTTCCCGTGGCATTCATTCCCCTGGTGTGTGAGGAAGACAAGGAGGCAATGACAGATGGGCGAGCACAAAAGCTGTGAGAAGTCAGTGATGCTCAGAGGTTTTGCAAGTGTGATAATGACCTCGAGATGATCTGATTTGAGTAAAGAGAGGCTTGTTCTGCAATTGTCATCACCACAGTCTCACATCAGAAAAGGCTTGGGTTTTTTATTTATGCATCTCCTCTGCCTTTCTTGTGTTCTGCCAGTCACTTTTCCCATACTTCCACACAACACAGTACAAACACTAATTCTAATTCCCAGTGTGTCCAACAATCCGAGTAGGATGAGTCGGAACAAGATTTAGTCCGGACTTTTCTGCTGACTGTGTAAAATCTAATTTCAATTTCTTCTTCTGTAAAACAGGAAGGATTCATCATTGCAGATTATTTTTAAATGAATGGCAATGTACAGGTTGGCAGTAGAAATAATATTTGTTTATCGTTAAAGCTGAAGTTTGTTTGTACTTTGAAGTTAATGTGAATGCCATGATTTTGCATGCTTAGAAAGCACTCAAAAAAACCCATCCCTTTTTCATGCAAATTTATTTAATACATCTGAGTCAGTGCAGAATATCTTTAAGAAAGCTTGAATTCTTCCATTTTGATTTTTTTGTCTGAAAATAATTTAAAAATTACTATTAGCTTGCATTTTGTGTTCACTTTATTTGAAAACAAACAAGCCTTAAATACGTAAACCAAATAACCAGTTCAAGTAACTGAATAAGCCACCAACAACCCTTTTAAAATCGGCTGCCAATTTCAGTTGTTTATTTAGCAATTGGGACGAACATGGATGAAATATTTGGTGTAAGGAGTTACCTGTGGTTTCACTTAGGTACAGCCTCTACTGTATTTCAAACCAAGCCCCTTTTCTCTATCCCAGCCACATTAGACCAGGCTCCTAAACATTTCCTTGCTTGGATCAACATTAATTTTGTGCTGTTTTCCTTCCCAGCTTAATACCTGTAATTTCTTGATGGCTACTCAGACTAAAAAACTTCATCTGAAGCAGAAGAAATATCTTAGAAACCATTTTAGGCTTTCATTTTCTTCTATCATCCTGATTTATGGATACTGAATAGAGTTCAGGATATGAAATACTCATATCAATATAGTAGTGACAAAAATAAGTAAAAAAGAAAAAAAAATTCCTATGTTCTGAAGCAAAGACTTGCAGTATTTGAGATATGTCAATAATTACCTTTGCTGAATAATTTAAGCCTTATGTCCCAACGTATTACAGTTAGCGTGGATGTTTAATTTTATGTAAAGTGAGCACAGCACTCCTGTCTTCTCCCCCAGGAGAGATTTTTCATGGCACTTTCAGCATTAGAGCAGTGGAGATCACAGAATCCCAGGATGGGTCAGGTTGGAAGGGACCACAATGGGGCATCTGCTCCAGCAGGGCCATCCCAGAGCATAGGGATGGGATTATGTCCAGAAAGCTCTGGAATATCTCCAGTGAGGAAGAATCTTGACCTCTCTGGGCAATCTGTCCCAGTGCTCGGTCAGTGCACTGGAAAGTTCTTCCTCATGTTCAGGTGGAACCTCCTGTGCATCAGTTTCTGCCCATTCCTCTTGTCCTTGCTTGGCTCCATCCTCCTGACACTCTCCCTTCTGATCCTCATGGACATTGTAGAGGTCCCCTCTCAGTCACCTTGATGTCCTGAGCTCTGTGCAGAGCCTTCAGTCCTGACTGCTTGCATCATCCCACCAGGATGTGTGTTCCATACTTTAGGGAATAATCCAACACACTGCGTGTAAAAGCACACGGTCTTGGCCACTTTCACTGGCCTTAGGGTTATGCTGTCATTCATACAGAAGGCTGGAAATGGTATTTAGCAGTCAGAGCTTCCAAAAATCATTAAAATTTAATTTGCTTTTGGGGAGGGAGGCGTAAAGCACAGGAGATTATGTTCAGTTTATGAGCCCTGACCTTTCCTGCTTAGCCATTTCTCCAGTTTAATTTTGGTTCATGAAGTGCATATTTCATATGGCTCTGGTTATTATTACCTACTTCTTATTTTATTATTACTTGAACGTATATGGGAGGCTATCATTTCCTTTATTGCTGTGGGAGACAGCATCCTGTATCGGGCAGGAAGTGCAAGGGGGAAACAGTTAAATGTTCTCCGTGCTGAGACTGCAGCCAGCTTCAGGAAAGGGAACCGAACAGATGCTCTGCACCTTCAGACGTGTTCCTGCCATCAGTGCTGAGAGGACATCAAGGTTTTTAACAGCAAAATGTCTGGGCTCCCTCAAGCCCTGCTGACTTCCCAGCCATCTGAGCGGATGTTCAGCTGCCGTAGGACCAGTCACTTAAAGACTCTATTGCAGCTGAGTGATGTTTCCTTTTCTCCCGGTGCTTTTGTAGCTGCTCAGTAATGATCATCATGGGTCACTGTTTATTATCCCAGCTTCACAGCAATGTTATTTTTCACAGCCCCCCACATGACTGTTTTCATTCCATTCTCTCTTTCCTTTCTTGCTTTGAACCTTTCTCAATCCAGGACAGAAAAAAAGCAGCAAACAATCCAAAAATGCAACCTTCCCCAGCCAAAATAGTGTGTCTGGCTAGTAGTCAGAGCCCTAAAACTGAGTGGAAAGATGTGCCTCTCTGCCTTAATATATCCAGTTTCTTCCAAACTCTCTTCCCTAGCTGCCCCTAACCAGAGCTGAGCAAGCAGACAAAGATAAACCACCTGATTAAAGGAGCTTTAAGCTGTGAAGTCCTTGTACCTGCACCCATGGTCAAATCTCCCAAGACAAAGAAGAGCCAGAGAGGGGTCAAGGCCAATCAGCTGGTCTAAAACATGCAGCTGGAAGACACTGAATAAATATATCCTGGTGTTGAATAATATGTAGATAGTGCCACGAGTGCTCTGTTTATTGTGCACAGTGTGTGTGTGTGCGTGGGAAGGTCTCATTTAAGCAGAACAGTAGAGAGGAAGTGTATCAGAATCAGCACTGCTTACAACAACATCTGTTCTTTAGCCAACAGGCTCCCATCTCTCCATTTAGCATTTCCCAGCAAATTAATGAAGGGGGAAAAGGTGAAAGGAACTCAGTAAATAAGTCTGAAATCAACTCTCGCAGTGCCTCATGGAGTGCAGGCAGGTGATTAAAGGCCTTCTTTCATCAATATTTGATTTACATCACGGGTTCTTTATTTTAAGTCATTTCTCCCTGGGTCTTGACAGGTGGGTTGGCTGCACAGCAGCCATCAGCACACAACCTTCAGTGCTGGAATCGTGCTTGGCAAACTGCATCCCTGAACGTGGATTTGTGCTGGGTTTGACCACCTTCACTCACAACGGAACACACAAAGCTCTACAAAGCAGCAGCATCTATAGAGGTGCAGATATTTGGAGTTGCAACAGGACAAACTGCACCGAATCCCTTGGAAAAGAGGCTTCTGTTATGACGTTATGATGTGCTAAGAAAGATCAGGCAAAACCTGTCGTTGGTAAATTTCTGCATGCCTGAGCTAGCCAAGGATGGTGAGAATACAGAGCTTAGATAGCTTGGTTGAAAGGATTTTAATCAGGAATAAGTGCAATAGACAAATGTTGCCCTGTGAGCTCTGCAGCCTCTTGCATCCAGATTTTTTGTCTTAAAATCTCCCTGTTGCAAATGTTTCAGGAGTTCATTCTCACTCAGAAAAAAAATTAAGTGCTGTGTAAAATAGGAGTGGTTTATAGTTCATAAGCAAATGTCTGAATTGGGGCTTGAACAGTGGAAAATTTGTAAAGGAGCTAGAAGGCTTTGCTTTTCTAATCTAGTTTAGTAAATTCCATGTCACATTATAGCGATGTTCCTGGGCATTTTATTGACATCTAGCTGCTGTGCAGAGATTGGGATGACGAAGCTTGAAGCAGCAGTGCCTTATTAACAGGAGCTCTTTTGGAGAAACTCAGAAACTGGGGAGGCTACACCAGACTGTAAATTAGCCACTGATCACCATTTATTTGTGAGAACGTTACAGGTGAACCCTAAGGATGATTCTTTCCCACTGCTTTTGGCTGGGGCTGTCTTGGAGTAGGAGGAGAGCATGAACTTGTTTAATTCACTCAGTGTTGTTTGGTTTGAGCTGAGAGACTCCGTGAGGGGCACAGGACAGAGAACAAAGCATTCCTCTTCCCGTGACACTGAGAATGTGTTGCTTCCCTCTGCAGCCAAGTTCAACTTCAGCACAGATGTCCTCTGTAAATATAACCAAGTGTCCTTCTGCCTCTTACTCCCTGAGCATCTATGACCATTGTGTTCCCCATTTCTGATGTAAAAATCTCTTTGTTTAAGCAAGCAGTGGAAATAAATGTCTGGAAGTTAGCAGAGTCCCCGCCAGTGAAACTTTGCAGATAATTTCAAACAAACTTCTGTGAGGAATGGCACAGCTCAGTCTGATTTTGCAGATTTCTCTGATTTCATGGAAAGAATTCTCTCAACCGATGCAACTGAGCAAGCAGTCAGTGTCAAAACTTGCGATTGCTAGAATCATCAGGGCATAAACAACGCAGCTATTTAGGATTTAAAATTGCCCTTGACTCTATTAACTCAAGTAGCATTGATACAACAATGCAACTCTTCTAAAAGCAAGCAAATAAACAAAACTGTGCTACCTTAATTTTGCCTTAATTTAAACTAAACTTTTACCATTGCTTTCCCATGTTGTTCTTATCCTCCACTGCCAGTGTGCTGAGCAGCCTCAGAGCCTGGGTCAATGGAGGGGCACATTGTGTATCTTCAAAAGAGATCAGCTGCAATCCCCTGAAGACTGGGCTGCATTACCATTACAGAAGATCACTAATCAGCAGCAACTTGCTATCCTGCACTGGACATGTGTAACTTATCTCCCTGCATTAACCCCTCTTTCAAAGATCCCACCAATTTCCAGTTAGCTACATGCAGGACTGAATCAGATTATGCTCTCACCCTGCTGAACCTGGGGTAAATGGTGACTCAGACACTGCGGGATGCTGGAGTTACTCTGAGTGTCTGAAATAAGCAGGAATTTTTCTCTTTTTTTCTCATTTTGCAAGGGAAAAAGAAATTGTGAGAACTAAACAAGCTTTTATTGGATGCAGAAATTCATCTGAGTGATAAAATTTATCCACATTCGAGGTGTTCTTCATATTAATATTAGAAAGAGAACTTTTTCAGGCAGCTGGGTACTATAACTACTATGTACTTGTCTGACTTTTAGTTTAGTTATTAGATGCCCACTTGTGGTGATGTTTTGCTACCTCTTGCTAAATATATTTACATTCAACCAGTTCTTTTTTAAACAAGAGGAGAGAAAAATGGGAGGAGTACAAAACACATCCACTTTTCAAGATCACTGGACTAAAAAATACAAACTTTATTAATCAGATGATTTGTTGCAGTCAGCACAGGGACAACCACACTTCCAGCTCACCCTGGCATCCTCTGGAATAAATAACCTCAGCATCCATCACCCCTCAGCTGACTCACACTCTGTTCCCACCACGCACATGTGATTTATCACAGCTGCCTTAGCAGCCCTAAGTCAGCCTCTAGCCCTAGAAAAAATATTCATGATAACTGACTACTAAATTACCTCCATGAAGTAAAACATAGATGCAGAAGGGTAACCACAAAGAAGCAGATACAATTCCAACCAAGGAATGGTCTGTACCCATGCCAGCTTTGTTCCCCCTCTGGTTTACCACTTCTTTTTAATTTCTTGTTGTCTCTCATCCCTGTGGTTTGTCTTCTTGGTCGGACTGCCTCTGCCAAAACTGCTGCCTGTGCCCACCTGGAGAGCCCATGAGGTTTAACTCACCCCCTTTCCATGGCCTCATCTCCCCTACCACATCTGAGACAGCTTTTAATTAACCTAGGGATCCTTTCCATCCCTGAGCTACCACTCTGAAAAAAACAGGGAAACCCTGGAAGCACATTCCCCTAACGGCAGCATGGAAACAAGATCCCCTGCACTACCAGACCACATATTCATAAAATAGTTACACAGCAATGCTGCACTGAACCCCAGATCAATAATGTTTCTCTTAGCAGACTCCTTGATCAAAAGAATAAATGGTTTCAGGTACGGCACTGATTCAAAATTCTATTTTCATCTATGTATTTGGATACGTGTATTGTATTCCACAGTGGATAAATGCAGTGTTGAACTGCTGGGACCAGCAGAAATATTGTTTGTCTGCCATGATGATGACACCAGCAGATATTAAGTGGTTACCAGTATGCAAAGTCCATTAAGTACTAATCTGTCATCTTGCAGCAAATGCAGCCTCAATACCATATGCAAAGATTGCATTATAATAATTTCCTCAGTTTTCCCAGGTGTATGAGTGATTGTAATACCACTTGTTCTAAAAGTTAGGGAATTTGCTAATAACAAGTCATCTTTATAAATTTATTCACGAGTCAAATATGGCACAGAAATTTCAGTTCTACAGGAAAAAAAGTGTCTCTACCAAAAGATAATAATGAACAAAAGAAATCCACAGTCACATCATTTTCTCAGTGAAGAAAGTGTGTTTGAAAAGTCAAAAGCTTGCTTCTGCAAGTTGGAAATTGATACCAATTCTCTTCCTATCTCCATTGCCCTTAGGCAGTGGAAAGTCTTACCCTGCTTAAAGTAGATGATTTTGAGAAAAGGTTTGGTTAGGCTCCTTAAGACCCCATTGATCTTCCGGGCTGAAGTTTATGAGTTAAGGAGTGGATGCAGTGATCTCTTTCAGACAAAGACAAGGTGTTCCGTCTTGGGTAGAGTGTATTTTTTTAAAAAATTTTTTTAAAGTATAGAGTCCCTTGTTAAACTCAGGCTTTAAGATAACTTTGATAAAGTAAATGTTCTGGGGTTTTTTCATCATGCCCTGGCAGCCACTGTTCATTGCACATAGAGCTTTCTGCAGTGCACAGCTGGGAACTGTGTCCTGTTTCTTGATTCTGTCTCACTTTACTCTGCCTTGTTGAAATGAGGGGTTTGCATTTTGTTACTACACACGGAAGATAAGAATTCTAATTGGTTTGCAATTAGAATGGGGAAGCTATAAATATATTAATATCCACCAATTAATTTTTACAAACACGATCTGTTCCAATATCCCGCATAGCGAAGGCGCACAGCTGCACTGCTGTTTTCAGGGCTGTTAAAAAACGAGGCTGTGCCATATCTGATGTGGTCAGAGCAGGTTTGGTGTGCAGTGTCTGGACAAATGGAAGGCCCAAAGCAGACATAAAACAGGTTTAAAGCTCGGTAACATCTGAACACTGAATTCCTGCCTCTAGTTCTCATTCTTATATTTGGCATAAGCTGCCATGACCTCTGCTGCTATCCTTTAACGGGATAACTTTATAGCAGTGGGGCTGACTTGGCCTCAGACGTCTCAAACTTCTACTGAATTCCACTTGCACCATATGTGCCTGTAATTGTGTGTGTTGATTTAGTGCTGCGGGCTCTAATCCCATTCTCTCCACCTTCCCATCCCAAAAGAGCTCACAGAGTTCACTTGCACTACTTAATTAAAGACTTTATTACACATAGCTGGCTGTAACCAGGGTTGTTAAAGCCTCGCTCCCTTCCCCCTCACCCTGATTTTTATACCAGTAAATGTCCAGAAGTTTCTGTTGCAAGTGCCTAGAATAATTAACATTAGCTTGAGCATTCCAGAGTGAAGAAATATACACCTTAAAATCAGATATTTAGCTTTAGGGACATGTGGACTTAGCCTAGTAGCAAGTCACTTGGAAAAGCAACCATATTTTAAAGGGCTCAGTACACAGAAGTGCCTTTCTAAATGAAAAATTATTAGGGATCTGCAAGTTTTAAAACTTGAAAGCCACTGAATTAGACGCAGGTTCCACAAATACTGTGTTTCTCGGGTTCTCTGTTTGAGATGATGACGGACCTCTCCTTCCCCACTTCATTCCCACATTTCTGTAAATGCAGATCCCGACTCCTAAAATTTCATTTTAAAACAAATACTTTTGTCAGGGAAAAAAATCCCCATCATCACTCATCTTCATATTTTATTTGTTAGGGTTGCACACAAATATTCCCTTTCCTTATGGTGAAGAGGGAAAATGTTACTTCTACATTTGGTATTCTGGCACCTCCAAAACACTCAATCAGAATTAATCTCTGTATAATTACCAGTTGCATTTTAAGCTCTAGAAATGTCTTGTCACTACAAATTCTGCAATACAAAATTTTATTCATTAAATATTCACTTTGTCAAGGAATGGTTGGAGCCCAGCTCTCCCAACCAACCAAAATTAACCAGTTGTCTGTAAAAACTCTGTTTATTTCTTTGTTCTTTCACTGTTTATTGCTCATTGCCTCTTTTGCTGCCTTAACCATCAATCCATTTGTGAACTTTCACTTTCATAGGAGCATTGTTAATGCTGAGACATAATAACCATAACAACCAGTGAGGTTATTTCCCTGAAACAAAAAAGAAATGGAGTTCAATCCACAAGACACAGCTTTGTATTGATCCTTTGCCATAAAAAAAAAAGAAGAAAGAAAAGAAAATATTTTAAACACTGGCTGTGCTGAATCTTTCAGTTGTACACAGATTCAGTCCTTGACATATTCTTGAGGCACACCATCAGTCATGGCTTTCTGTATTAAAAAAGTTGGATAATGGCATATTTTCTGTATGTAAACACCTTCAACAGACTGCCATTAATGGGGGAGTCTACTTATGGAGAAAAAGTGTCTGCTGGTATGTAAAAGAAAGGGTTAAACACGGAGAAATTTGGTTTGTTCTCTAATGCTCCATGTGGTCTCTGAAAATCAAAGCAGGAAGCATCATGGAGCTTGGAAAATGACGAAACCACAAGTCATTTTTAACTAATTCCTCCATGCCATGTCACTGAATTTTACAGTGGATACAGCAGAAAAAAGCCACCATGTGGTTTCATTTAAACACATGTTGGCTCTCCTAGGGGAACCCCACGAAGCAAATGAGTGCAAAGAGGACGGGATTTGGAGCCTTGCTTGGTACTGAAATACCAAGGAACCCGAAATCCAGTAGTTCAGAGGGACCCACAGAGGCTGCAGGGAAATGGAAATATAATTCCATGCCAATAAAAATATGTAGGAAGAATTGGTATTCTCTTTACTTTCTTGCCCCTACAGTTACCTCCGGCCTCTGTCAGGACGCAGATCTAGGTTAGAAGGTACCCCGGAGGTCTTGGCTAATAATTATTTCTTTTCTCCATTAAATTAAAATATCTGTCTGCCTTCCTACATGTCTGTTTCATATCTCTGTGATGGAAACATGAACTTGTTCAGAGCACTTATCACGTAGATAAGCAGGTAATTTACATCTAGATAAAGACAGCTTCTGAAGGTGTCTGTGTACAGAGCCTTTTTGGGGGGGGTCCTTATTTCTGGGTGGGCCTTTGTGTGTGGTAATAATTTTGAAAATTGAAGCACAACTCTGATTTTTTTTTTTTGGTGGTACATGTCCATTTTAGTTTGACTGGCTGTTGAACTATTCAGGATTTGAGTCTCTTTTTTCAGTTACTTGTGCAGTATTTTGGTAGTATAAACCTTGAGTAAATAAGATAATTAACCTTCTAAGTTTCTGAGGAAAGAAGTTTGGTAGCAGGCAACTTTTAATAGTCCCTTTTGAGTAAAAATAGAGCTGAGATAGATTATGAATTAAAAATTGCTATTTTCCATAATATCCATAATTATGTTATTTTTTATGCCATTATTTTTTTCCAAGAAATTAACACAACAATCTAAGAACTGTTATGAGAAATTAAATACGAATCTATGTTCTTGACAATGATGCAAATGTTAATGGCAACAATAAAGTTGTCCATTGGTTCCTAAAGATCACTTCTAACGTTTTCCTTCTGCCTGTGTTAAATTACCTTGCAGAATTATGGCATGGGCGTCCAACCATGCTGCTGAGAAAGAAACCGGTTTCCTTTTTAAAAATTACTGTTTAAAGCTACTGAAAGTAGCACTGAAGTTAGTTAAAAATTCTGAAACAAGAGTTTGGGCAGTTAGTCCACTTCTAGAAGAATTGTTTCAGTCGTCTCTATAGGACTATGGCACAGGCATTTCCAAGTATGTTCAGTCCTAAAATCTTACAATACTCATTTAGAAATCATGTAATTGCCTTTTCATCACCAACATTTGTGAGATTCTTACACTGAAATATTTTCTAAGGGAAATATTAAATAAAACTTAATTTGTTACTTTGAAGCTTTAGTGATTCAAGTCTTTTCTTTACCCTTAAAATAGCACAAAATATGAATATCTTTGTCAATATGAATAGTTCTGAATGTAACAAACAGGACTTACAGAACAGCAAAAGCCACTTGCAGCCTTTCCTGTCATAAATGAGTCTCTCCTTTGTAGACTTTTCTCAACTCCAGTTTAAATGATGTAGGGCTGATGCTCTGTGAACACCCTCTAACAGCAAAAATTAAACTGTTGTAGAGCAAGGCTGTCAGGGCAAAAAAAGGATGGAGCACACCCTGATAAATGCATGCTCTGGTTCATTTCCAATAATTCCAGGGGCTGATGAATTCTATTGCCAAGGGATTTTGCTATGTAAATGTCCCCGACTAAAGCTTTGCTCAATTTTATAAGAACAGAGCGTCGTCTTTGTGTTGCTAAACACAATAGTTAGTGGGTCTTGTGACCTTACTCTCCAGGGATTGGAACCTTCAAAAAAAAAAAAAAACCATGGTGAAGAAAAGCTCCACAATCCCCTAAACCAACCCAGGAGCTCACAATAAAAAATTTGCAAATGCAAGAGGAATTCTGACAGGGCGTGAATAGCTGATGCTGGCTGTGGGTATAAAAGGAGCAGGGCTCGCTGGTGAAGGTTCCATTGACGGGGCAGAGTGC
Organism: Gymnorhina tibicen; assembly: GCA_013399875.1. Classification (NCBI taxonomy): domain Eukaryota; kingdom Metazoa; phylum Chordata; class Aves; order Passeriformes; family Artamidae; genus Gymnorhina; species Gymnorhina tibicen. The sequence goes on along the minus strand of VXAZ01003712.1, from coordinate 3,458,131 downwards.
TGGAGGTGACAGTTCAGCAGCTACACGCTGTCCTACCAGGGATTGCCTGGCCCCCAGTAGAGTAGGCAGGGCAGGGCAGGGGACACCAAGAGCTGAGGGCTTAAAGGAGTTAATGCACCAAACGAGTGGGGTCACCCAGGCGTGCTGCAGGGTTATTCCTAACGCAAGGTACAGAATGAATCCCCAATTCCTTTGTGCGGCTCCTCCCCTTCACCTCGTGGCTGGAGCTTGTTCGTTCCTGAACAAACAGAGTGGTTTTGGTGGGAATTAATCTCCCTGTGGCTGCTCAGACGCTGGCCGTGGGTCCTCCTCTGGGTTTGCCTTTCCCGACAGCAGCAAGTCCAAGTCCTGGTGGCTGCAGAGACCAAACCTTGAAAGTTGAAGCTGAGACTTTAAATTTGAAAGCTGAAGGTGGCTCACTTTGCAGAAATATAGATAAAATGTTAAAAAATATGCAATTACTATAAGCTAAAATTTCAGCTACTTCCCGTTTGACTTTGAAAAACGTGTTGCTTTTACAGAATGATTAATGTTTGCCTAGCTTCTTTCTTTTTTTTCCTCTTTTTCTTTTTTTCCCCTTTTTCCCTACATGTCTTTCCAACTAGAGGAATGTGGGAGATTGGCAGAGCTTTGATAGGAGAAGGGGAACTGCTATTCAGAGGTAGAAGGAGATGCTGCTGGAGAATGTATTTGCAGACAATTTTTAACTCAAAGTTTGAGAGGCATCTGCTTCTGGTAACTTCTGTCTCCCCTCTTAGAGGTGCTGACTTTAAAAGGCTGGAAAACAGCACTTTTTTCCCTGCAGCCGAGGACAGAAGAAGTAGTGACCTAAACTTCTTTCCAGCCAAAGAATTACTCTGAAGTCAGTACTGGGTTAAATATAAATCAAATTACTCTCAAATAGCACACATTGGCATAAAACAAATGTATATTCTCTGAAAGTGTTGCAAAGTCTAATGGATTTGGTTTTTTGCTTTTTTTGCTCTTAGAAGTTGTTCATTGACTGAGTATAAGTAGAAGGAAGGGATTTTTCAGTCTAGAAGGTTGTCTCCCAAATAACCGTATGAAAAGAGATGAAAAGTTGCTTTACAATTTTGTTTCTGTAAAGAATGAAAAAAGCGGCGGCTCAGATGTTCCACAAAAAATAATAAAAAGCCTTATCAAAAAAATCCCTGAAACAAAACCAAACCCTTCATTTGTTTTCTTCTTCTTTGAAATTTGCTTCCTCCTGAAAAAACAAATACAGGAATATTGTGAAAAATGGTTTATATGGTAATTTCAAACAAGCTGAAGAGAATTTTTGAATTCATAGGGACATTCAACTCAGCCTGTGTCTGCTCAGCCCATTTTCTTTCTGAAGTTTCAGCCTCTTTTTCTGAAGTCTTCAGTTAAATGCACAGAACTGATGTGCCTTTTATTTTTATCCCCATTTCTAGCAATGTTTGCTGAAGAGGCATTAGTATTTATCATGACAGGTTCAGCCATCAGAGTAAATATCTTCTGTCTGCCTCATTCTGGCTTTGACTTGATTTATGATGTTGTGGAAACACTAATATTAGTCTTTTAAAGATTAAAACAATGCTTAGACAGAATGGACAGTAATCACTTTTGAAAAGGTTGAATACTATGATTTATAGGATTCCTTGAATATAAAGATTTAATCTTTGAATGTTTTTATCCAGATGCCATGTCTTATGAATGGCCAAAATTAAGTTGACAATATTAGCATATGACTGGCATTACAAAGAAATTAAATATATTACATATAGAGATACATGAAGCTCTCCTGCACGTGACTATATTATACGAACAGGTTTATTCTTCACAGCACCTCCTTAATTTTCTTCATCAAAGGTATTGTACACCGAGTTTTTCTCTTCCTTTATTGCAGTGTGAATTTAGTATTCATGGATCATGCCAGATTAACAGAAAAATAGCTTCTCACTGCCCATTCTGCACAAGTCCTGCATAATGTAATGCAGAAGAAACCAATATGGCCATGTATAAATTTATCAATGCAATTTTTTCTGTAGGTTTTATGAACCAATGTGTGTAACTCAGTACTTCTAAGTGCTGGAATGAAGGTTATTATCTATCTAGTTCGTTGAAAGTTTTCCTTAAGAGGGCCCACATCTAACCTAGGGAGTATTTGTGAAAATGGACAGCAAATTGCTGCCTGAAGTTACTGTGATAACTAATCCGTGCTTGGTGTCCCCCACGGAGTGCCAACCCCTGCCAACTGTCACGGTGCCTTTGATGGGACAGGCGAATTTGGCCAGGTCTCTTTGGCTGCTCATAACCCGAACAAATCCAAAGAGGTTCGTGGTTCAGCACAGCTTTGCTCCCCCAGTTGTGACTTTCCAGGCTGGTGATTATGAATTGGGACTGAAGCCTTTTTTCCGTAGCCTGATAAAACTCCATCAGAAGGTAACAATTTTCAGTCTTGCATTTGTAATGGCCTTAACTTTAATTTTTGATTTGACAACTACTGTTTAAAATGACATTTTGTGAAGAGTTTCTCTGTAGTGTGAAGGGCTTCGTCTGCTATCCCTGTCTTATTTCTGTGTTAGCTACTTGCTTGTACTGGAACTGTTATTTCTGTTAATTATCTGTATCACAATGGTATCTAAAGGCCCTGGTGAGGACTGAGCCTGTGCTGCAGTAAATGCAGTGCAAATGCATGCAAGGTCTCTATCCTTGCCCTGCAGATAATAGCTCTAATTTATTTTTGTATCTGAGATGTTATCACCACGTTATCTGAGCAAATGTTTATCTCTCGGCACCTCTGTGAAGCAGTGGGATATAATCCCCAACTCAGAGATAAGGAACTGAGAAATCTTTGTCCAAGGTCACACGAAAAAAAAAACACCTTTGGCAGGGCTAAGAGAACGTAAATGTCTGATCCTGGCTCGCTGTGTTGAGTACATGGCTCCTTTCTGGTTTCAATAAGGAATAGATTATCTCATAGTGGCTTTAAATTAGGAAATCTTTAAATTGCAGAGCAGTGAATAAAGTGACCTGGGCATTTGTCTGTTACAATTAGCTACTAATTTCTACTTTTCATGGATGCCTGAGTCCTTTCCCTTGTCTTGACAGCTACCTTCCTTCCCACCACGTTGTTAGCTGGTTTCAATTAGTGTAACTCCACCCATCTCAGGATCCTCCCCTTGACTTTCACTTTTCTGAGCAGTCTGAAGTCCCCCAAAGTTTACCAAATCCACTCACCTTGAATTGTGGCTCACTGCACCTCCAGTGTCTCATTTTTATTATATGTATGTGGGCCAGATATTCTTGGAAGAATTCAACATTGTTAATTTGCTCAAGATTTTTTTTTTTTTTTTTATTATGGATTGTTTGTTTTCATTAGAGATAATGCAGGAGGGTTTTTTTCCTTTTTTTATTGAATTGCTTTTTAGTCATTATTTTTTTTACCCTCCTGTTTTGACTATCCCAAAAGTATTTTAAAAACCCTGCAGCAGTCCTGGCAATATTTTTCAGCTGAGTTTTTTTAAGCAGGAGTAAGACTAGATGAGCTCAGAGTGATGGCACACGCACAGCAATGTGGGGCACACCATGTCATTGACAGAATTACATTCTTTCAAAATAAGAACCTCCATTGAAAGCCACAAGTTTCAACTGAAGTGCAGCACAAAGGTGCACATGGACATATCTGAAAGGAAGGTGTAGAAAGCTCTGCCTTTGAGGCGGTGAAGTGTGGGAGGTAGAGAGTGAGGTTAAAGGCTCAAAGAGCAGGATGCTGTTCCTGCTGCTGTGCCTGACCTGGCCTATGACATTAGAAAAGTCATTTCTCTTTGCTCCTGTTCAGCTTTGATGTGTTCTGTGTTCACCTGGAACTTTTGGGCAACCTAACTCACATTCATACCAGGATAAATGTCTTGATCATTCTCTAGGCAATTATACAGGAAGTATAAGCAGACTGAAACACAAAAAAAACCCCAAAACCCAAAAAAAAACCCAACCAAAAAAACCCCAAACAGTTTTCAATTTAACAGCAAATAAACCCGACAAATTCTTGCTCACTTTTAGTAGACACAACCTTTGCTGCAATTATAGACTGTAGAGAAAGGATCATACTGTGGAGAGACAGATTTCTTTTATCACCTCAAGCATATATTTGCAAATTATTTTGGCTCATATTTGTCTCTAGGGACAGGCATGCTTGGAGCAGCATCATTCTTACCTTGTCTTTTCTTAACATCTGTCCCCCAAATAACATTTCCAATATATGGATATGTGTTTTATGGGATTAACTTTAACCCAGCAGTATTGGATTTTCCTGCAGATGATTATGTTCTACTGTTTTGGGTTTTTTTTCCTTCAGAATGATGCAGTAAACCTCTGTAAACCATAATATTTATGCTGTGGAATTTTTTTGTGTGTGTGTGTTTTTCAGCAGAATACTTCATGTATTAACCAGAGGAAACAGGATCATCTCAAGGTAGGAACTGAACATGTGTAATTTTATGCTGTTTGCCTCAACTGCTGATGCATCCAAGCTACCCATTTCCTCTGGAACTTCTCCTCTTTAGCTGTGTTGTACTTAGTAGCAATTTTATTAGTTTTTCTACTTTTTTATTCATCTTTCTACTTGTGCCATAAATACAGCAGCCATCTTTCCCAATACTAATTTGCTCTTTGCCTCACAGCCATTAGAAAGCTCCTAGAGTCAACAGGCAGGGCAGAGTTTTTGGGGTTGGCCTTATAAAAATGTAAATATTCTTCCCTGATGGGTTTTTTTTTACAAATACTGCCTCTTGCAACTTTCTACTTAGATTTGGTGTTTGTACCTTTGATAGGAATTTTTCTTACAGCAGTAAACCCTGACTTGCATCCATTTACCTTTGATTGCTTCAAAATTAATAACATTGTCTTGCTTTCTCACATCAAACAGTATGAAAAATATGCTTCAGCACACCGCGCTTCTCCTAAAAATTCCTCGGGGCTGATTCTGCTGTTCTCATTCCCTCTGCCCTACATTGCAAGCTCTTCCAAAGATGTAATTCTTACATCTTATTCAGAATGCTGGCATTGGCTTGGTCGCCAGTGATTCCTGTGACATATGCTGTTCCCTGTAATATAACTTATTTTTTTCAAATTTGGACCATCACAGAATTTTTTTTCCAAATCCCAATTCTTTCTGGAAATCATTAAAGTTGTCTGTCACACCACAGTGCTGGAGCAGCACAAGGAGCAACGGCCTTTGTTAAGATAAATCAATATGAATATTTCGAAACAAATTTTGTCTCTTTCAGTGGAATTTGACTGTTTTCTCTGTTTCTCTAAATCTTTCTCATTTTCTTTTTATCAGTTAACCTCCACAAATTGCTTTCATCCTTAGATTGCTCCATAGCGTTTAGAAACATTTTCCACGTTACCTTCTGTTAATAGAAATGTGTGTGGTTTATATTCAATGCCACATGTTAATCACTACCAAAGAGAATGACAGAGCCGCCTTTTATTTGGTGTCTGAGATTTAAAGGGGTTGCTATTCTGTGAAATGAGGTTTATGGCTCATACCAGAGTCTGTTTCTCTGCAGTATTATAAAAGTGGCTTCTTCTCATCCTTTTTCTTTCTCTCCACGAGCCTTTTCTCTCAGCTGCTGGCTGAAAAGAAAAAGAATGAAAATCTTCTGCTGTGCTGCAATATAGAAGAGTAAAAAGAACCCTAACATCTGTCAGCACCTGCTCTGCCTAGAAATTTTATCCCAATCCACAGATGCTTGGTTACGAGGCTTTGCAATCTGAATCTGTAATTTTGTGTTTCCCAGAAGAACAAGGACACCCTGTACCTTTCACTTGTACTTTTATCCTGTGTTTGGCAACTTTGAGAATGGATGTGATCTGTTGTTGTTACGGAATCTCTCCCCCGGTGCAGGGCATTGTTTTACTTTGTGTTTTTTAGAAGTGTTATCCCATTTCTTCTTGATTTCTCCGCTCATTTGACGCTGACCTTGCCAATTTATTTCATCCTGTGTGTCAGTTACCCTTTGTGTACTGAAAAACACATTCCACCTAAATTGCTTATAGGTTAATCCCTTCCTTATAACTTCAGTCACTGACACGTTGCTTTTGAATTAGTTACTATCATTTTGTTGACCTTATCCATCTCAACAGCGTCCTTCCTTCTTCTAAAACAGCAGCCAGAATTGAATGCTCCAGCCTCACTGTAATCTCAAATGCACCTCAAAACCTAATGATAATCATTCCGATTCCTCTCCAGACTCCAAAATAATAATACTATATACTTATATATATATAATATATATATATATAATAATACAAAATAATACAAAATAATATTACAAATATACAAATATACAAAGTTACAAAACAAAATACAAAATAATAATAATAAATGTTTGTGATGCTTTAGGTTTTCTTACTGCGCTGCATAGCAAACTGTATATGCCAATTAATTAATCGTGAATACTTGAGAGATTTTGAGAGGTAGGAGCAAAGGGTTTGTAAGTCATGCATGCCTTGGTTATACTATTAAAATTCCACCCTCCTATTGCAGAGTGGCAGAATAAAAGAGGGAACAATTTCCAGGTCCCGGACAGCCCTTTACTGGGCTTTTGAGATCTGTGAATGTTATACAAGCAGTTCACTCAACTGGGAACTTTGGGAGGAGGACTGTCTTCTGGTGCTTTCCAGTGCCTGATTTCATGAGCAGAACATATTTATATAAGATCTGAAAAAGCAATTTCCTCTTCAACCCATGACAGGGAGCTCAAAAGCAAAAAAAAGAAGATCCCAACAGATCCCTACAGGGTTTCCAGAGATAAGGCACAGACTTTTCCTTCTAGAAGTCAAAACAAAGTGTGTTTCAACTCATGGTTATCATTTTTGCACAAGTCTCTTGGTATTACAAAACCCCAGCCCTGGGCTTCCTGTCTTCAGATTTGCCTTGCTGTTTTAATTGTTTTATTTTAAAAAATTAAAAGTTGGCTTTATAGTTGTAGAGAATAAATTCTATTGCTAGAAGACAATTTTATTTTAGAAGTCTCAACAGTATTTAACTCTCCCCTGTCACAAACTTCACTTAATTGAAAGTGGCCCATCTCAGATGCTTACATTTGTCTGTAGTTAGCAGCTGACAGTGCTGCAGGTTATCTTACTGTATTCTGTACTGGCTTTCTATCTGCCAAAATCAGTGTGACAGCTGTGACCCTCCTCCCACAGGAATAGCACTAATCTGAAAATTTCAGTCCAGTGATCGCTGTCTCCCAAATTTTAACGCCTGCAACGCGGTGAAGGTGTGACAGTAGCAGTCACAGTGCTACCTGATGATTATCAGGGGCATTATAAGGGAGGTGTTGGCAAAATTTCAAAGCAACAGTGAAAGCAGCCCCGTTCACAAGATGAAGTTGCATGTGTTTATAAAATAAGACTGACGAAATCCTAAATTATAAAGGAGGCAGAAGAGGACAAGGACTAGCACCGACATACTCATTCCAAATACTCCTAAATTTTCAGTGTTGCATACGTGCACTTCCGATAACATTTCTATCATCTCATGGTTATGAATGCTCTTAACAAAGTTTCAAATATAAAAGAATCACTGTATTATATGCAATTTTTAAAGGAATTTTTAAGCATGTCTTTGACTGAACTCTTCTGAGTTGAAATCCATCTAAAATCTGGAAGCATTTAATACTTTTTCTGGCAGATTGTATTCACTATTCAGTGCAATTATAATACTGTATGAAATAATTGGTAGAGAGAAAAATAATTCAATGATCCAGTGACCTAGAACTGTGGTTCAAACCCTTCTATGTTTGCAGACTTCAGCAGTCCTTTGTAAAAAACTACTTTGTCTATCCATGCTGCTCTCTCTTCTCTGGATAAAGGGGAACAATAATCCCTTTCCCACCTCAGGTATGTTGTAGTGATAAAACTTTTTATAGTATGTGGTGTTGATCGTGATAGGGGTTGATGAGTATAGGAGACTGACAGAATATATGGAGATGGTGAGAAAATGAGAGATGCAAAGAAAAAAAAGTAACATAGAAAAGGACATTTTAAGTTTGTGAGTGAAAAGTATGTTTGCCATTGGCCTAACCCAATATTAAAATAGTTTTTAGTGGATAGAGAGGGACAGAATCTGTTTACCAGTTACAGCAAACAACCAGATTATATCATTATATTATATATTATTATATTATGTGCTCCAGTTCTTCCCAGGAAAGCCTGGGTACTTCAGAGACTTCCTTCTCCAAATCAGATGTCCCTTCCAATAACAAGTATGAGAAAATATCTTTTGAGTGCATGATTTCAGCCTCCCTCCCAGTATGACAAGATAAAAGGATATTCTCAGATATTATGATACATTTGAAGTGACAGAAGTTTAATTCTGGGGAATTCCATCTTCTGTGAAGAATCTTATGTGAAGAAGTCTGGAAAATCTACTAACATAGATCAAGGTCCTGCCAACATGAGATATTCCTTAGAGGCTGGTAAGGGACAGGAAGCTCAGAGTCCATGCAGCAAAAATAATGCTTTCCAAGAGTCTCCGGCTATGTGACCCCATCCCTGGCAAAGCTGTAAAAAATGAGCCTCCTAATATACTTAAGTTATTGTTTTCAGACAGCTTTAAATGAATAATTGCCTCGTGACACAAACCTGCTCAGCAAATTGTGCGGCATCCTGCGTATCAGTTCGGCGCGGGCCCCACTGTGTGCTCAGCCTCATCAAGGACTCGCTCACCTTTCACCACATTTGCTTTGGGATAATGAAAGAACATCATCAACACGGCTTCCTGGAGGCAGAGATAAGGATGCTGGAAAAGTGCTAACATGATGGATACAGAGTACATGAGATCCTGCTGGCGATTGTTTTGTTCAGAGGACAAAATACCACTCAGCAGCCAGACCCAGGCTGAACTCTGACCTTAACACCTGACACTGGGGGGCTGGCAAGGCACACAAGGGGGCTGAGAGCGTGAGCATCAATGAACTCTATCTGCATTGAGGTTGAAATCTTGCAAAGTGGTCAAATGCCACAAAATCTATGCCACGAGGGTGAAATGTTAGCCGCATGATATTTCCCTCAGGATGAGAAGTAAAAAGCTCAGAGGACAGCATTTATGTTACAGGTTTTGCACTGGAGGTGCTGCTTTGTCAAGAACATAAGCTAGCAAAAATCAAAGTGTGTGATTATAAGACACCCTACACCCCACACCAAAGGTACCATAGAACAAATTCAGATGTAAACCACTAGGAAGTTTTACACATTTTGGCCACACACCTCATTTGGGAAATTTAGCACTAACAAATGCAAGACTTAAGAGCAAACTCCACTGTTGGGCAGCATGGAATGGAAAAGCTGGATTTTTGGGGAATATTTGTTTTGGAAAATGAATTCTATCTCAGTGATACTTGATATGATACTTCATAAATTGCCTAAAAGAGGGAAGACTGGAAAGAAGAAAAGGCAGGCATTAATAGTGTTAATAGACATTTCCAAATGAAATACTACAGATCAAGATGTTCTAAGCCAAGCCGAAAGTTTGACTGAATAAGATGTATAACAGTTGTCCAATAATGAAAATGAACTATTTTTTCTACTTAGCTGGACAAAGACTGGCCATGGCTTTGTTCACAAGCTGCAGATTTCAACCTTGTAGCAACCAGAGCAGGATGCCAGCCAGCAGAATGGGCCTGGCACACATCAAGACTCATCTGTAGAAAAAGTCAAGATATCTATTTTTCATTAGTGATGCCCTAGGTTATAATGTGGAAAGGTAAAGACTGAAAATCTGCATGTTGTAGCCATGTAAAGTCCAGAATAACTCAAATACTTTGTTTCTTTTTCACCAAGTTGCTGCCTTCTTTACAGTAATAGCTTTGTTCCACACACAGCGAGAGAGCACCTTTGAAATGTGATGATCGATGTGCTATCTGTGTCTAGGATGAGAATTCCACTGGGCTGAGCACACACTGAATTTCTACGGAATGGCAACCCTGCTCCTTAAATGGCTGGTCCGTTCTGCTTCATACTCTGCCCCCACCCATCTTGTGTATTTAAACAGATTTAAATGGCTCCTTTATCTTCTTAGCCTACAGACAAAATAAATCCCATGCCTTGAGCATGATACCTTTGCATTCTACAGAGCTACAAACTGTGGGGAGCTACTGTTTTAGTAAGGCAGAAGGTTTTAGGAACTACTTTGGAGCTGCTGTCTGGGACTATAATTCTTCCCTTGACATCCTTTTGCCTCAGTAACCTTGTCTCTCTTAATCTCTGCATTTTTTAACTTGATATTCTCCTCTTTATTTGTTTTCCAATTGACTCACTTTGTCTAGCAGAATAATCTCTAGCCCCACATAGTCTACAGAATTTAAGAGCCCGGGCAAAACTAATTGGAAAGATAATATAAACACTGTGCTCAGAAGGGGAGACATGACACATAAATTACCAGATGCCTGCGAGCTTGTGCCGCTCTCAGTCACTGTTTCTTTTTCCTCTCTGTAATTGCTGCTGGGGAATGGATGTAAAGCTGGCAAGACAGAGGTAGTTTACAAACAACTGTGCATAAACATGGAAATCCTCTGATAGGAAAGACCATAGAGTTCCTTGTTTAAATATTTTTCTGACAATATTATTCCTGAACTTTTGTTGTAAATACTGAAACCTTAAGCAATTAGGGAATAAGCAACGATTCAGCTGAAAAGTTCTGTGTGAAGTGCTTTCCTGGTAGTGTCGGATGCTCTTCATTAAAAGAAAAAGAAAGAAAAATCTTCATAGTTTTATTTGACAACCAGGATTAAAAATCATGTAAGAGGGGCAACCAGCGTAAGCCAGCGTAGCAAACTTAGCACTTAAAATTGATTGCACCCTTGGTTTAGTCTCTTTGCTAATATTAGTGTTGCATTTGTAAAGGCTTTATGAGGGGTTAAGAAATTATTAAACTGCTACAGACATGAAAATCTTTTGACTTGACTCACACAATGATAATTTTTTTCCCCAATTGTCTGATAAATTATTAATAGAATCTTCAGTTTGAAATCAGGATTTATCCATGAACAACAGAAATGGACTACATCTGCTAGCCACAAATATGAAAACTTGGGCAACTTGTGCATATTACTGTGAATTTTTTGTGGGCTTCAAATGAATCTCACCCTCAAGCTGCCGATCTAATGAAAGAATTTAGTGGGCTCAGAAATTCTATGGCTGCAAAGGGAAGGGTTAATTTATAAAGATCAGCAATTGCAAGCTCTTAGTTTGATCAGAGAGGAAGAATTAATCATGGGTGAAAAGTCACCCCAGGTATAGGGGACAAATTGCAGCTTCATTTGTTGTTTGGTCTTTACTTCTGGAAGGAAAGGTGAAATGGTAGAGAGGTGCTTTCTTTCCAAAATTATTTCATTTTGGTGTCTACAGAGTAAGTGTCACTTTTTTATGCCTTTGAAAGAATTCTTGCTTAAAAAATGTGTTCGTGGGGGTTCTTTTTCCTGTTAAAAGAACAGAAATACTATTCTAGGTGGATATTTTAATTTATTTGAATGGGACACAGCTTGGTCTGTCTCTGAATTCATGGAGCAGAAGGGTAACTTGAACAGGAGACCAATGGGGAAAATAACTCCTTGTATTCTTGTAGTATTTGGGTAATGTGAAAAAGTTTTATAGCTCCTGGTCTCTCATTGAAATGCCAAGAGAAGTAAAGCAGGATGCAACAATTGTGTTTATTTAGCTGTCATGTTACTCAGGTTTTACTACTGATTCCTTAGATACTGCTAAAAATATCAAAGTAAAGTTCAGCATATTTGGTACCTTTTAGTTGACTGCTAGAAGTGCTGTCACCAGTCAGAAACAGTGATTACTTGATTATCTCATGTTAAATTACTGCACTTGCAGCTCATCATGAAGTCTTATTGTCAACTGCAACTTGATTTATTTAGTGTTAAACAAACCAGGCTAAGCCATCTGTAAACTGTTGGTTTTGCTAGGGTTTTTTTTTGTGGTTTTGGATTTCTTAAAAATGTATTTATTTCATTGTTTTTCTCCCCTCTCTGTGCCTTCTATTGACACCATGCCATAGTCAGTGGGTATTCAGTGATTTACAGTGTATCTGAAGTGGTGTCACCATGATGAAGTGGTGTCATCAGGCCAGGCTTCAGTTCTTTGTTTTGACAAATACCGTGAGATACTTCACTGAAAATAAGCAGTGAGCTGACATTTGCAAGTGGAAAACTACTTTCATTAAACCTTTTCTCTCCAATTTGAGACCCCCTTACTAATAAATGAAGGTGGCAGGAAATATCTCTGTATATTAGAGCAGTATGAGGTGCAATTTGAAAGTGACACCGATGAAAAATTGTTCCTGTAATAAACTATTGATTTTGTTCACGGTCAGGTTGACAAGAACAGGATATGTAAGAATAAGTGTCTCTGATTCTGAGCAATAGTAAACACAGGGTTTAGTGCTTCAATACTTATACATATCATAGAAAACACAGAGAAGGTGATGGGTGAGGTAGGAAAAAAATACAGGTGGCTTTTAGAAGGGAAAAAAATGGGAAGAATGTCTTCCAGTCCTTGAAATACGTTCACTCCTAGATTAGTAAACAGAGCTGAACATCTGCTACAAGCAAACCACCTCTGGAGCAACGAGGTGTCACTGTGACAAAAGTGCGTTTTCAAGGCATTGGAATTAACTTGACTGAAGTAAACGGACCAACTGGTTTTAAACATTAGACAGTTTGTCCTGAAACATGTGAGATCTTGCTCATACAGCCACATTTTAAAACTGTATGGGCAGCAGTGCTTCAGCAAATAATAGGTTTTAGAAGAGCAGTGCTCAGACCCTCCATCAGAGCCTGTTATGCTGAAATGTAAATAAATTCTCAATGGGTACCTATTTATAAAGTTATTTTATCTGTGTTCCTAGACGTTCTTAGAGCAAAACATTAAGAGGATTATCTCTTTTCCTTTGAATGAGCTTGCTGTCTTAAGGGGGAAAATCAATAATTAGTTTACATGTTGTTCAGAGTCCCCACTCTTAAGCTTCCAATATCTGCTGAAATTCAAAACTGAACTTTTAAAGACTGCTTTGAGAAAAGGCTTGTAACTTGGAAGTGCAAGACAATTATTTGGAGTTTGGGGTTGATTTTTGCTTTTATGTGTATCTGTGACCTTTATTGAAAGGTATAAGTTCAACACGTACACTTTAGGTTGTCCCCATGTCCCTCAACCTGACTTCACCCCATCTCCACTCTCAAAAACCCCTCCCAAAGCACAGATAAACCAATTTAAAATGGAGGGAAGTAACACACTCCCTGCAGTCAGCTGTTGTTCTCCAACTACTGCCATTTATTTTAAGTGAAAAGCTCAGTATCAGCAGCCTGTATCTTTCAGGCTCATTCAGGTGCTAAGTTGTGTGTGGAAGCATAAAGTAAAAGATTGAGCAGGACAGATAAGGGAAGAAAATTCTGGAGTAAGGGCATTTTGGGTTGGATGTCTACCTCTGGAGCAAGGGAGCTGTGGCTGTCCCTGCCGTAAGAGGCTGACCATAGGTTAGACCTCTAAGGAGGTTTAACTTTTCATGCCAGATCTGGAAGTGCTCCTAACACTGATTTAACACTCACCTTGATTTAACATTTGAGAAATGAAATATTCTGGAGAACGACTCTTTAAGACAGAATAAAGAATAGGAACATCTTTCAAATACTGAAGCAGCCAGGAATATAAATGGAGATCTGAGGATTACTCCCTTTCGTGAAGGACAACAGAATCCATCAGGAGCTAACGCTGGGTGGTAGCAAACCATTCAAAACCTGAGTTTCTCTGAGCAGGAGGAAGTGAGAACTGCTTAATAACTAAACAATGAAAATGTGCAGAGGTATAAAGGTTCACATCTGCTGAACTGTCCATCCCCCAGACTGATCCCACCTACGATTTCTTTATCCTCCTAGGACAAGGAAGGCAGATCCCTTACTCATTACAGAATCTCAGCAGAAGCTTTGTTTATACATGTGTTTCTGGAAGGAAGCGCCTAATGTTTCTAAGTGACAAAAATGTGGCCTGCACTTTGTTTTGTTTCACTTTTTCAGGGTTTTTTTTTTTAATACTTCTTTTTTATTGTCCTCCAGTTATGTGGTGTCTTGTGATACTTAAAACAATGCATCCTGTGATTGCGAACAAATGGAGTCTGAAAGTTTGGAAAAGTGTTGTTCCAATTGACCAAAGAGTGAGTGAAAGCATGGATGTGTTTTCCAGGTGGGCAGTGGTGAAGGGAAACAAAAGTTATTTAAGGTAGCAGTTGATAGCCTATAAGAGTAGTTTGTACAATGAACTAGGAGATGTTTCAGAGACAAAGCTTGTCTTTGTCCAAAGGGCTGATAGAGTTAAGGGGATCTGTTTCCTGGTGTTATAACTATATTCTGTTGGTCCCCATGATTTATAGAAAAAGAGAGTTTGTGTCATCCGTCCCTGCCCCTTGACGCATATTTTGTCACTTCATGTGTGCGTGGCTGTCACTTCTCTCTGAATCTCTGGAGAAAGGCTGCACCTTAAGCAAAGCTGTTGTGGCACTCAGAGTGAAATTAAGTTCTCCTCGCTTTGGTTTGTGTAACACTGACATCCCAAAGATTACAAATTGACAACCAAGCATCAAGAGTGAGCAGCCAAAAACCACCAGAGAACACATGGAAAAAACCTAAATGAACACCTATGAATGATATTAGCTCAAAAAACTGTGGCATACAAAGGATACTTCATATCCGCCTTGGAGATGACAGTTGACGAAGAAGAGGAGGGCCCTTCATTCACAAAGTCCAGAAATTTGGGGGGAAAAACAAACAAACAAACCAGGGTTTGCTTATTTTGAGTTCAGCACTGGAAGTACAGAAGACTGAGCTGGATAGTCAGAGTAGGTGTTAATGCTGGAATTAACCATTTTGCTCAGTTTTTCTTTACTTCACCTTTCTTCCTCCAAAACCAGAGGCTTCAGGTCTCCAGTCAACAGAAACAAAATCTAGATCAGAATTTGGGAGCCTGCATTTGACAGATGCAGACACACCTGCAGGCTTGCCAGGTTATTCAATAAGCTCTTCTGTCACAAAATAGTTTCAGTTTACCAAACTGCACATTGCCAAAGTGTTCTGGTTTGCTGGGGATTTTGTTTGCTTAATGGGCTTTCCTGTAATTCAGTCTTTCCCTTCTGTAAGGAACAGATCAATGCCCTTTCAACGTAATTTGAAAAGAAATAGTAATTGTGTATGAGACAACTTTTGCTTTGTCTTCAAGTGACTCAAAAGAGTGCAAGCTTTAGTTCTAATATATATTTTGGGAATTGAATAAATGTGGATTCCAGATTCCTTGGAGAATGTGCTGTGAGTTTGTCAAAGCCTGCAATGCTGGAGATAGTGTTAATAGAGAACATTTTGGAACAGGGAGGGAAAAAAGGAAGCATAGGGCTGGGGCGATAATAGCAGATGTAAAAATGGGCTAAGAAGGGAGGAGTAGCTATTTTATGAGGGGGAGGTCTACATAACCATGATTTGGGAGCTTTAACAGGGTATCAGGAATATGATAGGAAGGAAATGTAACTTGAATTAGGCTACCTGGAAGAAGCATGTCTCATATTTAGAAATTAAGCTGTCAAAGGTAATTAGGTGACTTAGTTTTCAGCGAGTAGGTCCTGTTAAGAATATGAAACATTCTGACTGTCGACTCTCTTGGTGATAGATATTGTTTAACAGCTTATGACTAGACCAGAGAAATATTTATGGCACAATGGAGTAATAAACTGTTTGACTGGAATACCTATTTACCTAAATAAATAATCAAATAAATAAATATAAAAGTACTCTGAAAATTACTTGAGAATGTGTTTCACGAAGAGCATGTCCAGGATTAGCCTCTCTGACAAGCGTGACAGAGTTTGTTTGTGAGTTTGTTTGCCAGGTAGTTCTGCCAGTAAGATGGGAAATGAACCAAGCTTGGCTTCCACGACTTGCAGTTGCAGGGGGCAGGACAGGTGGGTGGATGTTTTTTGTTTTAATTCAATTATGGTTGACTGATGCCTGTTCTTAAAAAAAAAAACCCACCATGAAGGTTTTGCGTTGTTCATGCAAAACAAAATGCAGCATTAATGAATAACAACTGCCTGAACCAGTCCTGTTCTATGTAAAGAAGAACATAGCTCCTCCTTGATCCAGCTCCTCAATTCATCTCTTTGCCAAAGTTACATGTAAAACCATTTCAAAAAGGCTTTGGTAGGAGTTGCTGCTTTCAAGTTTATATATTCCATATAGTTTTAAAAAAAAAAGTAATATGGCAAAGAGAACTGTTTGCATAATCTCAATTTATTTTTCAGTGTAGTGTTTGAATTTGCACTGCCTACTGCACGTAATAACTGTAAAGAAACTGGAGTGACCAACAGATGATCAAGGGAAAGGAGTCAAATAATTATAGCTGATGACTTATTTAATGGGTGTCGAGCCACCTTGCCTTGCTTGTACTTCAGTAGCCACCTTTGATATCTACTTACTGTAAATAAATCCTCTCACTAATGTTCTTTCCATTCCAAGTGAAAAGAGGATCTGTACACGTCTGCAAAGTTTTCAAGAATGACTAGAAATTAATTAATCAGTAGATACCCAGCCAGAAATCCAGGTTTCGTGGTGAAGGATCTCTTGAAAAAGAATCAGGGCAGAATGAATGTCTCACCTTGTAAGCAATTGCCAAAGGGTGTTGGATTTCCTGCTCATAGTCTTTCATGGCAGAAATGGCTCATCTAACATAAGGCTGCAACTTGTTAAGGAAAAAACTGAAGTAGTGTTCCTTCTGGGGTCTATCTTGAACGGATTTCTAACTCTCACAGAGATAAATAACAACATTCCAGCACTTATCCAACCATATCCATGAAAACAGCTCATTGTGCCTAGTACTTGATTCTTTCAAACCTGATTCCCTACTGTCTACAGCAACTCCTGTACTGCTGCAATAACATTTCAAATGCGTATCTTTGCTTTCTAGGCAACTATTTGCAGTGGTCATTCATATTTCAGAATGCTGCCATTTTCTTTTGCTCAAGGAAATCTCTTAGGTACATACCTGTCTCTGTATGGGATCAAGTAATTTCACAGAATTACAGAATGGGTTGGAAGGTACCTTAAAGATCATTTCATTCCAACCCCTCTGCTGTGGGCAGGGAACCTTCCACTAGCCCAGGTTACCCAGAGCCCCATCTGACCAGGTCTTGAACACTTCCAGGGATGCAGAGTCCACAACATCTCAGGGAAACCAGTTCCAGTGCCTCACCATCCTTAAAGAACTTCCTCCTAGTATCTAATGTAAACCTGTCATCCTTCGGCTTAAGGCCATTCCCCCTTGTCCAGTCACTCCACGCCCTTGTGAAAAGTCTCTGTCCAGCTCTCTTGCAGCCCCCTTTAGGCACTGGAATGCTGCTATAAGGTGTCCCCAGAGCCTTTTCTTCTTGGACTGAAGAACTCTCTCAGCCTATCTTCATAGGAGAGAGGTTTCAGCCCTGTGATCAACTTAGTGACTTTCCTCCGGATCCATTCCAACAGATGATTGTTCTGTTTCAGGTGATTGTTTCATTTAATCTAGCTGGTTGTTACCAGATGTTGATGGCAGAAATGAACAAAAGTTCTACTCTTTGGAAATATTAACTTCTAACACAAAGAAATGCCCATGATTAAGAAATAGTATAAAAGCTGCTTTAAAATCCCATTGGTTTGGCCCTTGCTATTGATTTTTTTTCCCCCAAATCTATTCACCATGTTTCAGTTTGGGGTACTTAGCATGATAGGAAGGGAAAATTTATATGCCTGATTTTTGAGGGTAAGATTTAGCCCTACCCTGCTTGGAAAAGAATTGCATCCCACATATATTTTTTTGTTTTGATTTAATGTCAATATAAATTTTCTTCTGATTTGAAAACTTTGAAATTACTGCTTATTATTTCTACTGTTGCCTCCACCATTTTACAGACTTATTTACTTATCTCTTCTCATTGCATCGTTTTAGTGCCAATTACACAAAATATGATCCATATGTGGATTGAGGTTCACATTTGTAAACTATGTAAACACTGTCAAGCCTTATGAGTTTAAACAGCAGAGTTTACTTCTGCTAAGAAGTATTCTTAAGTCCATTATAAACAACACAGATGTAGAATGATAGTGATTTGTGCAGACAAAATAAAAAAAAAATCTTAAAGATATTATTTCAAAGTGCAATTGATAGAGGGTACAGAAATAGGAACACAGTTTTTTGGCTTTGGGATGCGAAGAAAATTTTGAAAGAGAACAACATTTAAGCCTATAAAGAGGCCTTAAAGCTGAAGAAGATGTTGAGTGGAATTAGGCCGATTCAAGTCGTGCAGTTTCACATCGAGCACAGCTATTTCCTTAGAAGTGTGCTGCACAGCATGTCAGGACCTGGAAATATGTTGCCTGTGTAATGTCAGGACCCGACTCGATCAGCAGTTTATCTTTTGGCCAAGAACAGTAGGATCAAGACATCAGGGTGGTGCGCCCTGGCACCTTCAGGATGTTTCAAAGCAAGCTGCTATTGAACAAGCTAAATCTCCTGTGCCCTTCTTTCTGCTGGCCACAGAGCACAGCCTGACACGGCAGTTCCGCGGGACCGGGGTGCATCCACCTCCGCCTATCTCTTTCATACCATGGAAGGATGCAGTGGGAGAATCAGCACAATTTGTCCCCATCTTGTATTAAGCTGTCAGTGAATATCTAAATCACTTCCTTTTCTGTCACTTCATCCCTGGACTACATCCTTCGAGACACAACACCATTCAGCAGGAACCACCAGAAATACCCCCCGAAATGATATGTAAATCCGGCAATTCATCATGCTCTGTGTAGTACAGGTTTAATTCTTCCTGCTAGGCCTCAATCTGCTGAAACATTACTCTGATATACAGTACAAAAGCAGTAACAAAGATGTTCATATCAGCCCATTGTGAGCTGGTGGCAGGGAGAGAAATCAGCGAAGCCACGGGGACAATGGCCGGGGTTTAAACAGGCTGCAGAAATTTGCTAAGGCGCGGACAAAAGCCCGGGCGCTGAAAAGCGGGCTGCCCAGGAATTCCTCAGGCTCCATTATGCCGCCGAACAATCCTCACTCAGAGAGTGGATTTGCATCTCTAATAGGGTTCAGGGTCTGTTTGTGAAGGGCTTTCGCTGGGGCTGACCCCATCTCTCAAGATCACATTGATACCCGGCGCCTCGCCCTGCCCCGGCCCGCTCCGGGCAGGGCAGTATCATGGGAAAATGCACCCGCTTAAAAGGAAGCGGAGGAAGGCAAAAAAAATTAAAGGCTCGAGGCAGTTTTGGTGGTACTTAGCAGGGAAAATTACTTTGGCAAATAATAGAACCTACTGCTGGTAATTACTGCTAACAAGCTTCCCCCAACCCAAATGTGACACTTGGACTGATGTGAGAAAAGCTGATATAGGCCAAGCTTATTAAGCTTGAAAGAAAGGAGGCTCTTCCCTATGAAAATACAGCACTTGGAACCTGCAAATCCTGTAATCTAGTGTTACCAATTATCCATTAAAATAGAAAATAGAGCTGTAATATTTTAGGTCCTTTCTAGTGTATGTAGTGCCAGATGCTCTAATCTGAAGTGATTTTAAATGGAAAAATATTTTGTGTCATTCATGTGCTCCCGTTTAAACCAAGCTTGGCTTTACTTACTCCATCTTCTTCTGGAGATAAGTGACAATCTGTCTTTTAATACTGCTATGGTCATTTTATTGTTCTAAGTTTTCTGAAAACACAACTGTCTTTACTCTTCAAAAAAATACTCGGAGTCAATTGAAACCCTCTTCAAACCTTCCTGGGTGTAGGTTCCATATGTGGATCTCCCTGTTCTCTTCAAGTGCATTGCTTTGTTTATGTAAAATAATTTCTCTTGCAAAAATAAAAAAAAGAAATTAGAACCACACGAATATCCTCTGCAATTTATCTAGAGTACTTAAAATAATTTTCCCAAATTCAAGGGAAATGTTTCCAGGCTGGCTATGTATTTAAAGAAGACTATCTAGAGATAGGACTTAATTCCTACTTAACCTCAGGATCCCTCATTTCTTAACAGCAGTGGGCTATAAGTATTTTTCTCTGCTCTCTAGGCACAAGCATGTTTGCACTAAGATCAGCTCATCTGCGTTATGTCTGTTTTTCCTAGAGGTCCCCTTCTACTGTGGTGCTTACACTGAGTGAGGTGCAGGTAATTTCAGCAACAGTTTAAAAAAATACAGTAGTAGAGGAGGTGATGTATGAGGTGCAAGGCAATACTAGAAGGAACAAGTAACGGACTGCCACAAGGGAAACTCCACTGAAAAAAAAAAAAGAGAAAATTCTTTGCTATGAGCAAGGTGAAGCCCTGAAACAACTCCAAGAAGCTGAAGAATCTCCATCCTTGTAGAATTCAGCAGCTGGGCTACACTGGGCACTGATCTTCCTAATCTAAGGATGAAATTGGTTCTGCTTGAGCAGGAGGTGGGAGGTAGGAGTCCTCCAAAGGTCCTTTCCAACCTAATGTCTCTGTATGCCTATGAGGTTTATCTTTGTAATTTGCTCATTATGCCCATCTTCTCTCCTGTTGTGACAATCTCCGATCAGGGAGGTGACATCTTTGAACACCTGTTACATCTTTGGGTAGCACAACACAGAATCAATAACTGAGAACTCACAGTGTCAAAATTCACAACTAAAACTTGCAGAAAACAACCTTTAGTGTGCAGTAACCCACTGAATAAAATATCTTGTTGCTACCAAGAAAATACTGATTGATTTAAGGATGGGCATGTTTCTTTCCTTGTTTGTTTTTTAAGAAGATTGTTTGCAGTCTGTCATTTGTAGGTTTGAATTTCAGAAACTTTGAGACTCTGGCATCATAGGGTTGTACTTAGAGACTCTTTCTGGACTAAAGTGAGCAAGCTGAATCTTTAGGAATTTTTTTGTTTTGCTGTAAAACTGTATGGAAACTTTCAGTCCACGTAGTCTTTATGCATTTGTGAAGCTGTACTCACTTCATCAGCAAGCACCTTGGATGAATTCAGGCACCCTGGTGCATCTTTACGAAGTTTGACATTGATTAGGGAAAGAAAATTGTAGATTGCAGGGTATTTGCTTAAATAAAAAGGCAAGTTATGCTCTGTTAGAGGATTTCAGCAAAATAATGGGTGTCTGAACTATTAGCATGCAGAATAAATAGAATATTTGTATTTATATAGCATTTGGATGGGTTTCTAAATCTTACAGTACAGATAGCAACATTAACTGTTATTTTGTAGAATGTTTTCTTTTAAGGATTAGATTTGCAGATCTGCTCTTTTCCTTTGTGTTTGGGGAAGCTATTATATCTACAAGATGGAATCCCATTACTGTGTATAATTGTAATTATGTAAATCAGGTTATTTCTGCCTGTCTTATGTTTAAAAAGCCAAAGGAAATTGTCGATGATATAGTTAGTGTGATACATTCAAAGTGACGGCAAATACAGCTGCTGAACTTTTCCATAACATTTCTAAAAACCTCCCTTTTCTAAAAGTGTGACTAAAGCTCATCCTGACCAGCTGCTATTTTTGAATTTATTCACCTCGAACTTCAGGAGAAGAGGAATCGGTTTTGTCATCTAATTAAATTTAGATTTAAAGTCTGTAAATTTAGTCTGTAAATTTAGTTGCTTCCATGAGGAAATTTCATTCCAGCTGAGATATGTCACCTGGGTACAGATGTTAAATTGGTTTCCAGTAATGCCTTGATCTCCCAATACTTTGTGGAGTGGAGTCGGCATCGTTGTTTGCTTATGCAGGTGAGGAGCCAGATGCACAGAGAGGGGAATTCACTTCTCAAGGTCATTTGAATGAAGCTGTGGTTGGGTTTGGGTATCAACTCCTACCTTTTAACTCTTAGTTCAATATCTATCCCATATCTATCTCCATTCATATTGTTATTTTATTTGTGTCCCTGCCCGAGAAGTTAACAAGGTTCTTGCCCTTTCTCCTGTGGCCCTACACCCACAAAATTGTCTTCCTTGGCATTTCACATGGAAAAAGAAACTAATCAAGTTTACTTGAACTATGCAGCTTCTATTTGGTACAGCAGTTATCCTTGCTGATGTCTCGAGTCCAGGGAAGGCCTGTGTGTTCATTGTGGGCAGGTGCAGCATACTGAGGTGGGGTTTGACACTTGTGTTTATGCTCTGAGTTAACTGTGCACTGAGCTAACTCTTGGACAAATCACACACTTTTTAATAGAACCTTTCTTTTATGTCCTACTGGAGTATATATTGTGATTCATCCTATCCAGATCCCTTTTCAGAGCCTTCCTACCCTCACACGGATCAACACTCCCACCCAGCTTGGGTTATCTGTGAATTTACTGAGGACACACTCGATCCCCTCACCAAAATCATCAATACTAAACAGGACTGGCCCCAATCCTCTGAGCCCTGGGGAACCCCACCAGTGATCAGCTGCCAACCATATTTAGTTCCATTCACCACCATTCTCTAGGCCTGGCCATCCAGCCAGTTTTTCACCCAGCAACATGTACATCTGGCCAAGCCATGAGCAGGCAGTTGCTCTAGGAGAGTGCTGTGGGAGACTGTCTTGGTTTGAAAGACAGGTTTCTGCCAAGGAAGGCAGCAGCCTCCCTTGGAATAGAGAATGTAAGCCTGTTCCCTCCAAATTATTATAATCTTGAAATTAAAGGGCTCTCAGGCAATGATATGAGAAATAGGAATAACAGTTCTTGACTTATGTATATATATATAACAAAGCAATTATACAGAAATGCTAGTTTAACCTGAAGGAGTCAGATACGACCTGACACCCTGCCGGGCAGGGTGGTCTCTGCAGTTCTCTTGGAAGTGGCTCTGTTGAAACAGTAATCCTGTACAAAGGGTCTGGTCCTCCTCAGTATTTCCAGGGTGGTTGTGTAGCTTTTGTCTTCTGGGAACCCAGTAGGTAAGGCTGCTTGTGCTGTTCCAAACCCCAGATTATATCCACATGGGAATGCTTGGTTCTTCCCCCTGGGCGGAGCATCTCACAATGGGCTGATGTAATTCTGTGAGTCATGGGGTGGGTCCTTGATTGACCATTAAACAGAGAGAGCTCCTGGAGGGAGTTATCAAGGATGAGTCATGGTAGGGGATAACGAGCACAGCCCCATCTGCTTTAACAGCTTGTGAAGATGATAATAGAATACATATTTTTGGTTACATCTTACACTGTAACCTAGGACAGAGATGTGTCAAAAGATTTACTGAAGTCTATCTAGACAGTATCCATGGCCATTCCCTCTTTTGTTTTCTCCATGCAAAAGCTAATTAATCTCCTTTCCACCCATATGCCCTAATGTGCAGACTTACAATAGTTGGTCACTAGTTATACGTGACTTTTCATTTTTTGATGAAGCATTTAAAGTTGTCCAGGACAACATAAATTTGAATGGCCTAGAATCAATGTAGAGCTGCCTGGCAACAGCAATTGATATTTAATTCTGCAGTGGAGGTAGTTACTTAACCTTCATTCTAACACGGAGGTATTTCTGCCACAGATAAGTGTATTATTCAGATGCCCCTTAAATTAATTCAGTGAAGCCTCATGTATCCTTAGGAACAAGCTAAGGGTGAAAGAATTATCTCTTGGAACTTTCCCCACATGAGCCCCTTGAAGTAAATTTGCGCTCAAATGTTATTCTAGCTAATGGTTCTGGGTTTTGTGGGTTTGGTTTTATTTTTCATTGAAGGTATTAAGCTCTGGAGCTGGCCAGTGGAGTAACCATTTCCTACTCTAGGAGGGTTGACCTGTGTAACATGACCAAAGAGAGAGTGAAGCACAAACCTGCTGAGTAGCTGCTGGTTGGGGCCCATCTTCTGAGAGACAGCTTGGATTTAACTTGTCTAGTGGATATTGAAGTCTGAGATGGAGGCTGTTCTGAGAAGTCTGAACTTCTATTAAAGTGAGAGTGTCTTGTTCTCATCCTCTCCTTTGCAGGGCTTTTATTCTTCAGTGCGTTAACTGTGCTTGGATTTTCTTGTCTGTAACAAGGCTTTTTCATAATCGTGGCGTGAAAAACCAACTGGTGACAGCTCCTAGCGGAACAGCTAAAAGTTTTGTTCTCATAAATGGAAACAAATATAAAATGGTTTGCTTTAATCATTCCTGGCTATGAAGATTGCTAATCTTGTTAGTGAAGAAGTAACATAAAAGGTGTGCACTGTAGGGTTGTGGGGGGGTTCATAAACGTTGTGATGGAGCTGGTTTACACCAAATGATCTAATTATCCATCAGTGAAGTTACCTGCAAAGTTAGTCTTCAGCAAAACTATAGTTTTAGTGACAGAAAATAAAAATGAATGTTTTGATGGAGTATTATTAGTATTTATTGTATATTAGTATTTAATGTATAATGTGACTAATGCATACTGTCCCTAACTGGTACCTATGCCTTATAGATCCATAAGCGAGTTATAGAATTTGAGGACTTAAAGCAAAAGGAAAGAAACTGCCTTCTGAACGTGAGATCTCTCACATCTGTCTCTTCCTCTTGCTTTTATTAAGTTGCTGTGAAAGATTGCAAACACGAAACTATGCTTTGGCTTTGGGTGCTGTGACTGATGGTCCACCATGAAAAGGAGCCCTGTGAAACTGCTGAATTAAGGATAACTCCGTGCTCTTTCTCGTCAAGTTGGAAAATATTGAAATGACTGAGCTCAAACAGCTCCTGTGTTTCTGAATTTGACTCAGTCCTTGGGACTGCAGTCTCTTTGCAGATTCTGAATTCACAGCATACTTGATGCTAATTATATTAGCTCAGGCATACACAGGAGTGCTGCCTGCAGGCACTGGAACTCTGGCAAGGAAAGAGCTTCATCAGAAAAGGCATGTTTGGGTTTAGGTTAGGTGTGTGTAAAAATTATTTTGACAGGAGGCTGAATACAGCAGGTAAAACTATTTCTGAGAGGTTTTTTTTGCCTAACTGGCAATCCTGTGATGTTTATTGAGTATTGCCAGTTTCAAAGGGGGTTCTCCTCTCCTCTGGCATCTGTGGCACAATGCATTCCCAGTTAAGTCACCCTGAGCCCACACTTCTTCTGCCTTGTTGCCCAGCTTGGTTCTGTGTCAGCAAAGCAACCCTCAGCCATCTGCTGAGGAGAGCTGTGGGGACACAAGGGATTCCACCTCCCACCCAGTGTCTGTGACAGCAACCTGGAACTCAATGTGTAACCCTGCTTTAGCAGCCTTGGGCTTTTTTGCATTCATAGGAGTAAACAATAAAACCTTCAGCTAAGAAGACTTCTAGAGCTGCTTTTCTGGTCTTGGTGAGGTAAAGGCCCACTTGTTAGTTGCTGGCCCTAACTACCTGTTGTTAAAACTTGAGCAGGGGGAGGATATGTAATTTCAAAAGTAGTTTTCTGGCTAAGAATTGTTTAGGAATAGAAGTTTTGATCTTCAGGGTTCATAACAAAAATGGGCTTGTCTTGGCTACCGGAAAGACTTGTGTTGTTAGATTGAATCAGGACAGGTAATGTTGTGCAGAGGGAATGAAAAGAACATTTCCTTTTGTGCTCATCATCTCTAGTGATGCTTGGAGATATCATTATCAGCAGTCAATACTGGGGTTTGACCAGTTCAAGGACTATATTGTTGGGATGGGTAATATTGAGTAGATGACAGGTTACTACTCCATGACATGCTCTTAGCCCACCTCCTGGCTTCCTCTTCCTCCAGCCCTTGTCCCTTTGCCCTTTTTAGTTCCTGTTGTCAGAAATGAGAAATGGCTGCGCTTGGTTTAGTTTGTGGCGAACAAGAGAGGCAGTCTACATCTGAACTTGAATTTTAGGTCATCATAATGTTTCTTCACTTTGAGGATTTTCTGTTTTACGAACTGGACACCTTTGTTGAAGGGAATAAAGGGAAGGGGCTTCACGCCGAGAAGGGACTGATATCATTGCAGAACAATGCTCTCTACAAACCACATATTGTACAGGCAGGCACAAAATGAGCTTTCATGCAGGGTTCTGTCAGTGTCACTCAGCCCTGCCTGAACGGACAGGGCTCTTGTGATTTATCTTCCATTCATCAGTCAATACCCAGTACTTTTTCAGCAGTGATGGATAAGATCTCTTGCTAAATATACTGCTGCTGCCTGCTGAGCATTGTTGAGCCTGAGAACTGAACGGGAAGGAGAATCTTAATGTATCTCACACACAGAGCTGCAGGTTAGGAAAGTTACAGGAGGTTTCTGAGCAGCTTAGAAAAGCACCTGATTAATTTTGGATTCTGCAGGTTTGTATTATATATTTGTGTTTTAGCTGGTGTCTGTGTAAGAAGGATTTATCTAGGCTTCAAAACTGTTCTTATTTCCTAAACCCCCCTTCCAAAGCTGCTGCGTTTGCAGGACATTCAGCATACACAGGGTATCCCCCCCTATATTTTCGTATTTCAAGATACTAAGGTATTTTAAATTTTTTTATGTACTTTATGTGTAAACAGAGACAGACAGATGTATTTTATAGCAGCGCCCATTCCCACAGCACAGGGATGCTCAGCAAGCCACTCAGGCCTCACTCCTTCACATCACCTGAAAGTCTTCTGTAATACAGCATCCTGTGCTTCTTAAACTCAATCCCCAAAACAAAGGCCTCCACCTTTTCAGAGCAACCAATTTCTCTCACATACTTGTGGCCTCTGGAGTGCAATATAGGGGAAGTGGAAATACCTGTGGGCAGAAACTTTTCTCTGTCCTTTTAAAGGAAGCTCTGAACTCGTATTTTTGGGGTGAGGTCACATATCTTTACATGACAGTAGGATTATGATCAAACCAAGAATGTTCTGAGCAAAACAAATGACTTTTTAGATGTGAGGCAGGGCATGCAAATGGAAACATAAGTGTCAGAGGGTTGAGGCAAATGCACAAAACATACTTTATAGCTCAACTCTGGTGGCTCTTATTTGCATCTTGAGCAATAGCAACTCTTTTAATTACTTAAATAGAGGGAATAATCTTTCTGTGGAGGAAAATAGCAGATGAGTTTGAAAAAATAAGGAGTTTAATAGGTATATCCTCTGTTGAGGGACTTGATAGCCTCAGGACACTGAAAATGGTGCAAAGGGAAAGCAGCACCCCTACAGAAACTTCACTTTGACCTGATTGTCAGTGCCCCTGAAATGTCATCTTTCCCAAACAGCCTAGGATTTCATTCCTTAATTGTGTGCCTAAGTTGATCTTGCTGTTCATAAATAATGCCAGCATTCAAGCACCACCCCACCACCAAAAATTGTGGACAGAAGCTGGCGAATTTAGAGCTGCCTGCTTGTTCCACACCAGTTAATGTATTTAAGAACAAAAGCCCATGCAGAGGAAACCCCCAGTCAATGTGGGTAAGGAGATCGAGCTGTGTTCTGGGTGAATCTCTCCCGTGCCTTTTTTTTTTTTCTTTCCAGGAAACTTGAACAGTGTCAGCAGTCTGCTAAGAATTTCAAGGTAGTCAGTAGAATGTGCTTTGAACACAATTTTTCAAGGTACATAAATGATCTGAGAAACTCAGATTCATGGGCTATAGGTATTTATTGCCAATTTTAAGAGTTCATTTCCAGCATTTTATCACAGGACATAGGACACTGAAGTAACTCCAATAACCTCTTGTAAGGAAAAGAATGGAGAAAGGTTTAAAAAATTTCTGCTGACAGTAATGTCTATTTCAGATACTTAAATATAATGATGCCAGTAGGTGCTGCTTTAATATTGCTACCTGTAGTCATTTTGGAAGGTGTTCTTTTGTTTCAGGAAGATCATAAGTATGGTGACATGTGATATATTTAGTGCAAATGAGTACTTAAAGAAGCAGCTGTTAAAAGATTAAACAGTCACATAAAAACTTCTTATGGTTTTACAGAAATTAAAGCTGTCTCCAGGTAATCTAATTTTATATGCACTTCTTGTTCAATTTTTTTATTTTTTTTTTTTTTTTTTTACCTTGGAAAATCAGCCAGAAATGTTCAATGGTAAAAAAGAGTTTTCTTGCCAGAATAGTAAGGTTTTCTGCTTCAAGTCTTTTTTTTGTCACTGACTAGGTGGAAGACAGCCAACACAACACATTCTGTTTGGTCTTTCTCCTGGGCTTAGGGTAGGTTGTGATGACTTCATCAGCTGCTTATATGGACAAAAGAGAAGGCTCAGAGAAGGCTACTGGTGGCACTGGAAGGATTTTTTTTAACGCATGTTTTTGTCTAAATGGTGTTTTAGAGAAATGTAATAATCTTATGCTCCAGCCAGCTTAACTTCAGAGAGCCTGTCTGATGAGGAGTTAAATAGCCTGAGTCTTCTAAGTCTGAACCTTGGGGTGAACTTCCAGTACCATTCTACCAGATAAAAATTCCCCATGTCTTTCTGAATTTCCACCATTTGTCAGGGCCTCCACAGCGTGGGGCCTTCCAGGTGGGCAGGAGGGACTTTGCAGTGCTTCCAGGGTTTACTGATTATTCATATTCACCATCCTGAGGGTAAATTTTGTTTGAAAAATTCAGATTTTTGATTCAGTGCGGAAAGTGGATGAGATTTGTTAGTTAGGCATATCACGATGCCCAAATGGAATTTGAAGTTATTGGATGTGTTTCAATGTTTTGTTTGGAACTGGCAAGCCACATATTTCTAAAACAACAAAACAGGGGAAAAAAAAGGGGAAAGGATGTACATTTTTAGTTGCTTCCTCAAGGGATAACAACTTTGCAAATCTGCATGGGACATGTCACTGAAGTTGGGACTATCACCCACATCCCCTCATATGCAGGGCACTTCAGTGGACAACTGACTTTCATGGGCTTAATATCTGAATCTAAAAGGGGCTTTGTACATTATATTCTTATGCTTTTCCTTCATGGATGCAGCAAAGGGGTTCTAGCTGTTTTTTGGTTGTGGGTTTGGTTTTTTTTCCACTCTGGATTATCCATCTGCTTAATTGGATGAGGGTTGTGCATGTTGTTTCAGTGAGTTAATTTCTGGAGCATTAATTATTTGATAAGCTCTAATGAGGATTTAGGCTTGAAGACTCCCAATAAATTTAAATATTAAAAGTTTAATAAACTAAATCCAAAAACTTAGCTTTTCTTTTTTTTTGACAGCTTTGGCAAGAAGGTGGGTAATTAAGGGGAAAGCACTCCATTCCATTTGCATGAGAATGGAGTAGACAGAAAGAAGGATGACATATTTGTCCTCTGCCTTCAGAAATTAAAATCTCAGGGAAGGGAGATTGCATGGCTGTTGAAGCCACCTCTTGGATCTGATTTCCCATATTGCCCCAGTATAAATGGGAGGACAAATCTGTTCTAATTTCCTGGGCCTCTTGGGTGTTGCCTACCCCCTCCTTTGAATTGCTCCAATTCCAGCCATATTCCTGGCAGGCTTGTGCTGAGGCTGGCCAGAAACCTGCACAGGGCTAAATAAATAGCCACATCCCAACTTATTTCAGAGTGTTTCAAGATGAATATCTGCACCTTTATTTTTTGTGGCCTTGGTCCTGCTGGAACCCTTGTCAGGATTTCCACGAATGTGCTTTAAACTGAGATGACAAAGACTTGGGTATAGGAGATTTATTCCCTTTAGGTCTCCTGTAGGCAGAAGTCTGCAGACTGTTTGCAATCATTTCCCTTTGAAGTTCTGGGCTCTTCTTGCTGAAATGGGGAGAAACAACAATCGCAGGACTGCACGTTGCTGTAATGGGCTCTGCCAAATATTCCAGAGAAATTGTGCCAAAACCTGAAAGTTTAAGGAGGGTTCAGTTTTGCAGCAGTGTGAGTTTGTAAATAAAGTTTTATTTCATGGTGTTTTCCTGTTTAGATAAGTGTTAACAGTTTCAAGACTCCTTGGAATGAACAGCTGTGTTGGAAACATTCCAGCAATTAGGCTCTTCAGAGTAGCTCCTATGCCTTGATATTGAAATGGTTTTATTTTGAATATGGCACAAGACTGCTGTTATTTAGTGGCACGGAAGTTCCGTGCTTTAATTTGAAGTGAACGCCTGTCATTCAGATGGTGCATTCCCAGCTATGATTATTAATGAATTAACACAATGTTCCGGGTTTCTTCATATTCCTTTTATTGTGATGCATTTTCATGCACCCCAGTTAACTACAGAGCTGCTCAGACAAAGAAGGTGATAACGCTGAATCTTTGCAGGTGGATACAGCTGATGAGTTGCCTGATTTATTTCTTTTTCCTGGCAATTGATGATAACTTTACAGAGCCAGACCACTGCAGTATTAATTACAAAGGTACTATCATGGCTTTTTTCAAAAAACAAGTTTATAGAGCCATGTCTTACTGTCCATGTCAATTCTTCACTTATTTTAGTTGGTCTTATACTTTTAATATTTGGTGCACAAGATGATTTACAAGGTTTATTCTTAATCATCCAAACTCTCAATAATGGGTCGAATAGAGGGAAATGAAGGAATTCTTTCTTCTCTGAGACACAGGTTGTCTTTGTGTCGCTTTTATATTTTTATGTGGTGGAAACCTGACTTTGGCCTTAATGAAAAGAGTTGTCCTGTAAGTATTACTGGTTTTGGATATGGCCTTACAGATTAAAATTAGCACCCTCCCTGTTAATTATTTTTCAGCTGTTCTGTTGGTTTTAATTCTACTCTCTTCTGAGTTTCTACTTGATCCAAAGAAGCCATTAAAATCAGATTATGAAGTAAAGAGTGTTTACAGACCCCTTACATTATAGAAATGGCTGTCATGAAGTGGTCATGCCAAGTGGCAACAAGAAAAGAGTTACTCTATGCCTTTTCCAATGCAAATGCTAAAGCTTTGAGTGTTCTAACATAACAATTGAACTTTCACGAGGATTTTTCCTAGTACAAGAACAATGCAAATTTACTTCTGTCTGAAGATGATTGTGAAAAGAGTCACTGCAGAAAAGCCCAGCACATCCTTTCAGGGGATGTGCACTTGCTGACCCGATTTCTCTTGCTGTTTGGGCAGTGTGGTTTGGAAGTGATGATCACAGACACATGGAAAATGAACTTGATGTGCAAGTGTCTCTCATGTTTATCGGGCATATCTGTTTATAATCTTTTCATTTTAAGGTTTATGTTGCTCAAGAAAAAAATCACAATCAGGTCAATAGCAATTGTACATTTGGGGCACTGTACAACTCTGCTTTTAATCATGAAGTAATTGCAAGAAATAAACATTTATAAGTAAGCTTGAAGTGATTTCTCTATCATTGATATGCCTTTTGATGTCTCTGACCTCCCTTATGAAGAAAATATCTGAGTCTCCCTTGTTATGTTCCATCTATTATGACTAATTTCTGCTGTTCGAGTTCAGCATCCACACTGCTTATTCAAAAGCTTTGGTGTTTTGGCAGCAGAATCTGAACTATCTTTGCAAGTTCAAATCTTGGCCACCGACCCAGCAGCCTAAACTATATGGGATTCTGGGTAGTGTTAAATCTTGGAAAGATGCAAGACTGCAAAAGGACTCAGTTTTTGTCCCCTCACAGCTTTTTGGAGGGTCTGATAACCACTTCTCAAATTTCGGGCTCCAGTTTAAACTTATCTCCAGCTGTTGGTTTTGTGAAACAGTGCAGCTTAGGAGCACACTGTGAAATTTTAGGTAGTCAATACTCCGGTGCTTGTACACAACGTATCAACCTCTAATCATTCAGGTTTTTACAAATACTAATCTTTCTAATCTTTCTAATCAGTCTATGGTTCCGGCTCATGGACGCCTACTCCTCTTCCTTTATTTAAACATCATCCACTTATGTGCCCACATATATTCACCCATTTTGTTAGAGATTACGATGTATGGAAGAAAAAAAATCTCTTTTCTGTGTGAGAAATATGAGGCAATCAAGATTCCAACCCCCTCCTTATGTGCGGGGATTCTGAAGGGAGGAAAGTCTTGTTTTGAGGGAACAATATACTTAGTGGGCAAAATTCCGCTTTATCTGCTTGTGTAGCTTCGTTATAAAATGAAGGAACTGCAATGTTTACCTTTTAAATGCTAATTTAAAAGGGTAATAAGAGCCTTTCGTAAATATCCCTTTTATTCCCTTGAAGCTCGCCATCAAATATCAATATTATTGGAAAAAATTTCCATGAAAATAAAGTTTCTACCACAGAAACATTATTTTTTAATATTAAATTTCAATTTTCTCCAGTCAGATTTAACTTTAATAGTTATATTTGGATTGAGTACATGGTGCTAGAATTCTGCAGAGACAGCTACTGGTTCTCTAATCACTACTTACTCTGATTTTCAGCAAGAATTTGATCCAAGCCATTCAAGAGTGTGCTGTTTTCTCTGCTGTGCTCAGTTCTGAAAGTACAGTTTCCCTCACTCCATTGATAACAATGAAGCATGTGAAAGGGAAGGCCTGTGGAGTAGAAAAGATTTCATTAATCATGAATCATTACATTTGTCAGTTGGCAGAGGGAGACTTCCTCATTTATCCCTTGAATGAAATTAGGTCTGGCCTAGCTGCAGTTAGAAATTCTAAATTACCTTGGCATCTCTCTGTTGCTGTTTATATGTGCACCATAAAATGGCAGATGGCATATTATTAATAGCAGATGAGCTGAGCCTTTCAAGATACTTTTTTTCTGAGATTTGGTTTCTCTGAATTCGAAATGACACCTACCTGCACAATTTTGTGGTGCTTCTCTACAGTTTTCTTATTTAAAAAAAAATAATAAATGCTTAATGTGGTTTTAACTGCACCTGTCCTCCCACATCCGAGATGGCTAATAAAATACATCGAGATGAAAATTGAGGAATTAATAGTTTTTACCTCCTGCATATTTTTCTTTCTGGAGGTAAAACAGGAAGAAACTGACTTGATACGCAAATTCTGATTTTTGTTGTAGTACTAAGCTTAAACACTACCTTGTGTGTTTAAAGCATTGCAAAATATTGCTGATGTTTCCAGGTTGTTCTCTTTGGAAAACCTGAATGTCAACCAAAATAAACAAGTATGGGGAATCTTATATCCACAGTATTTGCTTTCTTCTTTTTTTTTTTTTTCTAATTTGTCATCTATCTTACTACATATGCACACAGCAGACACTTCTAAAGGAACAGGCCATGCATACAAAAAACATACATTAGTTTTGAGTGACAGCCACTTAGGATTTGCTCACTGGAGAGACAATCACTAGTCACAAATAGTTACACCCTCTAGATCAAGTCAAATCTGTCCCTGTGGTAGCCACATCAAATACTGCAGAAGAAAAATTCCCCCTCCCACAGACAGGTTATTGACACTAGAAGTTGTAGCATCCTTTTTTTCACAGCATATATTTGGAATGATGTTAAGGGAAAATCTTATTGTTCCCTAGACTTACTCTAGATGTTCTTAATTCTACCCATACCTGGAAGGTCTCTGTGTTTCATGAGAGAGAAAATGACTTTTTTGGTCGACTTTTTTCAAATTTCCAGTTTCATACTGCTTTGAAAATGAAGAGGAAGTTCTGAAAATATATTTTTATTTTCTCTTGCTATTCCTGTAGCAGCTCAGATAGAACTTGTCTGTTCCAGGATTCAAAAATCAGTAATTATCTCTCTTTGAGCTGAAGTGCTCTGTGCTATTCAAAGTCCTGTAAGGAAAAAAAAAACCCCAATATTTAAGAGAAAATTATGAAGAAATTCTTGAAAGGGGGAGAAATTGAAAAGAAAAATAATTAGAGTGTTTGGTTCAGCATATTAGAGCATATTTAGTGTGTGTTTATTAAGGCAGATGGAGTCAGGGCAAAATAAATGCGGAAAACTTTGCTGTCACTTTTGTCTGAGTCAAAATTGAGTGTGCAAAGTAACCAGGGCATATTGGAAATGCTGTTTTCATTTCTGGTAGTATTTCCCAAAAATAGAAGGCATTTAAAATCAGTGGATTCAAAGACTCCTAGGCTTTTATTGCACTGGAGAGGAGCAAACCACTTTTATTTATCATTAAATGGGAAAAAGACCCCAAACATGGATCACCTTTCAGAATGTTGCCACGATATTACTTCCATAAAACTCTTGTCTTCATTATCAGTATTGCTTTTCTAGCTTTTTCTACCACAGAAAGAGGGAGGCCACCACCCTCTGAAAAGTTTTGGATAGTAAGACAAATTAAGTAACTATTTAGGGTTTTGTAAGAAATTATTGGAAATCTTACATTAGTAAAGGAGTAGCCTTGACTGTGCTGATCTTCCCTTCTAATATTGTTGGTTAAGTAGTGTTATATCATTGCTTTTCTTTTTTTAGGATCCTCATCATCTCATTTTCCTATTGTGGGTGCAATCTGTTCCTATTAAGTGACCCATTATTTTGAATTAATATTTTATGGTATACACACTGCTTTCGTGGCTATCCTATAGGGTGCCATCCTATATCCTAAAGTGCTTTAAATCATTGATTTTTTGGGGTCATTAACAAACTAATAAGCAGACTATTTAACATTGATGCTAAATGTGAATTGTCAATGACAGCAGCCAGTGGTATCCTGCTGACAAGTGATAATGTCATTTCAACATGTCCTCAGAGCATGGTAATTACTGCTGTACTCATGAATGTATATGGCTTGATGTTTACCTGATTTGAATATGAAAGGCTTCCTGAAAACTTCATACGTGCTCTCTGCATGCTGAATGCACTGGATGAAACAGATCAGGCCTAACAATCTGCAGAAAACAATTAATTCAGATCCCACTGACCTGAGGCCTTCCACTGTGGTCTTCAGACAGCATCAGCAAATCAGGCGAGGCAGAATTGGTCTGCATTGTTAAAATGTTGCTCTGGATTCTGTGTCTCAAACATTAAGTTGATATTGAGCAGGAATGACAAAAGAAGTTAGGCAGCACATAGGTTGCAAAGTGACCAAGAACCCTTCGTGTTATTTCCTTCACACTCTGTAGCAGCATGCTCCGCATGACTGATGGTCAAAAATGTCTTGTTTTAAAAAACAATTTCAAAATATGCCCATGAAAGTCAACCTTTCTCATTTTGGTGCTAGGTAATTACTAGTTCTGCACCAGTGTTGGTCCTATTGAAACAGGAAAAAAGATTTCAAATGCTTTACAAACAAGGACAGAAAAAACAGAGCTGGCAAATCTGGCATTCAGATATTTGCAGAGACAGAGATTGGGTGGACTCTGAGGCCTTGGGATCTGAAGGAATAAAATATGGATGCAGTAGGGCTGTGAGATTTTACTTTTTTATCATTCTGGATTTGTTTTTGCATCATTCCGGAGTGCTAGAATTTCTTGTAGCCTCTCCATGGCAGCTATCAGAAATACTTCATGCTGTACAAGTGTAATTTTTACTACCTATGATCGATTTCTGATGAAGGCCTGATGGAGATACAATCAAAACATTTCATCCAAAATATATGTGAGTGAGGTTAAATAAAACCCCAAAATACTCAAAGCTTTTCCAATGCTGAAATAATCAGACCTTTCCTAAACAAATGAGGAAACAGCAGAAATTAAATCAATTACAGTCCTTATCCTATTTTTGCCTCACCAGGAAAAAAAAAGGCCTGAGGAAGCAGATTAAAATCTAGTAAACATCAATTTATTTTTTAATTGCATTCAGAAAGGATGCCTTAGAAACAGATCTAATTTGCTTCCTTGGAAAGCTGTTCAAACCTCATTACCTAGTGGTTATATACCTTCTTTTAATTTCTGTTTTGAATATGCTCATCACATCCTTTGTCCTTGTGTTGGCTTCGTCCTTTTACACCCTGGCTTTGTGCTCCTTACTTTGCTCTTATTATATTTAGAGAAAGCAGTCCCATTCCCTGTCAGCCCTTCACAAAGCTGAACAAACCGGCTCGTTTCACCTCTTCACAGAAAAATTGCCGTAGCCTTTTCCTTCAGCCTTTGCCCTCCCTGTGCATGGCTGGCCGTGATTTATCTCTCGCTGGGTCCTAGGCTTGCTTTCAGTTCCTCCTCAGACATGTCACGCTCGTGGTTCACAATGTCATGTGATTGAGGAGCACGCACAGCCTTGTCTTCATTGTTTTGTGCTGATGGCCAAATTTGTTGGTCCCCAAAGGCACAAGCCTTCACTTTGTTTTATGCAGTTTCTTTTATTCTCTTCCTTAAGACCATCCAGCGCTTCCTGCTGGCCCCTGGTAGATAGCATTTCCAAATGTGGGGATGCTGGCGTGCCCTTGGTTAACGTGTTATTAATGATCTCGGCAAAATGTGTCCCCGGATCGCTCCGGGAGGAGCTGCGGCACTCAGCCCCCTCCAGCCAGCAGCTCTGCCCTTTAACGTCATGGGGGGCACAATCCTCCTCTTGTTCTCTTAAATTTCAGCCCAGCCAGTAACTTTGATGTGCCAATAAGTCAAGATGCTTTGCTAAATCCCAACAGAGGATCCCTTTGTTCTCTGTTCCTTCTAGGAAGCCAGGTATGCTATGAAAGAAAATATACAAGGTCAGTTAAGATCAAACTCTTTATTTTAAATTTGGCTGTACTCTACCCTTTCTCCTTTAGGGCCTGAGCCAGAGTTTTATGTGTTATTAAAACTTCAGTCATCAAAGCATTTCCTTTCCAAAGTTACTGCATTTGCAGATTTCTAATTACAGGCAACTCCATGCATTGTAATAGATTACTTAAACATCCTTGCTACCGTACATACAACTTCATACGCAGCTTGTTCCAATCTTCTGGACTGGATATTTTCCAGTCCCTCTGGCTCACATCAAGCAATGCTGTTACCAGTTTGTATCTCTAAGGCTCTCTTTCCCCTTGATATTCTACTTTATGCAGTCTGGCGCTGATGCTGGCTCTTCTTGCTTTGTTGTTACATGTTTTGATGGCCAAGGCAGCTTTGTCTCTCTGTGGAACTGTTTTCTTCTGTTCTGTGTAGGGTCTCAGTTCGTTCACAGTGTTCTTCTCGAGATTTGCAATCTTTCCCATCTTTCCCCAGTCCTTCCTCACTTTACAAATTCCTCATAGTTGCAGCATCTTTCCCTGAACAGAACCAAATCTTCCTGGAGATTCATGTACCTCAACTGGTTCAGCCTGGATTCAGCTGAATTCAGAGCTTGGTTAATTTTTAGTCTTCTCTTTTCAAGACAAGGCCAACAGAGACTAAATCTGATCCTTTTTCTATTTAGGATGAACTAATTTGCAACAGCTTCATTCAGGGTTATTCTATAAACCCTTAGAGGAAGTGCTCATCTACTTATCAAGACAAGATGTCATCTCTTCACACTTCTTTTTGGCAGAATACTTCCCAGCTGAGCTCTGCCTTTGTGGATATGCATCTGGGGGAGCTGAACATTTCCTTCTGTGAGGCAGAACTTGGTGCTGTTCCTCTCTACCACAGCCTGTCCATATCCAAACCTGGCTCTGCCACAATTTATTCCAGGTCTACCACAATGACACCGCCATTATCAAAGTGTCTTTCATCTAAGTGGATTCTTTTATTCATTTTCTTACAAATGAGTAAACTAGTAGGAAACTGAGGCTTAAACAAGAATGAGCTTTTGTAAAAAAATTTTTTATCTTTTTATTTTTTCTGGACCTCATTTTAAGTTTTTGTAATTCTGTTTGACATAACTATGCGTGCTTTTCATGTTCTGGATTGCAGGTGATATTTGTCTCTTCTAGGTCACTGTCTCCTTCTCAGAA
This sequence comes from Gymnorhina tibicen, assembly GCA_013399875.1. Lineage (NCBI taxonomy): Eukaryota > Metazoa > Chordata > Aves > Passeriformes > Artamidae > Gymnorhina > Gymnorhina tibicen. Next base: position 3,420,470 of record VXAZ01003712.1, on the reverse strand, counting down.
AAAAAAATGATTTTAATTTTCTTTTTATTTTTTCTCTTATTAATTTCATACAATATTCGTTGTTGCCAGAACAAGATACTGTAAAAACAGGAGTTACAATTTCTTTCTCTACCCCTCTCTTCCTTTCTTCCCTCAGCCCTCAAGTCTGGACTCTAAGGAAAGAAAATGTTTCTTTGTACTCTGTTTTTAGGTGGATGTGTAGCCCATTATAATCTGATCCTGTATGATCTGAGATACTCTGTTTATTCCAGATGTCAGGTAATATTTTGTCTCTGTCATTCTTCCCAATATAACAAGCCCAATATTCAAATACCAAATCTGTTGAGAAGAACATCTCCTGTAGTGGGATGTGCTGGCACACTCCAGTTATTTAAACAGAACCGTAAAGTCCTCTTTCCTCTCAAAAACTGTTTGGTGGATCCAAATAATTAGGGACTAATCTATTTTTTTTATTAAATAATGGAGAAAGTGGCACTGAAAAAGCCTGAAAGTTTAAGAGATGATTTCCATATGCAAGTGAGGGGAGAGAAAGAAGGGATGGACAAAAAAAAAAAAAAAAAATTTGAAGAACAGTGCACCAAAGTTTGTTCATGAACATTTGTTTATTAAACACAGAGAAACGCCTGAATTCCAGGTGTCATTACTACAGGCCCATTTTCCAGATACTGCTCTCAAGAGCTGGAGCTTACTTTTGGGGGCAGGAGGGAAAAAAACAACCTACTAAGGTTCTATCTGGCAAATAGTTTTATAATCCTGCTCCCGGTGAAACACAGATGGCCTTTCAGCAGCAAGCCAGATGCTCCTGCAGGAAGCTTGGGCTCTCTGTGGAGCCATTTGGAGGGTATCCGTGGGTGCTGCTGGCTTGGAACAATGCAGCATTTCTTCTCTGAGAGATGAGCTGAAAAAAGCAGGAATACATTCCTGTATCAATGGGGAATTAACTTCTGACATGGGAAATAAATTCTGTTTACACCTGGAGCGGTGGTTGGGTCCACCTATGCGAAAGCAGGATGATACACGTGGATTTTAGGATAAAACCTTCGGTGTTGCAGGCATTCAGCAGCCAAAATAATGCATTAAAACTTGGGTTTTAGCCTGATATTGTATCAGTTTGCACAGAATATGGAGCAGAATGCTGCACAAAAGGCATCAGTTTATACTAAATACAATAAGTTACAGTCTATTGAAGAAAGCAGTGCTTAAATTTACAGCAGGGATAGCTAAAGGCATCTCTTGGAAAACACATGTAGGACATGTGCTCATTTTGCCCTGGATACTAAAAGACAGAAGGAAGTAAAAGGAGTAAAAGGGCAGAGTAGACAGATAATAGAATTCAGTATCATTGCTTCAATGAGACTACTAATAAGCATGAAATTGAACATCTGCTTAAGTGCATGTCTGGGTTATAGCATAAAGATAACTCTCATAATTGCACCCTGATATTTCCATAGCAGAGATTTGAGGGGATGATAACCAGCATAATTCAAATATAAATGTTATACTCTGGAAGAAGCTGTACAATTATTTTACCTGTGATTGATAGGAATTAAAAAAAAAATCAAGGGTCCTGCAGTTCACTTTTTTTTGAAGAAAATCCTTTGAATATGTGAAATATTTGGAGGAAATACTATCATGAGCTGAACGTTACAAATTTGCTGTCAGAAAAATCTTTTCTAGTCCCATAGCGACTTGTGGTGGTGGTTGGTCTCTGGGTACTTTTTTCCATGAAAGAAATCTTACGCTGCCAGTTTAGTGTCCACGCTGTAGAAAATGTCTTCTACAACAAAGTAAAGAAATAATAATGATAACAGAACCAAATATTGTACCAGGTGACTGTTTTTGCAATCATAAATTAAATAAACTTCCACAACAAATCTTTCAGATGAGACAAGATGTCAGGTTAACTTCTGTTGCTCAGATGGGAAAGACCTGAATTGAAAACCAAAATGTTCTGGCAGAAAGAGTGTTTGTGGATGGGAGAATGAAATGTCAGTGATGTAAAGCAACTCTGTAGGTAGATTTAAATCATTTTTGTCAACTCCATATGCTGGTTTTGTATTAATCTATAGAGATTATGATGCTTTGTAGTTTGAATTTCAAGCGCTGAGCTTCACACAAGTGAAATGTTCCTTACCTTTCTGGAACAACTTTGCTTGAAACTCCTTAGACTGTGTGACTAAACCCAGTAGATAATGCAAGATTGGGTCTTTTATTTGTTTTCTCCAAGTAGAATGCTGCTAAAAAGGGCTGTGGCTCTGTGAGACCTCATTGTCATTCTGCCATGTATTGCTTTGGGGCAGCTGCTCTATTATAAGCCCACATAGTTATGAGTGAGAGACTGCAAATTTATTCTTCTGAGGAAGATACATTGTTTCTGACAGATACAATTAATAACTCTGGCTTTTGAGGTGGGGATTTTTTTTGTCTGTCTGGTTTGGGGGTTGTTTTTTTTGTGGGGTTGTTTGGTTTTTTTGGGTGGGTTTTTGTTTGTTTGTTTGTTTGTTTTTTCCAACTGAAAGGGTGGTTAAGGTATATGAAAATACAGTGTATTTTTAAATGGAGGATACATGAGTTTTATCATGCATTGGCCCTCAAAATTCTCAGAATGCTATGGATAAATGTAGGAGTGACATTTCAGTAAAAAAGTTCCTCTTAGTTAAAATAATCCAAATTAATCAAAATTAGTGGTCTGGCATTGTTCTTAACAACAGGCCATCTTCAATATACTTTTCTCCTCTAATTTTTACTTTTTAAAAAATTATTCTAATATAGTATTTGATGGAGAGGTAATCACTGGACTCAATCAATAGAAAAAGCTTCTATACTGTACAAATTAATATGTGCTGCTTGGGAAGGTAACATCAGCTAAATAACTATCCACAGGACACAATAGAAGTGAATATTTCATTCACTAAATGCAAATAGAATTTTAGTTTGCATAGAAAAATAACTTAATCTCCGTTTACCACAGATCTGGGTTATTAATACATTGAAATGAATATCAAAGTGTTTCCAGGTAAAAACTTTTGTAAAATTCACAAGCTTGTGTTTTAAGAAAAAATTGTTTTAAAGACTGAGTTGTCTCATTTTTGAGAGCAATAAACTTAAGAAATACAGGGTTAGGATCACCTGAGCTGAGTTCATTGTAGTGTGGAAATAAACTCTTATATATTTCAATGTAGTTGTCATCAGATTAATATCTTTGGCTCTTCTCTGGATATTCCTGACCTTCACTCAAAACCCAATTGCTACTTTATCTCCTCGTGGTGGGACTACCCTCAGGACACGGAACAGAATGTGTTAAATTGTATCCAGAGAGACTTTTTTCATGGTGACCATCCTTTGTAAACTCAGCTTCTGATTTTATGATAGTGGTTAAAGGAGAACCCCAGGTGCTCTCTGACCCTCTTAGGTGGTTTATGGGGTTTTAATAGGACAGCTGAGAATTAACTCCCCAGTAATCATCACAGGGACATTATGGAGTCAGAATCATGCAGGATTAGACCTTAGGTCAGCTCACTATTGATAATATTTTCCCTAAGTGTCAGAGAAGTGATAGGAGTAGCACTTGGGCATACTTCAGAGAGAGGACTGCATCTGTTCTCAGAAAGCTCTTTGTCGTCACTGTAATTAGCTCCAAAGGCTGAATGCTCCCCCAAGCTGAACCCAGTTTTCCCCAGGACTGTGATTAATTTGAGTTTTATCCAGGTTAAATCTAATAATTAGGTATCTGTGGTTTGTTGGCCCTGTCTAGGCACCAAGTGCCCACCAAAGCCACGCTGTCACTTCCCTGGCCTCAGTGGGACAGTGGGAGGAAATATCACAAAAGGCTTGTGGATCCTGTATAAGGACCATGAGAGATCACTCACCAGCTGCCATCATGGGCAAAACAGGCCTGATTTGGGGAAATGAGTTAACTTTTTACCAACCAAAGCAGAGTAAGGTAATGAGAAACAAAATCTTATACACATCTTCCCTCCACTCCCCCCTCCTTCATGGGCTGAGGAGTGAGAAATCTCACTATGAAATCTTGATATGCCCTTTGCTGTGTTTATCAAATTTGCCTTTGCAGCTTTATAAATGGAAGAGTATTCAAGTTTTCTTATAGCTGACTGAAATTCATGTGCAGAAGTGATGCTCTCTGATGCAGCTGAGCTACTTTGCTTGATCTCTGCTTCTGTCCCGAAGTTACCGAGATTAGTGGTTTTTAGAAGAGATGTGTGTTACAAATTTATCTCACTGCTATGACAACAGATTTTGGTGTGGTTTTGCAAAGCCAATTAAAGGATTTTCAAGTCCTTTTCGCATTAAAACTTGTCTTTGCCTTGGCTTTCAGCTAGAAAAGCAGAAGCAAACCATGTTCTGCTTTCCACAGTTCATTTAATTCTAGATTAGACAGCCACGTAATTCAGTCTGTGTGGTTTACCTTGGAGTGCTCAAATGTCCTAAAAGTTCCTAAAAGCAGCCATATTTCAAGGGAGTTGTCTCAAATCCGTATCAGCCTTGTGGTCCAAAATCTTCCTTGCATTGCTGGAGAAGGAAAGGGAGAAGGGGATGAAGAAACAACTTCAGGGCCATTCTGAGGCTTAAGTAAATCTCTGACTCTGCAGCCCCTGTACCTTTAGGGATTTCTATTGTGTGGAATAAACATCTCATAAACCTCAATATTTACAAAGATCTCACAATCTTATTTGTAATAAATTGCATTTTTCCTTCCTATTTCTTCCCTCCCCATTCAGGGTACAAGTTGAAGTAAGGTTCAGTAATTTCTGTTTAAAAGAAATAAAAAATACAATTGGGACTACAGACAGGGTCTTGACACTTCTCAGGTAAATCTGGGTGGTCTGGAGGTAGACTGAGGACTTTCTGATATGATTTGAAGTATGCAAGAAGGAGAATTCAGGATCAGAAAGGCACTGCTTCCGGTTTTGCCCTTTGGAAAAGGTCATTGAACTCATGATGGCTTAAAAGGCATTAAAATTATTCTATTGAGCGAAACTCCTCTTAAAATGCACCCTAACTTGCACTTTCTCCATTGTATGGAATATGGAATGGCATAGACAAAGCATCGCTAACCTTGCCCACATTTGGGCAAAGCGAATTTTTACCTCTCACTGAGAGGGTTTATCAGCCTTCAACAACGTCACAACATGTGTAGAGATTATTAATTTACTCTTTTAAAATGCTTTGGGTTGCTAAAAACTTTAAAAATCCACTTTAGCCTCTGCATTACCACACCACCATCCCCACCTTGCCTTTTTTTCCCCAACTAAATTTCTGCACGTCTTCTCAGGTGGCGTGCTTATTTAAATTCCCAGGGAAAATCTGCAGTCTTGTGCTCACGGATGTGTGGAAAGCATACATTTATCACAATCAAAGGAGAGAGGGGAGGAAGGGAGGATATTGTCACTTTATTTTTTCTTCACCATTAACCTCTTAAGTCTTTAGTAAATTGGCTGTCCCTTAATCACGTCCTTAACAACCCCTGATGAGCTATTAATTGTATGTGCACTTGATCACTTGCAAAATCCCCCCCGTATTCTTTTAGCTTCCTTTCTCTCAGATTATAGCAGCAAGAATTTATCTGGAAATACTTTTATTTTTTTACTAGTTCTCATTAAGACTCCAAAGGTCATATCCCTAGACCAATATGAAGTTGATTTTTCCATTTAGTCAAGGTAACTTCACTTAATTTAACGCATGGGCTCCCAAAGACGACAATTTGTTCCATTTCCTATTTATGCCTTTTGTTCCCCAGAAGTTTTTGTTTTCCTTCTGAAAACAGAAATAAATTAAGATAATAGCTGGCAAAGATTTATGTTTCTGTTCTTCTTCTTTGGATCTTCATATTCTATTTATGGAAATTTTCATTTTTTTCTTAGTAGGGTCCACTTTTTTTAATTGCCAATTTAATAATTCCCAGAGAAAAACTTCTATCAATTTACATGGTCAACCGCTACCTCCATATTTAATTGCTATTTCCCCTTTTTACTTTTGTGGGCTGAGCTCAAGTGGGACAAATCCAGTTTACCCCTTCTTTGAGCAGTTCCTGTACTGCATTTTCCATGCTGTAGAAAACAATGCTTTTTTATTATTTTTATTTTTTTTAATCTTCTGCTTTGCTAAATATATTACTTGGTTTTTATCTAAAATTAAATAATGCAGAGCTTTTTCAGTACAGAAATTGGGAGTATGTGTAAAAGGAGGCCTGCCTGTGGTGCTGGCGGTTGTGTTGTTCTATTTTCTAGATTCTCGTGGAAAAACTACTGAAGAAACAAAAGGAAAGCCATGCTGATTTACTGAAAGACAGCCAGAAAAGGTTTGAGATGAAAATTCATTTGATCTGCATCAAAAACCTGTCTGGATGAAAAGGATGTACTTTGTACGCCACCAAAAGTTAAGTTCCTTGTGGGATGTATTATTGCCCGCTGTGCCCATCAAATTGAATTAACACTCAGTGATCTGGTGAAAAATGGGGCCTAGATCAATTGTTTTGGGGATGGCTGTAGGAAAACTGATGTGCATTCCACCCACCTCCCAAAAAATCAGTGAGACGTAGCTGACTGTGCATATGTGTTGTCATCAAAGCAGCTCAAATTCAGATTCATGTTTAGTGTGCACAGAGGAATCAGCACTTACAGGACAATAACAGCTGCTTTTGGCCAAGCTCAGTTGTTTCCATACCTGCTTCAGCCATGCACACAGATCACTTGCTACACAGCGTCCTCTCAAATATAAATTGATAAATAATTTTTAACGATTTAATAATTAGGAGTTTGTGTGAGTGATGTCCTGTGAGTTTGGGCAGGAAGCTCATTCTCACAAGTACCATTTGTCATACCCCAAGCTCCAAAATAGTCTTGAAACCTCTCAAAAAATGAGAAAAGGGGAAATGAAGCAATAACACAAGACACATTTTGCAAAGAAAGAGTAAATGCTTAAAAATTGAAAGTCAGATGTATCCATAACTTCAGTGAAACTCTCTATATCAATATTATTTAACATTTCAGCCTCAAATAATAAATAATTGTTTACAAAACCTGGTGAAAAAACCCCAAACCAAACCATCCCATCATCCTATAGATGAGAAATGCTTTCTTGAAATCTGTGCATAAACAAGATATTTGCCATAATTTAGAGAGACAGAAAAAAAGTATTCCAGAAAAAGAGATTCCTTTTAAAGTAAATTAGGCTGGGAATTTCCTAATTTTTTAATCTTCCTGGAAGATGCAGAAATTAATATTCTGTGTCTGCATCAGGAAGGTTTTTCTTGTTTTTCAGTTTTCTCAGCAAGGTCTTGTACGGAGAGACCTTTCTGATATGAAGTTGTACAATTAATTTAAGGGGTAAGCATTCAAAAATCTTACATTATAGAAATCAGGGAACTGAAATCCCTGGAGCAGACCTGCCTTAATTTTCAAAGGTGAAGGAGTTCCTGCAGCTTGGTTTTGTAAGAGGAATAATCTCTTAGTAGCCAATTAAACAAATGACTGATACTGAGTACACAAGGAATGAGCTCTCCTTTTTCACTGATGAGGGAAATACTTTATCACCCGATTGATTGTGACTGAATGGATGAGGCTGTGCATTGAGCAACTGCAAAAAGGAGGAAAGGTGATTACACCACTTGAACCAGGCTCCATTTGCAAAAATCAATTCTACCACGAGAAAGAAAACATTTGTTGCTTTTTATCCTGGTGAAGGATTGATGCTTAATATTGCAGGAAGCACCCAGCCCCTGGCTGGCACTCAGAAAATATGCCACATTTGCTTAAACTGTTGTGCCATTGCGATATTGCATGTAAACAGAAACAAATTATGCACATTAATTTCTTAGAGGTGAGAAATTATAACACGGGGTGATGATTACTCTGCTAATGTGTATTTATTTATTAGGCGTGTCAGAACGTACTCACAAGTGATATTAGCAGGTAAAAATATTTTGTGTACCTAAAAATACAAGGCTGCTAAACCAGGCAGTACATCTCCCTCTTTAAGCTTGTTTTGGAGCCTACTATAAGAAAATTTTCCTCAGTTTTACAACTTGTGGACAGGAATTGTGGCCTTGCTTGGTAAGATTTCAGTGTTTTCTCTAGTGTTACACTCACTAATCAGTATTTTATCCTGCAGTAAATGAAAAGTAACTTAAATATATTTTTGTTGTAGTAAAGGGGTAGGGTGTTAAAATACCCTTTTCGCATGATTATTGAAAAATCCCTTAATTAGGGAAGTCTGAACTCCTTGTTACTGACTAAATCAGCACTAAGGTGTAATCAAATCAAGATTTTCAAGCCCCTCCATGCTAGTAGGTGAGCAATCACTGCAGATAGAGCAGGACCCTGCTCTGTGCTTTTGCTCATTCACCTGTCAAAGAGAGTAATCACACCTTTTCAGTCTCTTCAAAACGAGCAAACAGAACACTCTCAGACAGTAAACACACAGAACATTTCCCCTTTCTGGCTGAACACTAAGCAGTATCTTCTTCACAGACTTCTTGAAACTGTAGGGGAGTTTCTGATGTGTTAAAAGGCAGTAGAAGAGGCAGAGCCAGCTTAGGACTGGCTCACCTTTTTCCCTTCCAAATAGTTTTGATCCACCTCTAACCTCACCCCAGCACTCAGGAGTGTGGATATCTCTAGGCTCTCCTCCTCCAAATGTAACAGCCAGCCTGGGTTTTCCGTCCCTGCCTCCCCAAAAATAAAACCCATGCTGGTTGCCTAAGTACCAGCAGGAATAACTCTCACTTCTTCCACCTCTGGAGCTTACAGCAACAAACAGAAGAGACAGAAAACCAAGTGGGATATAGGGAAAGGCCAGGAATACCTGGGGTGAGAAGATTTTTGTAGTTCTTGAAGGAAAAACTGCTAAAACAGTCAACAAATATAATAGTGGTTTTCTACTGTGGGAAAGTTAAATGTATTCAATTGTAAAGCACTTTATAGTCACATGTGTTTAGTGTATTTGAACTGGAAAGTGCTATTATGCTTGGCCATAATATAAAAGTAAATTTGAACTTTTTAATCCCGTAAAACAGCTTGAGCTATTAATACTGGTCTTTATGGACCCCAGCAGAGGTGTGGAAATCTCATCAGGAATGTAAATGTCAGGTAGGACACTTAAAAACCTCATTATGGAGAAGAACCCAAGTACCAAAAGTGACATAAATTACTGCCCAACCCAAGTATTGTAGGAGAGAAGTCCTGCAGAGCTCTGTTATGTGGTTTGATTAGAAGGACAATTACTACCAGCTTTATCTTGATATAATGAAGATTAAATGTACATTTAGCTAGATTTGTGCTTAAACTGACTGACTAAAAAGAAAGTAAGGGAGAGAAAGGTAATAAGTCTCTTTAAATATTGAATAAATCTCTTAGGGCAATAAAAGGCTCTTGTAGGAGTTTCGTGTACTTTAATGGTTTATCTGTCAATAGTAATTCTTCAGATTGACATGTGATATAGAATTGCATATATATGTCTATTTCAGATGTGAAATTTAGCATTACTCAGCAATAATTCCTTTCCTAACATAAAGCTAGCTATTAATTTTGTTGGCCTTCATATTTTTGGTTGTCCAACACTTCCCTTGACTGCGTGATGGAGAAGATGGGCTCTACCTGGCCAGAGCATGAACCAGTGTCAGGTTAGAGTCACAATGTCTTGTCACTGTGCAGAGAGTTGGGCTGGGATCATCACCCATCTTTAAGTGATTTCAAAGCCAAATTGGAAGAAATTAGATGTTGGTGTTGGAAGACGAACACTCATGAGCTGCTGCTGTAGTGATGGAGCTTGGATGGTTTGGCAGGAGGAAAGATAAAATTAGGAATTCTCAGAAGGTATGAATTCAACACAGACAAAACTGCTTTTGACTGCTCTGTACCTTTCAGCTGCGTCCTTGCTCTGTCTTTCTCTCTTTCACACCTTTCCCCATTACCAAGGAATCTTTGGAGTACAGCAGGATTGGCTCTTTGCTTTGATGGAAACAAAATGAAACTGGACTGCTTGCAGGTGATCAGTTTTGATTATTTTGATTTCTCTTTATTTAAAACACACCCAGAACTCTGATCATGCCAGGGGCTGATCAGAATATGGGGCTTTATTTACTCCACCATATCAAGATTAGCCACAAGGCGATGAGGAAGAACCTACCCAGGTCCCAGATTTCTGCCTAACAGAGGCATGAAAATATCCAGGAATCATCCTTGCACCTTCAGCAGCTGAGCTGCTCTGTACAATCAATGACATGATTTTATTTTTTGTTTTTAAGTCAGTGACAGAAAATCTGTCCAAACAAGGCACAGTGGGTATGTTTGGGGGGGGATTTTGTGGGGTTTTTTGTGTTTTTTTTTTTGTTGTGTGTGTGTGTGTTGTTGTTTTTGGGAGTTTTTTAGAAAAGAAAGCAGAACCAACAGAGGATGTAAGTAATGAAGGTACTGGGTTGGGTTTGTTATACCCATAAAGCATAAATTAGTCTGGATTTAGCTTTAAATCTCCATTGGATTTGCTCATTCACTGCTGTCCATATAAACCCATCACATTGTTTAGCACAATTAGGCTTGATTGTTTAAACAGTCTGGACTGAAATAGCATTAATTAGCTATGTCATGCTATTATTCATTGTCCATAAACTTGCTGTTACCATTCAGATCATGCTTGGATTTACTGGCAGAGCAGAACCCGGAAAAACATAGCAGACAGTAGACTTTATAAAGCTGTTTTATTTTTTGCTTATTCAGTTTGCTGCGAGAGGACATATTGCAGTGTTAGGAAAAGATCTTTAAACCTAAAATGGAGAGAGGGGTGGAGATGGGACCTAGTTTTATCTATTTTTGTTAATATGTAGCTTTACAATCAGGAAGCCTTTCTATTTTTCCTTGTTGAATAGTCCATATTAAAATTTCGAAATTGACTTTCTGGGTGCACAGAGTTGGTCTTTGCCTTTTCCAAAGATCCCAATCCAGCAATTTACAGACACAAGATTCACCTTCCTTCTCACAGATGTTTTACTTTGCCTTGCTTTTACATTCACTTTTCCTTTTTAGCGCTTGTAATGAGCACATATACTCAGGCAACACAAAATATCTTAAATTAAGATTTAACCAGCTCATTTAAAGCAACACAAAGTCAAACACAGAGGAACAAGTGCACCATGCTCCAAGTGACTTTAGAAAAACCAAAGCTGAACAAAACCACCAGCATTTATGTTTATTTACACAAACAAGTGCCTGTTTGTGTACAGTGTGCAATTTTAAAAAAATTTAAATAAAAGGTAATTTTCTAGTTGTAAAACCCAGGCATTATCAGCTCCCTACCCTCATCTAATGACAATATCTCTTTGTGCTTGGATGGAGCACCAGCTCTCTCCTTTGGTGTGAGCAATTACTGTCATAAGCCATAAATCTGCCTCATGAAGTGACAGTTTAAGCTCAGGATTCTTAATGCTGGCTCTCTTAGAATAATGGTTGCTTAACATAACACTTGGAGCATTACCCATGTGGCTCAAAGAGAGGGTTTTGAGTGAAAAAAAATTGTTCTGTCTTCCAGATGAGTCTTTGGCATTATGGTGCATATAAACTGCAGCTATTTCACTCAGTGCTGAAACTTCTACTGAGCTCCTATCAGGACTTCATTTAAAGACACCAAGAAGCCAGGAAAGAAGGAATGGTTGTAGTTTAAGGCTGTCTTCTCCTCTCTCACAGTGTTTTTATATATAAAAAACCAAACAACCAACAATGGAGAGGCATAATGGTAAACAGTTAATTCCTCCTTTAAGAAATAAGCCTTCTGCATTTGCTGGGAAAGCTTTCTTGTGTTGATACACTGAGAGAATACATTAATTTATGCTGCAATTCTCCAGTGTTTCAGTATGGGGGGACAAAAATTCAAAAGACCCCGATCAAAATAAGGCGTCATTGAGAAGCTTCATCAGTCCTCACGTAGCTGATGCAGTGAGGGCAGATGGAGTGTTTACTGCTCTCGTTTTTTGTCAGGACTCTGGGACATGCAGATTTTTATATAACTGTCATTACTGAGTCCTGTGGAAATTTCCAGCTGACTGGATGTCATAGTCCTCAAATTCTAGTCCCAGTTTGTTTTTTGACTTTCTGATAGGCTTGGCAACCTTCACTGTCCTTCCCTAATCACAAAGGAGAAATATTGGCCTCTTGAGTTGCTGGTAGAATTAATGCCTGATGATTTCACGATTAATGTAATCTTTATGCAGCAATTTCCACTGTTGTCCAATATCCACGATGAATCTCTTCACAGCAGCCATGAAATATTTTAGAGAAATTGTAACTTAGTGGAGAACACGAGATACACATCTAATCAGAACTTTCTGAATGTAAATCATATTCATGCAACGCAGGCAGATTTTATTGGTAGGGGAAGTCAATAACACTAACGAGGGAAAATTCATTTTGTCGAACTTTTAGTACTTTTAATGTGCCCAATTTCTGCTGGGTGCTCTTAGGCTGCTTTTTTAATTTAGATTTCCAGACACATCTAAACCACATCCTGGATGCAAACCCTACCACAGCTATATGTAATTTTAAATCAGAAAAATCCCTCACAACCAGAAAGGGCTACATGGATATACTTTTTTCTAAATTTCCTTTCAATATTATTGACATCCAAGTAAGTCTCAGCAAATGTGGTTTAGTCAATAATTCCTACTGGCATTACTGGTATGATTTAGAAGAGAGAGTGAGTCGCCTACCAGACATAATAACTGTGTTAGGAAGGATGCTATTTGTCACACTGGGCTTTGCCTGCCTGCACAGCAGGAGATGAGAAGGCAGCTTGTCTGACTTTGGGATTTTTTTTTCCCCCTTTCTCTGATTTTCCTAAATATAATTCTGCTGAAGGCAGTGGAAACGCTCTGCTCTTCACATAGTCTTCACTCATGTAACCTTTCATAACTGTCTATTTTATTTCTGTATCTAAGACTCCTTTTCATTCAGGAATCCAAGAAAATATTGTAAAATCCCTAGAATTTGAACTCATTTTTAAGGGAAACCCTCCAGCATCTCAAAATCCTTCAAAGCCTGTAATTATTAGCTGAATAACATGAAGCAAACATCTCAGAAGGAGATCTTTGAAAATCTGGATCAAGACAAGGCTCAAAAATTGTAAGCTTGAGTTAAGGCTGATAGCAAGAATGTGTTATTTCCTCCTCTCCACAGTCATCCCTGCTGGTTTGGTGTGGATTAGCTTCTGCAGGCTTGCATATAAATCCACAGCTTCATCTCACTGAGAGTTAATTTTTTTATATCTCTAGGATAATTTAAAATTAGAAATCTGAACTTCGTGCTCAAAGACTTTTCTCGCATTTGTGCTTTTAGATTCCAAATCAACCACAAAAACATCACCACAAACTCTTGCTTTGGTGAATCATCTTTTATCACCTTGATGCTGGACTAGAGGATGGGGTGAGACAAACAATGGATGAGCTGCCACGGTTCCTGCATGAAGAATTTCCTGCCTCAAGGTCTCAGCATTAGCTAAAAAAGAAATTTCCTTTAAAGTCACAGAAGAGTTGGAGCAGTATAAACAGTGAGGCTGCCAATTCATTGCTCTAGACTCCTGTCAGGAATCTGAGTGAGCTTGGTACTTGACTTTGACGTGCGTGTTTATTTTACACCACAAGGTTTGCTTTTTCCAATCATACTTCTCCTCAGGGTTTATTTAGTTTTGCCAGTACTAACAAAACTATTTGTGTGGTACCTGCTGAAATATTATTGAAGACATCTAGCAAGTCATTCTACACCCTCTTCTTAACGTGTTTTTAACTCTACTGCATAAACAGTTAACTTATTCCTGAAGTAACTGCCTTCCAAATCCCAAGTCACTTAAGCATTCTCTGATTATGTATTTGCTGGATGTCACTTGCTAAATTCTGTTTTCTCAACATTATTAGAGCGAAATGCTCTGGCTATCAGAACATAATAGTGGTGTTTCATGTACTGCAGTCATCCTACACTGGTCTGGGCCTTTCATCCTTCTGGCACTGCTTTTCCTTTTCAAAATGTTGGCTGAAGGCAGTCATTTGCTAAACGTTTCATTTGGTGATTGCTTTTTGGGGTGGGTGTGTGAGTGGACTGGTAATTGGCCGCTAACTTTAACATATTTGAGGGCTCCTGAGATGGACAAGCAGGATGCTGTTCCAGTTTGATAAAGCAGAAAGACTAGGTCAGTGCAGAGTCTCTGCATGCTCTTTCTGCTTTAGGGTACTCTAAATTTACCAGATCTGAAAAGTAATCTCATTTAGAGCTTAATATTCTTAACAGTTTATACTCTCTCTTGCTTTATTTTCTGCTGGCTATCGTTGATCAGTGCTGAGAATTCCTGCAGACCCTTGTGTGCTTCAGCGTTTTTCTGCCATGACTGTTACCATGCATTGTGTTTTCCAGGGACAGATTTCACATGGGATTGGTGAATCGATGTTTTCTGCCAAATTTCACGAGTGTTTGGCAAAGCGACAGTATTAATTGAAAAAACCTGCTGGTAGTTCAAGCCTGTTTATGTAAACAGGGGGCACTTTTTGTTTCCAGCCATGTATTCCAGTCATTTCACGGTGGGATTTGAGTTCCTGGCCACTTGAAAGCTCTCATTCTGAATGTCAGGTCAGTCTTTCTTCAGGAAGAATACTATTCCCATTCCAGGTGAAAGCATTAATCTGAAACAGGCCAGCTGAAATTATCTCCCTTCTCAAAAAGACTCCTTTTGATTCTCGTATTTGGAAGGAATCTCAGAGAAAGTAGAGTGGGTAAGTTTTCCCTTGAGGTGAAATATTCCCCGGAAAGTGAAATGGGCAAGGAGATACGTAATTTTTTGTCACCAGTCTTATACAGGGATTTTCAAATCTTTGTATTTGCATTCCTGGATCATCTCTTTAGAGGACAAATACAGGTCTATAAAATATTTTAGGCTTAAGTGATTTATGATCTGTATGATACCAAATTGTAGGTGAAATTCACTTGAGTGAGTGAAAATGAAGTCTATCTTTAAGCTGATGAACAGAATTCTATTCTGCTGTAAAGCTGTGCTGTTTCTTTCTTTTTTTTTTCCTATTGGATAAAATATTTAAATTCAGGTTTGAAAACATCAGAAGGACATTTATTGTGGGGAGTCCTGATCTTCACACAAGAATATTTAACTGAGAGCCTGCATAAATCCTGCTGCACCTCCTTTGCTGCGAGGGTGAATTCTCATCTGTTAGGATCTGATGTGTATGCTGGGACAGATGTGCAGCTCCAGTGTGGTTTTTCATAATCACAACAGGGATGAGCCCAGAACATCCTTTTTTACCTGCTTTGGCTCTGATAACCTCCGGGCCCTGATGCTTGGACTCTGCCCTCCAGCTGAGTAGAATTTCTTGCAGTGAGCAAGAAACATTTAGATCCAAGCCACCTGGTCAGAATATGTTAATATCTAGCACTGAAAATCTATTTCTAGTTCAGGGCAGGCTTCTAATTTAAAGTAGCCCCGCTGGTTTCAGTGGGACATGGAAAACACTGAAGTCCTGCCATCAATCCAGTCAGTCCAGATATCAACAAGGAGGTTCCAGCCAGGACTCAGGATAATTAGGCCAGGTATTTATGTGGTGGTGGTTTGTTTTATTTTCTTTTCTCTTGCCAATACCTGAGCTGGATGTCTTCAATTTATCCTTGTAAGGACACATTTGCTGCAGTCGTGCTGCTGACTGGGGTGTAGACATAGCCTGTGTCCTGCTTTGCAAGGGAAATAGGCAAGTTTTCCTGGCATAAATGGGATAAAAAACCTAATGGCTGCATCTACTTTTCTTCATTATCTTCATCATTTTGCTGCTGCTCTAAGGCAACATGTCAGCATTTAGTCATAAACATCTCTGTAAAAAACGTGTGCTGACAAACATCATGTTATATTGCAACTGCACAATAGATTTCTGAGGAGGTTTTTTATGGTTTTGGGGTGGGGTGGGTTTTTTGGGGGGTTTGGTTTTTTTTTGGTGGGGTTTTTTGGTTTTTTTTGTTTGTTTGTTTGGTTTAGTTCTGATTTGGGTTTGGTTTTTTTGGGCTTTTTTGGTTTTTCCATGACTGCAGGATTTTTTCTGTCGGTGACATTACTCACTGATCTGTATCCTTACTTTTTCTCCAATTTTACTAATTGGCCTTTGCTTTAGAAGTAAATCAATCTGCACAGATTTATTTTGGATATAAATAGCGGGGACTTCTGGTAAAAAAAGCTACTGGTTTTGAACTCAGGTGTTCAAAAGGAAAGAAACACAGAGCTGGTATTTTGGCAATTTTATTTGATGGAACTAAATGTGAATACGAATTTTACTGAGAAAAAAGAAGACCACAAGACTTGACTTGTTTGTATGAAATCCCTGTTTGTGGATAAATTTTCAAAAATTTGATCCTTTTTAATTAAGCTGCAACTTGGCAATTGAAAGGGAAAAAAAATGGTTTGGATTAAATTGATTAAAAACATAGAAGGGGCTCTTATGGAATTTTCCCTGAATTTAAACCTCTTGATGTATTTGAGTCAAGTCATTATGTGCCACATTCACAATTTATACCAGCTGACTTTAAGGGTACTTCATTAGTGTAATGCCAGTGAGAATTTTCCACTTACTGAAAACCTAATGAATGCAGAAGATTTAACAACCTTTGAATCCCCATCAATCTAAAACATGAAGAATCAAAAATAACAATGAAATTTTCACTTATAATGCAATTGATCATGTTAGTGATCCACACAGGCTAGAATCCTTATATCCTTTTCTGACATCTTGGAAACGGTTAATGAAGAAAATTTGTATGTAATATATTCCTTGGAGTTAGTAACCATTAGTTATTGCACACCTACTAGAATTCATCCTAAAAACAACAGCAAACTTATCTAAAATGAAATCCGGTTCCTCAGTACATCAGTCATTCAGATCAGTTTTTCATGAGCTTGAATAAAATTTTGCTTTATAGGGGCCGTGAGTCTTCTATGCAGTGCTAGTAGTAAGTTGTTTTTCCTGTAAAATGTGAATGGATTTGGAGTTTTTGTCTTATTGCTGCCTCTAGTAATGAATTGTTTGTTCATGGGAGCAGTTGGAAGACTTCTTAAACTGAAACACTTAAGCTGGAAGTTTTTCTTTTAATGTTTCTAGATAAATGACCTGATTCTGGTAGCATACTTTTTACCCTTGAGTGACTCCAGTGCTGCTGCTTGGGTTTTTATGCCATCCAAAGTCATGACTTGGCTCAGTGGGAAACTGAACACTTAAAGTTCAAATAATTAGCACTAGCTGAACGTTTTTTGGGCATGAGTAATATTAATATTTTTAATCTTTCTGTCCAATTAATTAAACTCTATTAAGAGCCATGATGACGGCAGGAGTAGTATCAGTCCTGTTATGTTATGGATCTGCATCCAGCTTTTAAAGCCAACTTTGACATGAATTCCTGTCTGCAACTTTTTGAGCAGTCAGACTGAGTTAAGATGGTTGAACAAACCCACAAATGTCAGTAAGTAATGATAGCTTACCATAATTCTTAAAAAAGTCCTAATATTGACAAAAAGGGAAGTCATGTGCTGTGGACACAGAAATCGCAGAAATCAGCGTACTCTTCTAAAAGCCTCTGAAGTTTCGGTGCAGCTCTCACCCTACAGCTCCATGAATATGTAATTGACTTCTGCATTAACATAAATCTTTATGTATTATGATGTCAAATGAGTGAAGGTTTCAGCACAAAAATTTTAAGCATTTTGGAAGAGTGATTTAAAAAGGGATGACAGAGACGGGAATCTCAGCCTCCAGTCTATGCTCCATTAATCTTAGGCAGTACAGTAATATAAATATAGTGACAGGGAAAGCCAAATTTGGATTTCAGTTCCATGAAGGAGTATTGAGAGGTTTCCATTGTTTTCTGTCATAAGCTAGGCTAAAATGTTGAAAACTTTGAGTCTTAATTATGTTTGTAGACTATTGTATGGGCTTCTGATTTGTTGCATTACTGATTTTATATATATATAGATATAGATATATATGTATATGTGTGTGTGTGTGTGCACTTCTAAAAAATAATTACACTTTTAAGGAGTGATTCAGCTGTCAAATCACACTGATGTGACATTTCTTTAGCAGCATTCAGGTGCTGCTGTGGAAGTGTGAAGGCCCTCAACCATGTGTGCTGTCCCAATATACATCTCGGGAGCATCTAAAGTAGCATTAAATGCATCAATTTAGGCAGCTGAATACCATTGTTGTAATCACATGCATAACACAGTTATCATTTCTATTGCTTTTCTTTTTTATCTTGTGGAAAGAATAAGTTTTCAAGTTGTAAAATTAATGCTATGAAGAACTTAATGAAGTAGAGCATTTAATTATTTAACTCAGTTGCTTTCACTTAGTTTGCTACAGAAAATTTCTCAATTTTTAGTAGTTCATTGTAGGGCTTTAGATACTTCCAGTGGCAGACAGGATACCAAGTTAGGTGGTTTAAATTGCTGGGAATGTTAATACAAGCAGTAGTTCAAGAAATTAAATTCAGCCACAACAAATTGAGGAAAACTGTTGCTTAACTGTTTTCAGATATAATTTTTAGTGCTGTAGAACTGATGCTCTGCACTGAGCAGGTAAGACACACAGCTGTTTAGTTTCAAATAGGCAGGAAAATGAGGATACTCATGAAGAAAACACTGAAAATTAGTAACATAATTAAAATGCAATATGTGAAAAAGATCTAGCAGAGCTGTGGTCCTACAAAGAAGCAAGTGCAATAAACCATGCGGAAACCCAGGGAAGAAGAAAATCAGAACTGGTTCTCCCCTGCAAGGAAGAGAAATATTGACAGAAGAAGATGCGACAGCAAGGCTGAGTCAGCAGTTACCAGGTATGAATCAAGGTTTTTTCCTTAACGTTTTGTGCACTGGTTTCCCCAACTGTCATAGTTAAAGCATCAAAATCAGAATGTGGTAAATGCAGAGCAAGTAAATATATGGGTGTGTCTATTTTCTCTTTCACATGGAGAACCCAACAGGGAGAACACATTGTGAATATATTTTGCCGAGCATTACTGATGGAAGCAGAGGCAGACAAAGCCAATAAATTTGACATGCAAATAGAGGCTCTCACGAATCAGCCCAGTGTCCTGTTTGCCAGTGCAGGGGAAATACAGTATGGGAGACATAGGAAATCAATGCAGCTGCAACGCCTCAAACACTCTGAGATTCTAAAGGTCAGACCAGTCTGGGTTTTCTGCATTCACTTCTGCTACAGTCCTCCCTGATGAGGTTGTCTTAAAAAAGGAGGAAATTCCTTAAGCTTATATGATTTTAGTTTTGTAATTCTGCAAGTCATGGCAGCTCTATAAATAACTTTTCAGAAAGAAGCGATGCAATTATTATTGTAAAGAGGAATCTTAGTATGGGCAAGGGTGTTTAGAAAGAAAAATTATGGTGTGCTAGAAAGGAGAGCATAAGAAATGTGCTGTTAACTTCCAGTTCACATATGAGACTGGTTCCATAATGGAAAATCACAGAAACGTTGGCTGGAAGGGACCTGTGGAAGTCCAACCATATGCTCAGTGCAGGACTGTCACCAATGGGCAGATTAGCTCAGCTGTGGCTTTGTCTAGCTGAGCCTCAAAAACATCTGAGGAGGTTCCAACATCTTTCTGGACAGAAAAATGAAGAGAAAGTTTGCCCATAAATCAAGCTGAAGGCAAGTGATGAGCTGCTCCTCATCAGCCCTTTCTTTGTGCAGACCTGAGAGAACACGGACAGCTAAAAGTGATCATTTATTTATTCTGTTTAATTTTCACAGATATGCAGATCCATATTGTGTTGCTGAAGAGATGCATTATTTTGACAGAACCCTGCCTCTTCACTGGCTGATTTATGCACAGCAGTAAAAGGCACTGTCAATAAGCCACAGGTGCAATTTGGATGAGTAGGGGAAATTTTGGTAGAGAGTAATCCTTTATGCACTAAACTGCTATTTTTCAGAAGGGATTATTTTAATACACGGCTATGGGCTGCACAGAGTAGATGTCAATACACAGAAGAGAAATATGCCCATTTCCTTAACAAATGTGACTTTACTTGTACCTTTCCTCTGGACAACAGACCTGAAGGAGCTGAGTACAGCAGGGTGTGTTCCATATTGCAGCACTGCTGGATCACCTCCCTCCTTTTCAGTTGTCTGGGTGGGTGAACACGCGCTGAGAGTGCAGCACTGAGATCTTAGTGATTGATGCTGCTGGGAAAAAACAAAATGTGTCAGTTTTTTCCACACCTGGTGCAAAATAGATGCAGCATGACTGCGTCTACGGACATTTCTGGAGGACTTTAAAATGTGGGGGATAGAATAGGAACATGGGTGCTGCAATGTCACATGGCAAATATTTTTCAAGCATATGATTGCTTTTCTCTCTTGGCCTGAGCGCTTGTTTCTGTTTGCTGTTTGTGAATGCCATGGGATTTTGTTACAGAACAAGCAAGTTCATTTAAATGGTGGTTAATATTTCTAAATAGTTGACTACAGGTTTTAAGAGCTACATGGATGCTGATTTCACATCATTCTTATGAGATGTGTAAGGTGAAGGAAGGTGTTTTCATGAGAGTACAGCAGAGTTGTTGAAGCAAACTGATAAAGTTGGGATTTCCTGTTGTGTGCGCTTTGTCTTGCTTTACTTTTGTAAACTTGGAAAAATACTTATCAGGGTGTGGATCCTGATGTTCACTAGAACAGAAAACATCTAATTTCCATGGGACTGGGGTGATATACAGAGCAAAAAGAGAACAAATTATCACTAGGGAATTCAAATTCCCGACTTGAGGTTTCCGTGCCATCACATCTTGCGAACACTACCAGGCAAACCACAGTAATATTTAGTAGCATGCACCCTAACCAGTCTTGCTAAATTCTGGATAAAATAATTACCCTAAAGCTATTTGTAAGTTTTCTCACATGCCTGAGTTTGTCAATACTCTCAAAGACAATTGTAGGAGGCCAGGAGAATTACTGAGTTATTAATGCTATTAACAGTAACAAACACCACAATCAACAACAATAAAAAAACCCCATGTCCGTGGAGGAGAGAAAACATTAATTCTGCTTTCTTTAGCATTTCTGTAATGTTTGTGAGTATCACAGGACATGCAAAAATGACAATGCTCTGCCTTGTAGTAGTCAAGCCATCCTCAGCCTAGAGATGGAAACAAATAAAGTACAAAAGCTGCTATTTTGAACCATATTTGGGGTTTTTTTTAATAGTAAACATTCAAGTCATAAGTGTATTTTGGAATTCCATTTCCAATATTTCTGGAGTTCCCCGTTTACAGTCCACATTGTCCCTTGGTGCTTGCAAAAAGAAGGGAAATTATGTAAATATGAGGGTATTCCCACATCCCTGACTGCTTGTTGACTGAAGTATTTTTTAAAAATCTATTTTATTCAGTTAAAACTGGTGTCATTTTTACAGAATTGCTACTCTAGACTAGTTTGAAAGTTGCAATCTATCACTGGAGTGATGTTCCCAAGTTGCTTCATATTTGTCTTTGTTAATAGGATTTTATGGAAGCGAATACTCTGTTTGCTTCAGGTTGGGCTAAAAGTCTCCCATGAAAGGAACTGGATCGTCTCATGTTTTTTTGGGGAGAAAGAATGCATGTTCTTGCTTCATCTGGTTGCACTTAAGTTCATTAAGCTGAGAAAGAAATCTGTCAAAGAGAGTCATGTGTAGCTTTGTTTGTTTATTTGTCTTTTTCCCAAAAATGCCTGTAGCAGGAGTTTGTGTTCATCTGCAACTCTCTCCAAACTGGGGTTTCTCTTGTGAAGTGTGCAGAAGTTGTGGGTTTTTTTCTCGGTTTTATTTCTTAAGATTTTGCAACGTTCTTTCTGTTTGAATAGGTGAATAGCAGAGCGGAAAGTCAGCCCTTTACAGCATGTAATCAAGCTTTTTATATGCTGAGCATTTTTCAGTAGTACAGGGGGAAAATATTTGCTTCTTTTGTGTGGTGTTTTGACAGTAAATACAGTGAATACATTTCTTTCATTATTCCAGGTAGATTTTTGAGAAACCAACACTTTAAAACAGAGATTGGCTATCCTTTGCAAAGGATATGGATGATGTAGAACAGAAAATTAGAGGTGATCTCTAATGCAAGGGACGTCACAAAAATCACATTTTCATTGCACATCCCTGCAGAAGTCTGTGTGTGACAATTTCTGGCAATCAGTGCAGATCAAGCACCGTGCACCATGCTGAGCCTGGAATCAGCATTCACCAGGCAGCCGTCAGGAGAGAAATAGGTGGTGCTGGTGGGGATGGAAACCGATGTGGATGAAAACTCTGAAAAGTAGAAAAGTAGATCCCCTGACGACAAAATCACACCTGGTGTTAAAGCCTAGGCTCTCATTAAGTAATGATTATTGCCTGCTGTGTATAAAAATAGCCAACACAAATAGCAGAGCTTAGCAGTGCTAATTTAATAGTTGACTGTGCTTACGGGTGTTCAGTGGAGCAGAGAGAATAATGTGGCTAGAGTTGTATATTGAGTGATTTTAGTCCCTCTTTTCTGCTTCTGGAATAACCACAAACAGATCACAATTTCCTGGAGTTCATCTCTTCAAATATCTTTTATTAACAGCTTTTCCCAGACACAATTGACTGGGTTGATTGATCATGAATATTCTCAATTCGAACCGCCGTGCTTACTTGTGGTTAATCAGATAAGTCACATTTTATCATTTCTGTTGACTGGCTGGGTAAATTCACAACAGCTATCAGGGAGCTGAACCCAGCCATACGTAAAAGGGAGCAAATGTACAAAAAACCCACGTACATCTAAAGTCTGATATTTACCAAAACACATCTACATTATTTATTTTCAAATTAAGTAGAAAAGAGTCTTCACTAAGAGTAGAATGAGACTTGCAACTTTGCACTTCATGAAAAGTTGTATTTTGTTATTGCAGATGTGCATTCTATGGGTAGTGTGTATGCTATGTTTCCTTCACAATTTAAGGTGAAATAAGACTCATCCACTGCCTTTTCAGTGTTGGAAGGAAATGTCGGGCTGGAAAGGCATAGAAGTTTTAAATACTGTATCTTTAAAATGTGAAATGATGCCACCAAAATGTAGCTCAGTTTGGGACTTTACAGATCACTCTAATGCCCTTGTGTGATTTATGTGTGGTCTGTATCACAGAGGAGCAAGACTTTTATTTATATTTATTTTTTATCAGTGCTTGGGCCAATGGGGAAGCTTGGGAGGTTATATTTAACTTGCGTGTTATTACTGCTGAATTTTCTCTCTTGTAGCTGCTACTTCAAAACTCATCAGGTTCTATGATTCTATAGGTTATCCCATGGTCATGCTTTCATTTGTGGCTGCTGGAAGAAAATAAAGATGGGATAAGAAGTGAAAATTATCTTGGAACATAGCTGGTATTGATGGTCTCATTTAATGTTTTTCCAAATCTTTCTACATCTGGAAGTTGCTGGTGATTTTTCCTTACAAAAAAACAGGAGTCAAATTAGCAATGGTTTGGAAATAATAAATGAAAAAGGATGCTTGAAAGAAGAAACTATCAGAATTTAAATACTAACTTATAAAACTGGAAATACTCACTCTGAAATGAAGCTAAACACCTTTTTCTGGGAGCATTTTTTTTATTGATAGCTTTTACTTACGCTTTTCTCCATTTGCTTTCCCCTTCCTCCTTTTAAAAAGAAAAAAAAATCCCAACAAAATATGGCAAAAGAGCAGATGCATTTGCTGATTCAGTTTGCTGAGGAGGTAACCATCAGCCCAGCAGGAAAAAACAAGCAAGAGAGGATTCTTCTGCTGGCTTAAAGTTGTTCATGAGTCTTTCTCCCAAATCCATGGAACCACAGCTCTAGCACCTTTTCATGAGGTAGCATAAGAAAGAGCACATCAAACGAGTAATTGGGACAAAAACTGAATTTTTATACCCAGAGGTGTTGAGCATTTCCATCACTTAGTGATTCACCGACAAGTACCTGCATTCCACGCTGCCTAATCCCAGGCTGCTTTTAGCTGCATGTTTAAACGTGAACATAACACTTATTTCTCTGCAGAAATAAAAATGTACCCCAAAATAGATCTTCAGTTCTGATTATGGCAAGTGTGTTTTTAAAACCAATCCAATCAGGGCCTTCATTGCTTGGAGATTTAGTACTTCAACTTTCTCTTGTTTATTTGGGCAATTGATATGATTTTCAAAATATGGATAACAAAGCATGGGCACAGCTGACTGTGCTGTAACAGAAATGAAATGAATCTTCAGATTTTTTCTCTGTATCAAAGGTACTGTTTGATATAAATAATAATATCCTGAGTTAAATAACAACAGTCAGAATTACTGGATGGACTAAAATATAACCAGAGGTGTAGGAAAGCCTCTGTCTCAGTGAGCTCAGTTATATCCATGCATCATCTTTTTTTCAGGCGTGCTCCAGCAGTTCCCAGCTGGGTCTGCTTCAGCCAAAGCTTCTGGGAACTTGAGGAGTGAGCTGAAAAATGCACTCTTCATTCCTATCCATCTTAACCGGAAATGACTAAAACCTGCTTTATTCAGCAAAACTTGCTCTCTCTTTTACCCCCAGGAGGAGCATGTTTTCTAAGGATGGGTGCTGGATGATACCACTTATTTCCTGGGTTTGGAGAGACTTTTACTTTATTTACATGGCTTTCCTTTAAAGCAGAAACGCATCTAGGGCTGAGTAGGTGCCTTTCTAAGCGAGTTCTGCAGAGGCAGATGTTTGGTACAACTGCTCCTGGCTGGGTTTTTTTCCTCCTTGCTCTTCTTTCCTTCTTTGCACACTCCTAAAATGTCCTCTACTTCACAGGTACTAAATAACTTTACTTAGCAAAGTCCCAGCTTGTATCTGTCTCAGCTTTGGCTTGGCTCTTTTGACTCACACTTGCCTCTGAATCTGTTGTGTTTATTAAAGACCAGAACAAACCTGCCTGATTTTCTGAACTGCATCTGTTGGCTTTATAAAGATTTTACTTCTATCTTCAAATCTGTTGAAGCAGGGAATTTATCCGGCAGAATTTGTGTCTTACTCACGTACTCTTCTTCTCCAGGAAGATAACATCGAGGTTAAAGACACATCTTTAAAACTTAATTAGGAGTACCAGGAGGAAGAGAGAGTGATCCAGCCTTTCATCTCGCCGAGCCGCAGGTAAGATGTGATATGTGACAAATCTTGAAGCCAGAGATGACACACAGTTCACGGAGGAAGATTTAAACTCTGTAGGGTGATGTGTACACAAATGTCTGTTTTCTAGAACCACAGGGGTGATTTATGAGCTCCATGATTTCTAAAATAAGAAATTAGAAGGTTTCATGGAAAGCTGTCTTCACTCCTCTAAATGAGTGACAAATGGAATAAGCCAGACCTGTCACCACAGGTATGGGCTTGCCTGAACTTTTGCTCTGTGGACTTCTAAAAAAATTCCCAAACTCCTTCAGTATTCTCTTAGAGTGCTTTATGTTACACTATTTATATCACTACTGTTTAGTTTTCCTGAGCTGAGAGGTCATTGGTGAAATTCTAAACCAGTGCTTCATTGTATTTTGTAACTATCTATGTAGATAGCTGCTGTAATTTGGCTAAAATATGAATTTCAGTATATGTGGAGGAATAACAATAATAGCAAAAAAATTAACTGTTTATTTTTAAGGTTATTAAATTTCCAGATTGGCTCAAGTGAATTAGGAAAAAAAAATCTGAAAATAGAGCTTTGGCTCATTTTGCTTGATCTGAAATGATCAGTTCATCCTGCTTCATAGACTTTTTATGATTTCACCTTGAGTGAAAGAGCTTTCATTCCTGATAGAAACTAATTGTATGTTCAAACCACAGTGTTAAAATTAAATTAGTACTGCACAGGAGGGGATCATACAAGGAAAAACACACTGTCTTAATGGGCTATAAACCTGAGTGAAGCACTGTTTTCAAACCAATGAAATAGCTATAAAGTCATCTTTGCTCTTTATGATTCAAATGTACCCCTGAAAGTTATAATTTATACCTTAAATACAAGAACCATAGAGACTGAAAAACTGCATGTTTCAGTAACACGACAATAAGCCCTCAGTTGAGTTAAGTTTTTTACCAAATATTTATGCTGAGAGTTGACATGAAAAGTTTTCTGTATGTTCTTTGAAGGAAAGTCAGGTTTCATTATATTAATACGAGTCTCTGAGCTGTGCTTCTCTTTTTTAGGAGCACGTTTTTTAAATTAATGCAGTTTCCATCTCCCTTTTTTTACAGCACGCTTCACTTTCTCAGTGTACACAGTGATCTGATCTCAGCTTGTTTGCTCTGAAGATAATGTAAGTTTTGCCAATGACTTTGACAAAGAAAAGCACTTTGCCCAGTAATTGCTTGTAATATGCAGATATAACTATCTCTAATAATACGTGCTGCATTTCAAAAGTGGAAGGAAGAAGAAATGTAAAGCCATAACACTGAAGAACTCTGAGGCTTCACTACACCCCCCTCTTATACTGGCGAGCTCTGGCAACGTAAAGCGCTCTTGAAATGGTGTCATTATGAATTTGGGTCACTTCAAGGTTGCTTTACACAACGTAAAGAAGCCTTTGCCTATCAGGGGAGTGGTGTTTGTGGGTATTGTCTTCAAACCCTCTTCTTCTGTGAAGAGCAATATGATATTGAAGAGTGCTCCAGGAAAAGAAACACATCACAGAAGCCCGTGTGACAGGGAGTCTGTTCTGTACTCTTAACGTCTGGCTGGGATGGTCTGTGATAGGGTGCAGTGAGCACCATCACCACACCCCACTGGATTTGAGCTGGGTATCATCCTGGACAGTGCTCAAAGTCAGCTGAAAGCAAGCACTGGCTGAGATGTTCATAAACAACTGGCAGGAGTTTGTAAACTGAAATTATTGCTTGTTGAACCCCATCAATGAGTATGAAAGCCTTCACTGGTTTAGGTGTGGGAGTAAGAACCTAAACTGATATGCCCTTTCTGCACTTTCCTTCCTTTGTTTTGGAAATGTTACTCAGCAGACTGAAAGATGATGAAGATTTAAATGCTTCTGCAAACAAATGTACCTGTGCAGGGAGAAGGTAGCTTTCTAGAAAAGCTGAAATGTCAGTTCTGATATCCTGCCTTCAAAGACATTCAGAACAACACAAGAATTACACCTGCTGCCACTCCTGGCGTACACATTTTGTGTGGATTCACACCTCACACACCCATTTAAAGCCACATTTCCGAGTCTACTTGTTAAGTGGAAAACTCTCAGATTTTATTTAACCAAACTTCTGTCTGCAGAGATAGACTTGTTAAGTGTAAAATCAAACTGAAGTCAAAGAGAACAAACTTCTTGTCTTGGCTTTTGCGTAGTTTAGAGAAGAAGGGAATCTGCTCACCACTGAAGTGTTTGGATGCCTTGTTTTCTTCAGGTAACATGGATTTGTTTTCTGAGAGTAAGAAAGCACACAAAGTAAATGAAAGAGCTTAAGGCATGACTTTAGGTATCCACATTCACTTACAGCCACTTTTTAAAATAAATACAGCAAACCAGGATCCTCTTCTACTCTGTAGTGAAATTCTGATGTTGCACATGTATTTAAGAAAGAGCTTTGAGTAAGCTTTGCTTATCAAAAAAGCCCTGATCCTGCAAATTCTTGTGAATGAACAATCACCTGATCCTCTTGGGCTTTTCATAGCTGAGTAAACTGAGTAAAAAAGGCTGGACCAGCCTTAAAAACCATACTTTTTAAACTGTATGCATTCCCACTTCTTTGGTTTTTATAGCTGAGGAGATTTGTAAGAGATTTTGATGAAAACTGTAAAATATTTACTATTAACGTGCAGTGTCTCAGAAAAAATGTTACTGAAGTACAAACTGTGACCAGTTCACACCTCTGGACTCTCATTTCTAATTTATTTCTTGTCAGCAGCACAAAATGGATTTGGCATCTTTGTTTAACGTTCACACCTCTGAAACTGCTGCTGTGGCTCTTTCCAGCAGGCGCTGGAGTTACGGTCCAGTGGAATTAAAGGAATTTCATTTGCTTCTATCTTTGGCAACCGAACAAGGGAGTTGATAAGAGAAAAGCCTTTGCCAATTGTCTTCTGGCTCAGTAGTGATACAGGACCGTGTCTGTGAGGTGCATCTGTGAATCAGGAAATGATTGAGTAGATTATATTTGTCTGCATTAGAGAAAAATTAAACAACTGCATTTAAAAAAAACAAACATAGAATTCTACAGGATCTACTGGACAAAAATTCAATTCCATTTCTATGTTGTAATTGTCAGTTTACAGTGGAAGGACTGCTTGTTAGCAGTGACTAATAACTATACAAAAGTAATTTGGCAAATATAATGATATCTACTTTCTCTGTATTCTGTTGCTATTTCTCCAAAATCAAGGATTATTTTTTAGTTTACAGATGCAAAAGCATTGCTTTCAGTAACCAAATCATTTACATCAAATGCCACATTTTGAAAAGCCAGAAAAATCATGCCTTCTTTGTTTCAAACTGAAGGTTTTCTTAGCTTTCACGCTGCTGTAAACTGTTGTTAACTCCAGTGGGACCTGAACGTATATTTTTGCTGTTGGTTCCTGTTTCAGAGCGTTTGAAGTGAACTGTGATCAGTGCTCATGTTGAGAGGAAAGTTGGCTGGAAGTGAGGATGTGACTGAACCGCTGTATTTTCAGACAAAGTTGGGTTTTTTCCTATGGAAAATACTGGAAGTATGTAATATTTAATTACATGTAAGAAATATTTTCACTTTTTCATCAGATAAGGACTACTGTGAAACCATTTAGGTGCTTGAAAACTAAGACTGGCATTTTACAAAAAATAGCTTTAAA
Source organism: Gymnorhina tibicen (assembly GCA_013399875.1). NCBI lineage: Eukaryota > Metazoa > Chordata > Aves > Passeriformes > Artamidae > Gymnorhina > Gymnorhina tibicen. The sequence continues at coordinate 3,391,604 of VXAZ01003712.1, read as the reverse complement.
GAAACATTTGGCAAACCTCCAGTCCTGCTCCTTAAAACCCGAATTAACTACAAACGTTGGGTTTGATGCAAATTGACAAATCACTTCAGCTGATCTGAGCATGAGTATTGGTGTGGACAAACAGCTTGGCTGGATACAAATGAAAATGTGCACATTTTCAATTTAAAATGAGATCTAGAGAATACAGATACCCCCCAGACTGAAGTGCACGAGCTGAAATTTGAAACACATTTATGGAAAAATGCAAATATTTTGCGCATGAATTATAATGTGGCTGCAACACTGTTGTTTATAGCTGAGAAGGAAGACACACGATATACCCAAAGTGAAAACACTTGTGAGTTAATGGCAAATTTTTCTGTATTCTGCAAAAATATTACATAGGTCCTGACAGTCCTTGAGTTTCCAACCCATGCCCAGAGCCCTCGGTAAAATTCAGGTTTCACTGGCCTGTTTCACCATGAGCAAGGGCCATGCAAAACGTCCCTTCCAACAAAGATTTCCACTGTATGGCTTCGGCCCAAGGGTAATAAATTGCGGCACCAAAATCACTCCCATTATTGGTGATGATTTTAGGAGGATCAAATCAATTGTACTTGAATTTAAAGGTGGGATTGATGTAGCAGAGAATTCGAGCGCTGTTATTTTACACAGTTAATTTTGAATTAGTTGAAACCTAAGGGTAGCACTTTCTTGGACACCCACAAATAGCAATGCACAAAGAGAGGTTTTCTCCTTTTAGTTCAAACACTGCTCTGGGCTAGAAATCTTAAAAAGAACAGCTCTATACTTTTAACACTGTATTTTGATTTTTTTTTGGTTATGATCTGAGGGTAATCTGACATCTAGATTGGCTTCACACTTTTCTACAGGCAGTCTGTGACAAGAGAGGAAACTGAGAAGATGGGAGCATTATCTGAATGATAGGAGGAAAAGCAGCAAGACATCCTAATAAACCCCATTTATCCATGTCAGAGCAGTAGCATTTATAATTGGCACAACGTTAACTCAGTCTCAGAGTGTAACTCAGCACATATTTTATCTCTTTTCTAGAAGGAACAGAAAATCCTCACCAGCATTAATTTAGTTATAGCACATTATGAGCTCTTAGGCAGGGAAACATGTCCAGAACTTGGTGAGAGTCCTCGAAAGGGAAGTATTCATGACAGTTGCAATTCTTTTTTTATTTAATCCCATTATGTGAAAGTGAGAGATTGCTGGAAACATTTTCCCTTAAAGAGGAGAAACTGTAGTCACTTTCCCTTGCAGATGGGAGGTATCAGGGAAGCAGCTTTACCCACGGAAAGGGAATAGTTTTGCTGCAAGGAGTAACATAAATCAGATGCATCTTCAAAATTAATTCCACTACATTTTTTTTTTGTTTTGCCACTAGTTTCAGAATCTAGGGAAAATAACACATAAATAAATGAAAATGTGGCTGCTTTCTACCTTAGGGATATAGAATGGATTAATTTAATTTAATTAGATGAATGTGCTGCTTAAGTGGAAAACATTTCCTTGGAGTAAACATACAAGAAGGCTGAACTTCTGAAACTTTGTTCAAGTCCAAGTCAAGCTCCCTCAAATAAGTTTCCCTTTGATTCCTTTAGAAAGAAGAAGAAGAGAAAAAAAAAATCAACAAAACATATTATTCCTGATCAGAAATGAAGGCATTTTTCCTAATTGTATGGAGCTGTTATTTTTTTTAGATTTATGCTCTTGCATCCAGTTTTAAAGGCATAGAATGGCTCAGGAATCATGTCTGGGCACAAAGCAGTGATAGGGGATACAACAGCATAAAATCACTCCAAGACACTGTCACATCCTTTTTGTTTTCAAGTTCAGAATGTGTTCAGTTTTAGAATTTACTTTTTTCTTCATCACAGTCACATCAACCGTTTGCTGTCCTTCTTTCCAGTAAAGACATGCAAGATGGTGATGAGTGTCAATATTTACCCCGAGTTCAAGTTTTTCAGACAGGAGAAAATGCTACAACAAAGTCTGTTATGCCCAGTTCATAAAATTAGTAGTTTTTCATGAAAGCAGATGGGGAAAAATGGGAGTATAACAACAAAGACGCTGCCTGCTGTATGTATGGAACCTTCCTCTTTGCAAAACCTAATTATTTCTTATTTCTGAAGTTAAGGCATCATCCAGAATAAGAGTCCCAGATTGGCTGTAACTATGGGCAATTGTGATGTAAAGTTTTGAGTTCTTTTAGTACTAATGAAAAACAAATGACAGAACGAGTTTAGTTCTCACACACAAAAAACGATTTTATCTCTGCAAGAAGCATTAGGGTGATTTTCATTCTCTTACCTACTTTACATGTTTGGTTTGTTTATGTAGTTGATTTTGGCTGCTTGAAACCAGCTCTAAAAGAAACTTACTGTGTTCTGCCTTCCCTGTTAAATCTGGCACAGGGGATGGAATCAGTGCTGGGAAAGATTATTTCTTGCAGGAATAATGAAGCAATAGGAACATTGCTGCCTCTTTTTTTTTTTTCCTCACTTAAAGTGGATTTGGATATACCCAGTGGTTTGAAAAAATCATACTCTGAAGTGTCCCATGAGGAATTACATGCTTATTCTTGGGTTTATTTGAAAATGCAAGCTCAAGTTCATAAATTCAGTCTGTGGATAAGAAATCTCATCAAACGGGGAGTAATTCCACTCAGGGCAGCAGGAACTGTCCACCCCTGACTCACTGCAGGTAACAGGAGTTACAAAAGAGAAAAGGCAGGGAGCGATTAGAACTTTTAATTTAGGTGTATTGATGGTACTGCCTGCTCAGGAGGAAGTTCTGAAACCTTTTTCTGAGAATCATTTCAGGTGTAATATTTCTTGATAGATTTTTCACTGTATTAGTCACAGTCTCACTCCTGTTCCTGTGCCCATTATTTAATTTCTCTTTCCCCTTTTTTTTCTTCTCTGAACAAGTGTCTCTTGGACTTTGCTGTCCTAGTCAGAGTTAATCTATAGTAATATAGTTCAGAGTAAATATATTATTACACAAATTTATTTTAAATCACACCTGCCAAATCCCTGCCAGCTGGGTTTTAGGCCTTAAAGTTACCTGGATCCACCTGAGGCTTTGCAGACCTTCATCCAAGACCTCACTGTGTAACTAAAAGTTACTTTTAAATTGATTATCACAGAATAATGAGCATTGCCACTGTGGGAATGGGCATCTCATCTGTTCTTCTGACCAACGTGTCTTGACTCGGGCATGAGTTTCAAATCTGAAACCAGTTAATGACCAGCTCTGGGTGACTTAAACTTGCTGCCCCGTGAACTCTTCACCAGTGTTGTTAGATCATCATTATTCTAAGCTGCATGGCTTGTGTGTGATAGGGCTGGCCTGTGGTATCAGAAATAGTAATTAAATAACATTGTGATAACATTTTCAAACGGGCTGGTTTGGATTCACAGAGGAAAGAACACCATTGCAGAAAATGTTTGCATCTCACATGGCTGGTGCTTTTCTGGCTGAGCCAAACAAATGATCAAAATTCAAAGTTTACCATACTTTCCTCAAAAATTCCAAGTGGTTTTTTGTATTTTGTCAAGTTTAAATTCTTGGAGTAAATTTGTATTAAAAAAAATATTGCTGGAAAAAAGCCTGAAAACTCATGTGCATATTTCCAGATGTTAAAAAACCCAGAGAGAGGTGCTGCAAGCTTCCACTTTTATTTATGAAAATTTAAAAGTTATCTAAGGAGCATGTAGAACTTTTGGAAGGTGTCACTGTGGTTTAGGGAGGAACAAACCTCACAGTTGCCCAAAGCAGACAAGAAATTTGGCAAATTTGCTTCAAAAATTGTGGAATTGTAACACACAAAAAGCGTTTGACTTCTCTGTCTCAGAACAAACTGACGTATTGATCCCTCAAAGTCTTCCTTGTTGGCATTATTTGGGTTCAGGCTATTTTAGGACAAGAAAGTTCCTTAACTACTCTCTTCCCTCTCTGCATGGTGTGAAGAAGTCAGAGCTAATAACAAACGTGGTGGCTCTCTGGCAGACTCTAGGTGTAACCTGTAAAATAAGTGACATAATTATCTATATAATATGTCCTAAGCATATCTGCTTTCTAATTTCTCTCTTGGCAGTTGCTAACACAGTTTTGAGCCATGGTGCAAGGAGTATAATCCCCTTGGGTCAGGGAAAATGTGCATTTGAGTGACTAAATGCCCCAGTTGGATCAGGACTTGATTTGGTTTCCCTGTCTGATCTATCCCGAGGTACAAGGAGGCAAATGAGGGTCATTTGGTCACTCAGGGATCTTCAGTCCTGGTGGCAGGTGCTTGGCAAGAGCCCTAGGGGCATGTTTGGCTGCACTGGGAGGGCCACAAGGGTGGTGGCTTCCCTGTGAGCCAGCCTGCTTTCACAGGTACTCTGTCCATCTGTGTGAAGCAGGAGACAAAGCACTCTGCTGCCCAGTGTTCTGCACAGAACAACAAACTCAGCTTTACAGACCAAAATTCAATCAATGTGTTTGTGAAAAGACTGAAACAGCCTTGATTAGAATTTAGCAGGTTAAAAATGGTTTAGCCTCTGTTTAATCAGAAATATATTTACCAGTTTCTCTGCAAAGCAGTAGGCAATCAAAATATTTTATTATTCCTGTCAGTTTGATGGGTTCTGTCATGTTGCTGATGAACAGTGACAAAACAAACTTCAGCTCCCTTAGAGACCCTTGGCGCATTTGAGATTTTGCCTGCTTGCAAGGCCTAGGAGGACAAATCACATGCATCTTGCTCTAAACCTGGTTGCTGTGTGTCATAAACAACGTCTGTATCCTAATATACAAATGTGATAACTTGAGTTGCAGCTGATGGGAATTGCCTCAGGTGCTCTGGCAGTGTACGTGTACCTAAAGTAGCAAAAATCATTACACCTGTATCCACCTCCTAGACAAAGGCTTTGTGGCCACATTGCAGAACATGAGAATTCCTTATTTCCCTTGGGGGAGTTGTAGAGGAAAGAGGAGACCCCAAACCAGGTGCTGCCTTGGAACAGGCCTTGGCAAGCAGCTTCTGCCTTTTTTTTGGTGCTCTGGAGAAGCCGGGAGCCCTGGTGGCCCCATGCAGCTGGCCTTCCCCAAAAAATTTGGGATCTTTTGAAGGTGAGCTGTGCAGCTCTGTCACCTGACTGTGCTGGCCTCTGTGTGAGCCAGTTCTTTCTCCATGTAAGCACCTTTCCACCTCACGCCCTGCTAAGGAGGTGGACGTCGCAGCAACAGTGAACTGGGACGGCCAAGCTCTGTCACTTGCTTGAGGCAGGCAACCCCTTCACCTAACAAAGCTTCCTATGGCAATCAAATGGAACAGGGAATTCAATGGCCAAGCAGCTTGTCAGCACGTCAGGAGTAAACACAACATCTCTGCTTTATTATAGAGAGGTTAGTACTGCTCAGAATTGCTGTTCTACCGAGAAGCATATTAGAAGAATAGTGCAGGGCAGCGCAGTGGGTGGTTTTTTACCTGCCTGTGCTGTCTGGGAAATGCCCCAGCTGCAAAGAAACACGGGAGGGACACTGCAGGAGCATGAAGGAGAGGCAGAAGAAGAAGAGGACCTGATAACTGGAAACTAAAGAGCTCGGCAACTGCAGATAAGCTTATTGCTTAATCTGTGAAGAAGTATCATGAAACAGGTATTGGGGCTGACGTGCTACAGAATTTATTTAATGCATCCTTTTTCGTTTTGCTTCTCATTCCTCTTTGGGTCTTAGGGCTGTGTTTTTCCTGTTGGTGTGGAAATGCAGTGGCTTAAGTGCACTGGTCCTACAAAGCGTCCAGACTTTGCGGTTAGTGGATTCTGTAATATCTGCAGATCAAACTGAAGGCACAAATGTTGTTTTTTGGATGCAGAAGTCCATGCTGAGCTACAACTGTTCAGTCAAAAGCATGGTCCTTGCTGAACAGATCTCAAGGAAGAAATTCCGCTCATTTCTACAAACCTGACTTTTTTCAGGACAGCTGCAATGCGAGCTGAAATAGAAATATTTGTGCCATAGAGCTGGAATATACTGTTTAAAAAAAAGGTCTCTTACAAAGTTTGCTGTCTTCTAATAAATATAGTGATAACAATAAAAAAGCTTGATGTAATTATACTTGATCCTGTTCAAAGCTTTTTTCTGTTGACAGAAGCATGAAGGACTTGGTAGCTATAGGAATGCAGAGGTTTAGAAGAGAAAGATTCTTTCAAAGACTGCAAAGGGGGAAAAATAAATGAATAAAAAGGAAGACACATTATGGATTTTAACCACAGAAGACACACTGGAGTATTCAGCCCCAGGAAATTCAAAGAAGGGGGGATTTACTGCAAATTTAAGAACAATGTGGTTACACTGTAGTTTGTATCTTGTGGCATTCAAGAAACGTGGTTGGAAATTGTGTTTTCTGCGCTTAACGAGAAAAAAAGTTTTGCTTTGTGCTTTGTAATGTTGAAAGCATTAAGATCCATAAACAACAGCACAGTTTAATCAAGTTTTACCATTAACTCCTAGAAGTATTCCAAAAGTTCCCAGCATTCTGGCAGCGTCTCCCCTCTGTCATCTGCACCCACAATCTTCATTTCTCATGTGATGCTTATAAGGAGTCACCACAGAGGTTGTCATTTTCCTGGTCACAGCTCTGCACTGGTGAAGCTGCCTTTTAGTATGAACCAGTCTCAGCTACAGCCTTTTGATACCACCAGCATCACTGCCCTAAAGTAGATCTGGGACGGTGTCTTTTAAACTTCTTGTAATCTTGAAATCATCCGTGTTTCTGCCTTTTAGGTTTTAATTGTAAAGCAAATTTATGTTTCATGTACAACACATTTTATTCCTAAACAGTTGGTTCTCAAAATATCCACATTCAGTTTATAGTTCAGTTTAGTGGTGCTTTCATTTGTTCAGTTGCCTTTATCATGCAGCATCTCTAGTGAGCACCTCTTCTGGAACCTTCTCAGGTCATTTGGAAACTTTGTCTGCACCACTGTCAAAAGCCCAGATATCAAAGAAATGTCATTTCACTGGTGAAGTGCTGACAACTATCCAAGATGTTGATGATAGTCTGTATTTTACTGATTTTTTTTGAGAGAAATTTACATTTATAAGTAAGCAATAAGAATGCTGGGGTGCTCTCTGTCAGGCTTTGATGTTCAGCATTTCCTGGAACACCACTGCTCCAAGGTTTGAAAAAAGTCCATTCTGAATTCTGTATCAAAGTTCTGACAGTCCGCGTAAAATGCTTTGCATCTCTTTCTTGGTCACATGATTTGGTATTTTACATTTACATGTAAAACACATTTTTACAAGTGTTAAACTTTCCTAAAGAATCTGTCTCCCAAAACAAATATTAGGGGGGAAAAAAACCAAAGTAGTGTATTTCCAGTAGAAAGGGGTTTTTTTCCCCCTCACTGTTTGCTCTATAATATCTCTGGTCCGGAGCAGGTGTTCCAAGAGGGTTTAATTCTTTGCTAAATGAGAATAGTAGTTATTATCTGCCCAACCACAGTTTTAATTTTGCTGTGAGCACTGTAGTTAAATGCTTCTTAAATGTTTTCATTTAGAGAGCAATTTAAATATTATTGTTAGCAATTAGTGATTGCTTTATGTTCTAAAAGGTATTATTCTTTGCATTCCTTTTTTTGAAGCAGTGAATATGAGAAGATGATTTTGGACATGACCAAGACAAGAACTTGTGTTTTATACTCAGGGTCAGAACAAGTGTGCTTTTGTATTAATTCTGGGATAGTTGCTTGGCTGGAGATACGAAAATAAATATGATATTAAGATATAGGAACAAAGGTTTCTAAACCAGATTACTTTAGCATATGTATTCTTTTAATATTAGATGGAAAATATTTGAAAACTTCATTATCCAAAATACACAGAGAAAGTTTGGATGCCTTCATTGCATCAACTCCTTATATCTACAGCAGTGCATCCAGGAACTCCTTCCTTCCCAAATCAGCTTTCCAGCATCGGAACAAAGCAGCAAATGCCTTCCCTCTCATCTTTCTTCTTGCCCCCACTGTTTTTAATAACGTCTGACATGCCAACAATCAGGCACATGCTCAGCCGCTGTTGTTGTCTCATCTCAGCTGCCTCAGAATGGCTTGAGAGGGATGAGGGGTGGAATTGCACATCAAGGGTCTCTTTTGTCGGTGGAGCAGCCAGGAGAGCGTTTCCAATTTGCAGTTTGGCACTGGCGCTTCAGAAGCACCACGGATGTTTGATACCCACTTGGTTGCCCGCCACTAAACCTGGGGATCAATCACTGTGTTGTGACAGGATGCAGAAGGAAAAAAAAACCCAAAGTACACATGCACATGAAACAAACAAACAAAAAAAAAAAAAAGAAAGGAAAAAAGCAGGAAAAACCTGATTTTTATTTTGATAATAGTAGGACATCTTACAGATTGAGAATTTTATTGCAAATCGTGGAGGAGGAGCAAGTGTGTCTGCGAGTGTGAACATATATGTCTGTATTCATATTTCATAATATCTCACAGACAAAATATTTCATAACTTGATCCCACTGACAGTTTTTGAGTTAAACCAGGGATTGCACCGAGACATTCTCCGGCAACCATTTCCAAGTTAGTCCAGGACTTCTTGTGGCAGATCTGCATTCTTCTTAATCACTTGCAGTCAATCAGATTTTAATTTGTCTTTGTCTTCAGCCCTGCAAAGTTCGGGCCTGAAATTTTTCTGCTTCAAGGATCAAAGAGTGTTTTTCCTGTGTGTGTCAGGCACACTTATGGAATGCTCTCGTATGTTTATTTAGCTCCATAATTATTCCATATTAACAAAAGCAGATTGTTTCAGGAATGTTTTTCAGAAGAGTCTGTTTGAAATCAGGCTTTGTTGGAATTATGGCACCTCCAATTCTGCAAATTTCCTTTTGAAATACATTGTAGGAATTCACTAGAAAATCTATAACAACCCCATTCAGGGATGAATGGCTTATTCTGCTTCTTATCTTGTTAATCAATATTGTTAACTAGCTGTGATGGACATAATTAATGGAATGACCCTAGCCCCTCCTAATTAGAGATAATTGCCTTGTTCAGTCACATTCACTCTCCAAAATATAAGTGTGTGAGCATAAATGTCATAATTTATTTTAGACTCTGCCGTGATCATTATGCATTCTGTTTTCTTGTTAACAACTCATTTTAATTCTTGCTCAAGAATTTAATTCAGCGAAGTTGAAAGCCTTAAAAGGGCCTCTTACCTCTCTGAGCAGGATGGCCAAATAACACATTATTATATTGCACACTTACAGTCAGGAGGGTAAAATGAGGAGGGTGAAACCAGAATTCCACTGCTTGGCTCTGGCTTCAATCCATTGCCCAGCAGCTTCTCGAGATGTTGCCTGACAAGAGATGTCTTAGCTTGAAGTAAAATGGTGCTTGCATCAGAAAAAACCTTGGATTTTGGTATGCATTTCATGTCTCCTTTTATCAGCTTTATTATTTGTTATGCTTTTGCTGAGCTTCCTTGAAGAAGAACAAAAGGGTACACTTATTATGCAGCTATTTCATGAAAGCTATTTAAAATAACATTTGAGGAGGAAAAAACAAATCAAAATGAATAAAAGCCTGGCAAACACATGATGAAACGGAATGAATATCAGAGCTATTAAATTAATAAGCTTGCAAAGCATTATTTATGGTATCTCAGTGGAAGTTTAGAAATTGATAGTGACTTCTCCAAATTAATTGAGTACCTTTGTTGTATTTCAGGAATACAGAGTCAAACTCACCATGCCCGTTCCTTGTGAAGAAAATTGTTCCACCTGCCAAAAACCTCAGGAGTTTCATCTGATTTCCATCTTCTCAAGGTAAACAGCAGAGATGTTGACTCAGGACGGCATTCATTCAGCAAAGCTGTGCAGTCTGGGACTGTCTGCAGACACTTGTCCTTGCTGTCACAAGCTGCCCATTAAAAGAGTGTTTGAAGCCCCAGCCTGGAACAGATTTGATCTCTCCATGGCCAAATCTGCAGAAGTGCAGATGCAGGGTTTGGTTTTAAGGACTGATTGCTCAGGATGGGCTCAAACGTCCCCCCAGCTCGAAGGCCAGACGTGTTACTCCTGTGAGGAGCATCTCACATGCTTGGGGCTGGGGGACATCCTTCAGCTGTGTCCCCAGAGCCCAGTGACCTGCAGAGAAGCACAGGATCAGGCACATCTGCACACCAGCTGGTAGGACTGGAGGGGCAGAGGATGGAATGAACAGTCATGGAGGCTCCAAGCACAGGTTTTTTGGATTTTACCTTTGCTGTATTGACTAATGTTCACTAGTGCAAATCAGATGGAGATACAGGGGTCCACTTCTCCAAAAAAAGGGTGTCATCAGATCAGAGCTCCTCAGTGTTAGCTGGCTGCTTCTTGATGGCTTTGAGTTGTGGTGAGTGGCTGAAATTCCAGTCCTTTTTGCTATGGCTGGGAAATCTCCCTGAGTGCCCACATTTCACCATTAAAATTCTAATGCTAATTCTTCCAGGATAAACTATCTCTGTACAGTGCTAGTTTGCCCCAGATTTACTAAATTTGGTTATTTCTGTTACAGCTTCTCATGCAGGAATGACAGCTGGAGTGATCCACTGAGAAGTGAACAAGGAAGATGGAGGAGCACTGACAAAAACAATCCCACCTCTGATGTTTCACTTTGCTATTCCATTTCTGTTCCCTCTTTTTTGCTTATTTTCTCTGATCAAGTGTCTCCTGGAGTTTATTTTTTTTTAAAAAGAGTGAGAGCTCTTTTCCTTTTCAGAACAATTCTCCTGTATTACAAAATTTGTCTAAGCCATGTTTTCCAAGTCCCTAGCATCCGCACATTAAATTTTACAGTAAAATAAAAATCCCATCGATGGTTTTAACCCATAATCCCTGCTGAAGGTTTTAACTTTGAAGTGTTTGGTGAATTTTAAGGGTCCTTCTCTTGTAGTGTTCAGCTTGCAACTGGCGTGATTTTGCAGAGAACCAGGTTCCCCCAGTGTGAACTTTAAACAAGATACTGGATGAGAGCTCATGATTTCCAGAAAACATTCAATGATATGTAAAAGAAGCAATAGATTGGACTGAATAATAGCACAGGAACAGCCAGTTCTCTATCAAATCTTTCTTGCAAATGCTGCAAGTAGATTTTCAATTCTGCCAATTGCTGCAAATGTTTGCCAGTACCACGCACCAGTTCATGGTAAACAGTAAAAGTCTTGTTTATCCAGTCGGTTTTTTCCCCTCATTGTCCCACTTAGAATGCTGATAGATTAGCTAGAAATAGTAAAATTTCCAACCAGGATTTCAAAGCTTTGTTTCTTTGACTGGCAGTCGTCACCTGGAAGGTGTTACACAGCATACAGTGAGCAGGGACATCTCCCCGTGTCCTCCCTGCTTAACTGCAGAGCCTTGTGGAACCCTGCTATAGATAACTATCAAAGCTTTGGGCCCCGTTCCTTTGTTCTCAGGTATTACCAAAGCAGTATTTTCCCTTTTCATGTTGTCTGTGTTGGCATTTTTGTTTCCGTTGAAATGTTCCTAACTTGAGCGTCTGAGAGGAACAAGTGTTTCATCTGCTTAGGGTTGTTCTCAGGAAGGGTGAAAGACCCAGTAATTTTTTGGACTGAAAGAGGCAGAGAATGGATTTTTCCTGATCCAGTTTCTATCTGTACATTAGGTTTTGTTTCTCTTTAACTCCTTGCATATCTTATTGGGTTAATACCAAGGACTTTATGGCTCAGGACTGTATCGTCACAGAGCTTTAAAGGACATAGTTCTTGGCTGGTATTTCCAGACACTGCTATAATGCAAAAATAAAAACAAAAAAGGAAAGAAAAGGAAAAAAGGATAAGATTATATGTGCTGTTTATATTCATGTTTGTACCTGTAGGGATGTGTTGATGGGGAGGTGTGGTGAAATGATAAAAAGGTTATGAAAGGCAGTTATTCCTTCCTGTGAAATCAGGAACTCTTAGTGGCACCAATTTAATTCTGGGAGTGCAATGAAAAGGACCAGGACGATGTAAAGGTAGCACGAAAAAAGGAATTGAAAAATTATAATGGAAAAATCTATATTTCAAGCACTGGCAGGAATATATTTACGCATGAAGAGTATTCAGTGATTGATCTGCAATAAAACTGAGTGAGATACAGAAACAACACAGAGATGTTTGTGTCACTCTGCAACCTCCACTGGAGATAAATATGAAATACACTCATATTTCTTGGGAGATCTATTTTAATCTTTCCTCCCTCCAACGTGCTCTTAGGTTCTGTAGTGGATTTGGAACCAATTCCTTGCTTCTGATGGAGTCATGTTCATCTTTTTGACCCATGAAACAGCTTCAGAGTTCTGTCCTCAATATTTACATGGTTACCTTAAACCAAAGAGCCTACAGTTCCCAAAATACATGTTGAGAGACAAGAGTCCGGATTTCTCTCAGTCAAATCTCTTTATCCCCTATTTTCTGTTACACAAAGAAAACCATCTGTCACTTTGTCATTAAACTTATTTTTCTATTAACCACAAAGTAGAAAAATGTCTGGTAAATTGAAGTTGCCTTGGTGTTTCACTGGGTTTCTTCTTTTCTAAAATGATTTGACTTGGTGATGTTAAAGGTACTTTCCAAATTTAATGATTTCTGAGTCCTGGGGGGGGTGAGGATTTATATTTTCTCACTATTAATATACTTTGATTTGAATGCGCAAAGAATTGACTGGAAAGAAGTACTGGAAAATATATTTAAGCAAAACCACAAGGCTTCTAAAATGCAGAAACCCACTGCCAAAACTACCAATGTGTCTTCTGAGTTTGAAACACCAAAGTCACACTCCTGGCATCAAATTTTACATCACCTACCGTGAATTTGACATCCTATGTTTCTTTAGGAAACTCTTTAAATATTACATTTCTGGGTATAGACTTGAACTCAGTATCATTTAGTTACAGTTGGTCTGATTAGCTGCAAAAAATAAAAAGAAAAAATTGATTTGAACATATTATTTTCCTAAATTGGATTGTCTGTTGAGGCTAAGGAGGATTTGGTCCAGAAATGAGACACAGGTCAAAGATAGCTTTGCATCTCTTAATGTTCAGGGCCTTACAGAATTCTTCAGTGGGAAGAAATCAGGATAATTTTCAGCACATGGAAGGGAGAGGAGATTAAAGATCAGGAAAAAAAATATTTCCATCCCATCATTCATGGATATCTGATATCGGTTCAGTAATAGCAGTATTTTCTTTTTTATTTCAGAGCCTATAAAAAATTAATTAAAAAAAACCCCAACAAAAATGGCCAGATGAGTTCAAGTGAGACTTGATATTTACACTCAAGATTGAAAGTCCAAAATGAAGAGCTGTGTAAGGTAGTAAATGGTATCCATGATTCATTGCCCAAAAGAACACCTTGCAAAGGAGATGATGTCTGAGATCCCCCAGAGATAAAAGGAAAACCTTCTGTGATATGATTGGCCTCTGCCTTTAGAAAACAGCGTGATTTATAAAGTACTTTTTGCATTAAGGCAAGTGATGGAAGAATCAGGGGAGACAGTGGTGAGGCTTTATGATAGAAATCTTATTTTCTGTCCTGGCTTTTAAGATTAAGCCTCGAATTTTGTAACGCTTGTGTCACAGCACCACATAAAACTTTCAGAGGAAACTGAGTAGTTGGCAATGCAGAAGGCAAACTGAATTCCCCTCTGAGAATATGCAGAAGTCATTGGGGTGTCTGCAGGCTGATAGACACAGTGAGGAGAGTCTCCAGAATGAAGTATTAGTTTAAAACCTTACATTTACTGCAACATATTCTCTAAGATTCACAGATTTTTTCAGCATTTGGAGGAAAAAATCACAAATGAGATAATTGTCCTGCAATTATTGATAGAATGGGATGCTCACCAGTAGGAAAACTAATCTGGAATTCAAGTCAGGGTAAGGGAAAGTCATTAGCTATGCTGTGTAAAGCAGACATATACAATCAACGTGTGAATGTCACGTTTGTCAGGCCAAAGTGATGGGAAAAGACTTCTACTAAAAGAGAGAAAATTGAACACATCTATAACAGTGCAGGATAGTTCATATCCTGTTGTAATTGCAGTGCACTTCAAGCAGAATGAGAATAGTGATGGGGGGGAAAAAAACCTCTCCTGAGCTTTACAGCAGCACTGGAATGTGTGACAAAGGTAAAGGCATGGAAGGTGATGTTGGGAAGAAACCTGAGGCCAAGCAAAGAAGATCAGGAATATGGTGTGGAAAAAAGGAAAAAAAAAAAAAAAGCAAAAAACCAAAGCTGAATTGAGTTTTAGGCAGCCAGGGAAAAAGTAACTGCAAAAGAACCCCAGATGGTGCCAGGGAGAACTGATGGTTCTGTTCCTTCTGTCTGTTAAAATGTGTCAAGTGTGCAAGATCAAAGTGCACATGGTGATTTGATGGCAAACAGAGACATGTTAAAAAATGAAGCTACTGTGGGAGTTTGGATATGCATTATTGATAGGTGTGTATTGGGTAAGATATTTAAATATTGCTTATTTAAGTATTGCTGCTCACTCTTGTGGTGCGAGGTGAATGATGTGCCACCAAGGGCAATCCTTCACGGAGGAAAAAGCTGAAAAAAACCAAAACTGAAAATGGAAATGATATTACCTCATCACCAAGCCAGAAATCCCAGATTTACTTCAGGCTGTGTCAGGTAAAAAGTCCAAAAGCTTCTGAGTGTGCGCAGAAGAAGGAAAGTTTGAAGGTGAAGGTGAAATAGTTCTTGCTTGGATTCCTGAGGTCTTCTAGGTGCTGTAGTTGTAGTCAAAGATCCCATTATACAGTAATAATAATGATGATAAGTAGAAATTGTGAATTAAAACTCCAACACACAAGATCACTGCAAATAAAGCAAGGGAAATAACAGGTACAGACTTGCCAGCTCTGTACAGTACTTTTTGAGGGGACACAGGTGGGGACAGTTTGCTCCAGTGCTGCCTTTAAGGCTGCTGTTCTCCCCCATCTCTGGTGCTGCTGTGCGTTAATGTAAATGCTAAAGGAGCTGAGAAGTGGTGCCAGAGAGAGGAGAAGATGTCTGTATTCCTGCACTCAGTTTGGGAAAACCTCTCCCTTCCATCTCACAGGGCACTCCAGAAACACAAGCAGCAGCTTCTGTGTGTTAAGGGATTGAAACAGTAAATTTTACAGCACAATTCATCAGTGGCGTCAGTCAGATTTAAGAGACAGAGCAGGTTTTAGCAAAGCTGCACAGATTGCTGTAGCTGAGGTCAACAGCAAGCTCCTGGTGCTTTTAAAAATTGATTTTACTGAAATCTTACTCAATTTTCTTAGTAATAAAGGCCTCCAAGGATTTAAACTGCTGTAAGCAAGAGCAACGTTTGGCCCTGTTCTCTAAGTAGGTGTGGCTTAGCTCCACTGCAACTCCAACTCAAATAATAACATCCTTAAAAATGGAGGACCCTTCCTAATATTTCAGTGGGCAGTTTTTTGTTTTCTCTTGTAAAAGCTGGGAGGTCATAAGCTCAAACTCCTAAAGTCTCCAAGAAACCTATTTATGTCCTTTGGAAAAAGGCTAAAATGAAATCAGACAGCATGTGTGGAAGGAATAGAAATATATTTGCTTATCTGACAAACCCCGTGCAGATTGCTTAATAAAAAAAACCCAAAAACCACAAAACCAACAAAAAACTTGGCAAAATCAGTATGGTTTGGTTATTTAATTCTAGACAAAACATTTGAGACTGTATGAAATAATAGAAAATGCTGTCTTTATTATTCTAGAGTTCACAAGAATCTTTTATAGTCTTCTTAAGGAAAGCTAAAGGGCAGATGGCCCAGCATGTATAGGTCTGAAAGTGATATAACAGCAAATTCTTTAGAAGTAGGTGATGTTATAACTTGGATTTTAATTAAAAAAAAAACACACACAGAAAAATCGTTTAAAAAATAAAACCAAAAATAAAAAAAACCCACCCCAAGAAACAGACAAAACTCCTAACCAACCCAACAATCAGCACCCATAACATAAAAGATCTGACCCTCTCTTCTGTCCCTTCTGGATCACAGATCTCAGGCTTTTGCCCTTTTCTGGAGGTGTTTGCGAGGTTCTCCATCCTTAAGCAGAGATGGAGGTTCCATTCCTCCTTCCCCTTTCTGTGATTCATCTCAGGGGCTCTTACTTCTGTAAATGCTGCAGGTTTTGCTCTCTCCTGGGCGATGGTAATAATTCACCCAGCTGCCATCTTAAAGCAAAGTATTATTTAAAACAAAGTGCCATTAAAGGGAGCACATCCATAAACCCAGCAGAGTTCACTGTTGGCGTAGATGGGGTTTCAGCAAAACCTTCCCTTCCACAGATCCGACAAATCCCTGAATTTTTTTCACAGACCCACTGCGAGGCATCTTCTTTTCTTTCATTTTATGTAAGGCTCTCATTTTATGTCATTTTTGATGAGCGCCCTCTTTTCTCAAGAAATGCTCTTTGATTCTAGTGGGTTTTGGATTTTTAGTTTTGCAGCTTGGCATGACATTAGGGTAAGTTCAGCTTAGGAACCGAATGGGGACTATTTTCTACTAATTGTCTCCAGCTTTTCCAATAGTTTGGGGGTTTTTTTGGTTTTATTTTATTATGGTTCTTCTTCCCTGTGCTTTTTCTACAGCTGCCTTTTGAGCTAGAACCTCACATTCATTTAGGAAAATCCTGCAACTCTTCGTAATACATTTCCCCCACCATATTGTACAAATTATTTAATTTTTACTTCTTTCTTTTCATCCTGCTGCTACTTCCCAGTTCCAAAGCTGATGCATCCAAAGGAAATGATTGAGCACTGACTCGTTTATTTCTCTAAGTCTCTAGAGAGATGACTGATTTCAGTGCTGGGAAACCTTTTCCTGCAGCTTAGTTTGGTAATACAAATGACAGAGGCTTTCTCCATTGCTGGTACCAAAAAAGTCACACACAGATTCTTCCATGTTTTGGTGACAGCTCAAAGAAATGAGAGAATCTCTTTAAGCAAATGTTGAAGCCAACAATCCCTTTGAATGAACTGTCTGTCTCATGAAAAATAACCCTGATGAATAAAGGGGTTTTAAAGATGGAAAATTTAGTGCAGACAAACCAAAACTGATATTGCAGTGGGAAAAACTTCTTTTTTTTCATGTTAAAGAAAACAAGAAATCTTTGTAATACATTCTCCTGACACGTGACCAGCTCAGAATAAGAAATTTTTGCATTTCCAACCCTCTTTGGTGAGTTAGAAAGGTTAAGGATCTCCATCCTTCAGTACAGAGCTGCAACTGGCTGCAGGAGTGGGGAGGAAAGCCTAAAATATCATAAAATATCCTATATAATGGATAAGGGCTGCTTGACCCAAGGTTTACAGACTGTCCTGTTACAGGTCATTTGGGCTGGGTGAATACTAATGACGTATAATTATTTATTGCATGTGTTGTCTAATAATTATAAAGAATAATATTTAGATAGTGTTAGCTTAGCCTCCTGCAGAAACTGCAATTCTTCATTGCCCAAGTGGCCATGGAGATTAATACAAAGCTACCTCGTGCTTTCTGGCAAAGTAATTAACTCATTATAATCAAGAAGAAAACACTGGAAGACTGGAGAGCTTCTCAGCACGCACAGGGTGAGCTGGGGTGATGGGTCAGGAGCATGGGGACGTTTCACAGAAGCTGAAGTCATCCAGCAGCACAGGTGTGGCTGCTGAGAACGTGTTCTGCACCCAGCTGAGGGGTGAGTGCACCCAACTGACTGCAGCTGGGGGGAAGGATGGTTTGGGGGGCTGTAATTAGGGGCTACCTCGGTTTTTGTGGTTTATTTTTGCTGTATTATGGTTGGAGGCTGAGAAATGTTGGTACGAGCTGAGCGTGTCCATTTGCTTTCATGAAGGAACTTCTGAAGGAGCTGTGTACCATGACAAATTCTGAGCTTATGTAGCTCCTAATTATTACACATGATGCTGTTCTCAGTTTCCAGGTTGATTAATCTCTCCCCAAAGCCCTGAACGAAGCAGCTTTTGAAGCAAACAGGAACGAATGCAGCCATTAGAGCTGGGAACAAGCCTTTGGTAAAAGGTTGTCACCCTTTGGATTCTGATTTTTCTCTTGGGTGGTGGCTTTTAGGTGGGAATTAGTAACCATATGTACAGCATGCAATCAGATATAAATCTTGCCATTATGAGCAAAGGTATGAAATGATTTCATGCTTTGATGCCGGATGTGAAGTTGAGGGTTCTAAGATAATTCCACTTTATGGCCTTTTTCCCATCTGATTCTACCCCCTGATGCTTCCTTGGATGTGGGCAGAAGTCATGGTGCCAGTTCCATGAGATAGAAGAGGAGAAAACTTTGACTGTCAGGGAGGAGGTGAGATCATTTGAGAAAAACCAGCAAAAGAACAAGAAATAGAAAAGTACCTCAATTATTTGTGGAATCTCAGGTATTTTTTACTGTAGCAAAAAAATATAAAATATGATAATCCACTGTTAAATGCAAAAAGTTCCCTGTGGAAATGAAACTGTTAAGGAGTTCTCACATGTTGTGAACGCAGACTCTTCAGATTATTTGCATTCTGCTGCTTAAAATTACAGTTGGCCATGAGTGTTTCTCTCTGTTTTTTAGCTGGCAAAAATAGACGACCTATTTTGCTGTCAGTGTGCAAGCCTGGCTCTGCAAAGACAAGGGAATTCTTCCAATCCAGCTCAGCCAGATTATAGAATTTTGCCTGTGCATTCTCCAAGTGCATTCCCCAGACTGGATACTGATCCCTGGTATTAGAATTACTGTCATATTTATTTTAAAATGTGTCTGCCTATTATTTGTCCAACACTGCCTTGCACTATCTTCTGGAAAAAAAAAAGTCAATTAGTTGAAATACATGGCAATAAATAATTTCATTTCTTGGTTGTCTTTGTTTTTGTTCTTACAATACAAATTTCTGACCATTCTTTGTGATCTGAAAGAAGAAAAATAAACTGATCAAACTTATCATTATGCACCTTACTGGAGGTCTGCCAGTATCTCCATAATGCAGTCTGGTTTCACAGGATTCATGGATTTCTACTGTAAGTGCTCCATCCTAAAGCTAAAATTTGGCAAGCTCTTTCCTGATAGCAATACTCTCTCCTGCACATAAATGTTGCTTTTCTCTGAAAACTGGCAGTAATGCTGGTGAAGCTTTTCTTTTATGGCTTCTATAGATTTTTGTTTACAGATAGGTAAATTCAGTCTAAGTGCTTGGACTGTCACCTTTTTATTGCATATTTAACAAATGATTCAGGCTTTATGGGGGGAACTTGCAGCTAAACTGCATTTGCATTTTGCTTTTCTACTCTTTTCCATCTCCACTCTTTTTTCATTACGGGATTGGTGTGCCCTTGCTTCATAATTACAAGTTCAGCTTTGCTGCTGCTCGAAGCTGAGTTTCTTACGCTGTCTTGTTAATCCATGTTTCTGGATTTTCACATTATTATGTAAGTATTGATTGGAAAGGGCTATAGCTTAGCTTTAGATGACTTATTTAAAGTAACTTTTCACACTTCATTATCATTTGTTTTTATTGCATCCTGCCTTTTACTCTTCCACATCCTGCATTTCCTCATCTGCTTGCATTTTCAGGGTGACACTGCACATTAGGAGACCTTTGAGTTAAGCTGTAAAACCTCTCCCAAAGATTATTTAAACCAAGTAAATCTACTTGGTGGCTCCTTCTTCCTCCTTGGTCACCATCTCCAAGACTGGCCTATGTCAGACTTAGGATGAATTCAAGCAGAAATGCTTCCTTTTATAATATTTTTTACCTGAACACTAGTTAATATTAAAACAGATGCATATATCTATATATACACATATATATATATATATAATATATACTCAGGTGGTTATTTGGAGGCCTAACTGATCACTGAACAATTTTAAAAAGCTGTCCCTGGCATGATTTATGCGGAAAAGTTCTGTCGCAGCAGGTCTGTGTGTGGGGAGGTGTATTCACATCATAAACAAGAACCTTCATAAATAAATCCCAGAAACTGAGGGGGCAATGTTCTCACGCCTCCCAACAATCCCACGGAGGCACAGGCGAGGCATCACTTGGGGAGTATTGTTCTGCCTCCTCCCTGAATAAATGGGGGATTGTCCAGCCACCTTTCTTTATGAGTAATGAACCTGTCATTAATTCTTTTTGTTTGTTTTTTAAGGAAAACACTTTAAATCTCCACGATTAGAAGTTTCGTATCGTTCAATTAATTAAACGACGCCACTCAAGAGCCATAAACATTAAAAAGCTTCTTGGATGCAGGCTGTGGCCCAGTCCATTGGATAAATTGATTGATTACTTTGGTGGCTATTCCTAATAATCTGTAGCATTTTTTCATTAGGCAGAAAGTTGTTTTCCTATTTAGTATGCAAACGTGGGATCCGGAGCATTCTGCCCATGTGTTATGATTTCTTTTTTCCATTATACAATCACAGAATGTGTCACCTCCCTGTTTACAAAAGAAAAATGTAAGAGATAAAATTTGTGTTTAGTAAGGATTTTGATCTCCAATATATTAAAGAAATTAAAGCCCAGGCTTGGCAGAAAATCATAAATCATAGTTATGCGTTTCTCCAGTAGGATTTTATGGATGCTAGGGCAAAGATATTACCATGTGCACTCTGGTTATGTAGAAATGCCACTAGAGGCTATTTTCTTTCTTCAAAGGTGCCCTTTAAGCTCACAGAAAATTACTCTTAATAGAGTAAACATGCACTTTGCACAAAACTAACACAACGTGCGTCACAGAGAAAAAAGCCTGGTGAGAAATTTGTAATGAATTTAATCTTTCTTTCCTGCTGAGAATTTTCCCAGGTTTGTTGTTTTTTTTTTTCAAATGCATTTTTTATCTCAAATTTTTCCAAGGTGTTTCTGCTATCCATTTTTTTAGCTTGAGAGGTTTTCTTTCTTAAAAGTTTGATACTAAAATTTGCATTATATGGATTATGTTGTTTAATATCCTTTTCATCCTGTATGAGATGAGTTCACTGGTGCTGAGATATTTACAAATTCAGAAAGTGGTTGCTATGAATAACCTCAGAAATTCCCTTCTTTGGAAATACTTTTTTTCCACTAACTGAAAACAGAAGTTTGTTGGGTTTTGGGTTGATTGTCATCTTCATTTTTCCCCACTCTCTAGCCCCCATATTTGTCATCTTCTTTCATCCTTTTCCTTCACCCTTTTTCTTTCACCTTTTTCTCACACCTTAAAGAAAAAAATAGTTACCTGAAACCATGAAAGAAAGATGTGGCTTCAGAGAGACCAGAACTAGTATTCCTGAGAACTTAGTAGGGTTTTAAATAGCAGACTTATCTCTGCTGTATGAAAGAACTCAATGGAAACAATGGTGTATTCTAGAAAATGTTGGCAAAAAACCCCTTCAAACAAAAGCAAAATAGTTTTTATTACTAGGGAAAGTTATATTTTGAGGAAATCAGTGTATATTTCTGGCCTTTTTGATGTGGAAAAGCACCTTTGTCAAATGAATGGAAAGGTGTAGTGAAATGAGCCTTGAGAAAGACAAAGGAGGACAGGAGATGTCTTTGTCTGGGCCATACATCATTAACTGCATGACCAGACCACGCTGCTCCTCCCTTTGCCCCTGCAGGTTTCCTGCTCAAGAGCTCTGGGAATCTTTTCCTTCTTTTGGAAGTCTGACCACAGAGGAAATAGTGTAGATGGTAAATCTGAGTGAAAGGAAGGGTTGGAGACATGAAACAAATGGTATTAAATTTGATGATTCCTTAATTTGGTTGATTGAATAATCAAGCCTGGAAACAGGAAAGGAGATTAATGTCTTCGTATTAATTTTTAGTGCTTATGTCCTCCACTGCGCTCTCCTGAAGCAGGAACCTGTCTGACTGAGATGACTTCTCACAGCCTTCTCTCTCCTTTGCTTTGGCTTCCATACATTTCCAACCCCTCCAGTGCAATGTAGACCTGGCAGGGTTAAACCAGATGTTTGGGGTGTGCAGGAGAAACCCTGGCACAGGTCCTGGCTTGCAACCAGTCCAGCACCTCCTCTTCTGCTGCTGGGGGCAGGAAAGCTGCATCACTGCTGAAGCGAGCTGGCGGTGCCGTGATGTTTGATAAACCTGGAGCTCAGGTGCTGCAGGCAGCAGTTCCCAGCTGTCCTGCTGGCACTGGTGACCCTGAGGACACAAGGACACACAGGACAATGAAGAAGGAGGTTGTTCAGATGCTTACCATACTGGTTTAAGAAACACTGGGGCTCAGTTTCTCTGCTGTCACAGATTTTTGATGTTAATTCTGCCATGTAGTTCCACATCTGTTGCCAAAGGCTCCTCTGCTCCCATGGTGTTGCTTGCTGTTTGTACAGACAGCACACGCATTCAGAGGTAGACTCTGTACTATGAGGATGCATAACTTTGGTTTGGAGTGAAATATTTATTTGACCTCAGTATTATTCAAATATTTTCCCATTTTCCACAGAACCACGCTGGGTGGCTCTGGAGACCTGAGACAAGTCACTTGGGAAGAGAGATGTCCATATTCCACAAAAATGATCTACAGAAGGGGAAGCTTGGGAAGCGCTGCTCTGCAGTGATTCCCCCTGAGAGCAGCGAATAGCAGCATCGCACGCCTGTTTCTCTGCTCTGTGTTCTGACAGGTACTCTGGGGCCTCTGAGGGGCTGCGAGGACTGAAGGAAAGGTGCAGGCATGAAGAGAACGCTTCTAAAAAATGTTCGTTTTACATGGCAACTTCTAGAGTAGAGCTACACACTCCTACAGAGAGCAGCTCTTGGGTGGAGGCCCCTGCTCCAGTTTGCTTTAGTGCCGGCACAGTCGGTCTAGGAACGAGGGCCGGAGCTGTGGCCCCGCGTGGTGCGGGCTGCACCGTGGGCAGCCAAGGGACGAACGATGTAATTGGCCTTTCTCTGGCAAGCCATCTATGGCTGCAGCCTGAAACCCCCCGGGTTTCGCCGCTACTTTGCCGTTGCCTCCCGCCCAGGAGAGCCCGGCAGTTGGACACGACCGGATCGTAGCTGGCTGCAACACCCACCCGGAGGCTCCCGAGTTACGTGACTCGTGTTACCCCCTATTGCAGAGCCGCCGCTCCCTGTGACGGGGCATTTCCCGGGGCTGGGGGCCGGGCTCCGGGGCATCTCCGGGGGCTAGGGGCGGGCTCCGGGGCATCTCCCGGGGCTG